>QXEO01000688.1:2663570-2972249 GCA_007115705.1 Dactylis glomerata
TCCTACCCCTACATTGTCCCTCACGACTCTGCTAAGGGATGGCGGGGGGTTCCTTCTTCTATCAGGCTAACCAGGCCCCTCCTGAAAGGAAGTTCGGCCTGCGGTCTTTTACTGATGGCCCCGCCGAGAGCAGGATAGCTGGGGTGTCATGGATGACTTCACAATGGATGATGAATGTCAATTCTGCTCACGGCGGATTTCGAAACTTGTCTTCTCTGGACTGACAGGTGCTGACACCATTTACTGCTGGATCTCACGGTGGATTCAGCCTCTTCAATATCGCCCAAGCCTGATGTGCGAGTATAGCGGAATAGACGATCCCCAGCGCTATTCCAAGGAGGAACTGTCCATTGAAGAGATCGAGCTTCGGATCCGCAACATCATTAAGGTGGGGCGAGATGAGCCTCTGAAGCTGAAAATCCCTATGTATGAGAATGGCAGTTGTCCAAAGGTAAGTGCTTCTCCTCATTCCGCCATAAAAGCTAATTTTCCTTGAGTAACTTCACATTTCTTCTCAGCTCTCTTCCCTGCCACCTTCTGAATTGAGCGGCCTCGTCCGCTATCCTCGGACGAAGGATCTTACTGACAATGAGGACGAGACATCCTCGTCTCCCAAGAGACAGAAGGTGGCGGATGAACCTGTAGTGGCGGTTCCTCGTGGCGTTCGCGGTGCTGGCGGGCGCATTCGTGGAATGGGCAAGAGAGTCATCTCTCGCCATTCGTCCCCTGCCCTTCGCGGCCATCTGGACACCGTGCTAGAACATTCCGCCACTATAAATCTACCAGAGCGGAACTAAGTATACTCATAACTTGCCTTCATACCATGCATAACTTTTTCTAATCTGTCTCTTTTGCACTCAGAAGAAGAAAGGTTTCTGGCCTGAAACCTTCGCTAGCCAAGCCATCTCCCGCTGCCATTCCACCTACACCAGATGCTCCTGCTCGCCCAACTGGGCCTTCCACCTCTTCTCATCATACCAGCAAGGTGGCGGATGCTCCAGGAAAAAGTGCTGGACCATCAGATCGCCCCGCTAAGGGTGCTAAGAAGGTGAGTTTTAGCGGAAAAGCAATCCAGATGGATACGGGAGCTGAGGAAGCTTCAAAGTGGAAGAAGAAAGCAACTACTCTTTTCCGCCTTGACAATATGCAAGAGGAGGCCAGTAACCATGTGTCATCTGCAATGGCGGCGTTCGTTCAGAGAACCAGTATTGTTAAAGAGGTATGTACTCCCAGTAGCCCCCGAGCGTCATGGCGGATTCGCAAATTTAATCCGCTATGGGGCTCCAAGGTTGACTTCTGTAATTTTTGAATAACTTAGCCCCCGAGCGCTGGTAGTTCACACAGTGCTCTATAGAGAACTTAATTTTCATACTGAGTAGCCCCCGAGCGTTATGGCGGATAATTATCCAGCATAAAGCTCTTAGAAGACAAAAAATCAGCATAAGTAGCCCCCGAGCATCATGGCGGATAATCCTTCATCATGATGCTCTAAGAGTGACTAAAAAAGAATCAGTGAGTAGCCCCCGAGCGTTATGGCGGATTCACATCCGGCATAAAGCTCTAAGATTGACTAACACTTCAAATTTTGCCAGAATTACAAGAAGGTGGTGGAGGACCTGGTCCAGGTCGTCAGCTCGCAGGAGAAGGAGCTAGCGGAGAAAAGCACTCTTGTGGCGGATTTGCGGCAACAGCTTGAGAATAGCGGTATTTAACCTTAAGGTTCCTTTCCTTTACGCTTATTCAATCAAATGCTGAACTGACAGAATTCCGCCATGCAGACGCTGCCAAGCTCAAGTCCACACTCGAGGGGATGAAAAAAGGCCACGCCATTGCGATGGATGGGCTGAATGAACAGCTCCGGAAATCGCTGGCTGAAAATGCCACCCTCGAGAGGCAGCTGAAGGACCAGGAGAACCAGGGCAAGAAGAAGGACAAGGAGATAGCGGATCTCCGCAAAGCCGCCGCTGACTTTGAGAAGCGGCGTGAAGGCTTTAACGAGCTCCTCCATCACTTCCAAGACAACTTGCTAGGTACCACCTCTTATAACTTGTTTTTCAACTTCTACTATGCAGTTCGTGACGCATCTTATTTTTTCCGCCATGCAGCTTCCTTGGGGCAAAGCGAGGTAGACACCGCTGAGGGCTTGCGCATGGCCACCGACGCAGCGAGGAAGGAGCTTGATGGCCTTCTCAGCGCTGGTCGCCAAGCGTGCGGGAGCCTGCAGATAGCGGGTTCTTCCAACCTTTCCGCCATCGCGCTCACGCAGAAGCTGCTGCTGGTGCCAGGGCTGGTGGCGGATTGGAAGCTGTCCTCTGCTCGGGGTGGTGCCAGAACAGCGCTGACATTGGCGAAGGCCCACTACCCCGACATGGACCTGGACCAGCTCACCTCCGGCATCCCTGAGAGCGGCGAGGATGGCGCGCCGGTGGACGAGGCCGCCATCCGGCAGAGCGTGCTTGGATACGATCAACTGTGTGCCCTTGGCACTCAGTTGAACGTGTACTATGAAGCATACGAGCTGCCAGGGTCGCCAAGCCAAGCTTCGGCATCCGCCTCCGCGGCAACTGCAGGTGGTGATGGCGGTGACGAGGTGTCCTCCAAGGTTCCGCCATCCGCTTGAGATGTGCCCTGCAACATGGCAGGAAAAAATACTTTGCATCAATTCGGCCCCTGAGTGGGTCTGTAATTTAAACTTAAACTGCGTGTGATGCTTGTGCACTGTGACTGATCTGCTTGTGGCGGATCAGTGGAATGCTGTTAAACTTTTGCAGTTTGTTTTTTACGAAGTGGTTTTAATTGCGCGAAGAAACTGCCAGGCCTAGTTTTATGCAACTTGCAGTTTTTGCCATGCCCAAAAAACAACACTTAAAATTTTTCACGCGTAGGATTATGCGATCCGCCATCCGGCTCTCTGTGCTTGACTTTTCGTGAGATGGCGAAATCTTCGCACGAACAATCCGCTAGGGCGACGATACTTAATAGCAACCGTCCAGAACCCTGAGCAGATGGCGGCTTGGATCGTCAAAAAGTCACTACTCTGGAATCCACACAGAGAACATCAAATGAAGATCAAAACATAAAAAAGCTACGCGGACCGCTTATGGCGGATTTAAAAGAGACGCAAGTGCAGAGCACAATTGCGCAAAAGGTTCTATACGATCTAAATGAACAATAAAGGAGGTAAAAGACTCAGAAAAAATCAAGAGTGAACCAAATGCTTTATTTCATTGATCATATAGAGGTGCCTGTTACAAAGCTAAAAATTGCTAAGTGTAGAAAGGACGTAGCTGTGCGATGTTCCATGGACGATCTGTCTCGTCGTAGATATCGTCAGGGTCTCTTCGTTTGCGCTTCTTACTTGGTCGCTTATCTAGCTCGCGAATATCAACGAGGTAGTAGGATCCATTCAGTAGAGCTTTGCTGATGACGAAGGGTCCTTCCCAAGGCGGGGATAGCTTGTGGGACTTCTGCTGTTTGAGGCGTAGCACCAGGTCACCTTCCTTAAACGAGCGTTGGCGAACTCGCCTGCTGTGATAGCGGCGGAGATTCTGCTGGTAGATGGCGGATCTCTGGGCTGCGAGGTCGCGCTCTTCTTCTAGCAGGTCCACAGATAGTTGTCTGGACGCTTCTGCATCTTCTTCCTTGTAGGCCTCGACTCTTGGAGAATCATACTGTACATCACTTGGCAAGATTGCCTCTGCTCCGTAGACTAAGAAGAAAGGGGTAAGGCCGGTTGATCTGTTTGGCGTGGTCCGTAGACTCCACAGTACAGATGGCAACTCCTCTGCCCAGGCTCCAGCTGCTCTATGTAGCGGTGCTTCTAGGCGTGGCTTGATCCCTGACATGATTAGTCCGTTGGTCCGCTCAACTTGGCCATTAGACTGTGGATGTGCCACAGATGCTAGGTCAAGGCGGATTCCGTTGTGATGGCAATATTCTTCAACTTCTCCCTGAGACAAGTTTGTGCCATTATCGGTGATGATGCTGTGTGGGATGCCGAATCTGACCACAATGTCCTTGACAAATTTTAGGGCGGTTTTGCCATCAAGTTTTCTGATGGGCTTAGCTTCCACCCACTTCGTGAATTTGTCTACCGCTACCAAAAGGTGCGTAAATCCCGAAGGTGCTGTTTTTAGCGGACCCACCATGTCCAGCCCCCAGACTGCGAAAGGCCAAGTTATAGGGATCGTATGCAGTGCTGTGGTGGGCATATGGGTTTGCTTGGAGTACATCTGGCAACCATGGCAGAGCTCCACAATGCGGTCTGCATCTGATTTGGCTGTTGGCCAGTAGAACCCATGGCGGAATACTATAGCTACTAGGGATCTGGCGGCGGCGTGATGCCCACATTCGCCTTCATGGATCTCTCTTAGTATTTCGATTCCCTCCACTTGGGATATGCACTTCATGAAAACTCCTGAGGTGCTTCGTTTGTAGAGTTGGCCATCTATGATGGTGTACGCTTTGACTCTACGCTCGATTTGTCTTTTCTGGACTTCGTCTTCGGGAAGCTTCTTGTTCGTCAGATACTCCAGGAAGGGCTCTGCCCATGGCGGATTGCTAGGCAAAACCGCCATAACAGGGGAGCTCGCTATCTCCGGATTTTCTGGATCCACCATCTTGACTGATGGTACGCGCAGATGCTCGAGGAATACGCCTGGCGGAACTGCCTTTCGGCTGGATCCCAGTTTGGACAAGGTATCGGCCGCCATGTTATCTTCTCGCCGTACGTGCTTTATGTCGTAGCCGAGGAAACTTTTAGCCATCTCGTCCACTTCGTCCCTGTATGCCGCCATTACTTCGTTTCGAGCTTTATATGTGCCAGCCACCTGCTGAGCCACAAGGTCAGAGTCTCCACAGCACATGATGTGTTGTACGCCGATCTCCTTTGCGACACGTAGCCCATGTAGTAGCGCTTCATACTCCGCGATGTTATTGGTGGTGGGGAAGTGAATCTGGAGAACGTAGCTTAGCTCATCTCCCTTAGGAGATTTGAGCGTTACTCCAGCCCCCGAGCCGTGTAGCAACTTTGAGCCATCAAAGTGCATCACCCAATGTTCTGGCTCTGGGACAGGCGTAGTTTCCTGCGCTTCCTTCCAATCCGCCATAAACTCCGCCAAAGCCTGAGACTTGATGGCGGTGCGAGGCTTGTAGTCGATGTCGAAAGAGGCCAATTCAATGCCCCACTTCGCAACTCGTCCTGTTGCGTTGCTGTTGTTGATGATGTCCTTCAGTGGGGCTTTGCTCACCACTGTGATCTTATGGTCATAGAAGTAATGCCTTAACTTACGAGAAGCTAGGAAAACTCCGTATGCCAATTTTTGGTAGTGAGGGTAGCGCTGCTTGGATTCCGTCAGGACCTCGCTGACATAGTAGACTGGTCGCTGTACGCCATACTCCTGCGCTTCTTCCTTACGCTCTACCACCATGACGATGCTGACCACCCTATTGGTTGCCGCCATGTATAGTAACATGGGCTCCTGGTCTTCGGGTGCTGCTAGGATTGGTGCAATGGATAACACTCTCTTCAGATCCTTAAGTGCAGCGTCTGCCTCGTCGGTCCAGACGAATTCGTCTGATTTCTTCATCAGCTTGTAGAGTGGCAAAGCCTTCTCGCCAAGATGACTGATGAATCTGCTCACTGCTGCCACGCAGCCTGTGAGTCGCTGCACGTCTTTTAGGTCGATGGGCCGGGAGATGTCGAGGATTGCCTTGATCTTCTCCGGGTTAACCTCAATTCCGCGGTGGGAGACGATGAATCCTAGGAGTTGTCCAGCTGGGACCCCGAAGACGCACTTCGTTGGGTTAAGCATCATGTTGTACTTCCTGAGATTGTCAAAGGTCTCTTGCAAATCCGCTATAAGGCCATCTTGCTTCTTGGACATGACTGCGATGTCGTCCACGTATGCGTGGATATTTCGTCCGATTTGATCCGCCAGGCACTTTTGCATAGTGCGCTGATACGTTGCTCCTGCGTTTTTCAGACCGAATGGCATTGTGACATAGCAATATGTGCCATAAGGTGTTACGAACGACGTAGCGAGCTGATCGGACTTTTTCATCTTGATCTGGTGGTATCCGGAGTAGGCATCTAAGAAACACAGTAGCTTCGATCCCGCCGTCGAGTCAATGACTTGGTCAATGCGAGGCAAGGGAAAAGGGTCTTTTGGACATGCTTTGTTCAGGCCAGTGTAATCTACACACATGCGCAGAACTTTTGTGTTTTTCTTAGGAACTAGTACCGGATTTGCCACCCACTTGGTATGTATCACTTCCTTGATGAAACCTGCTTTCAACAGCTTGGAAATCTCCTTTGCTATGGCGCGGCGTTTTTCATCTCCGAAGCGTCTCATGGCTTGTCTTACTGGCTTTGAGCCAGGAATTATCTGCAGAGCGTGCTCGGCGAGTTCCCTGGGTACACCCGTCATGTCAGATGGCTGCCATGCGAAGATGTCCCGGTTCTCACGGAGGAACTCGACGAGCGCGCTTTCCTATGCGGGGGACAAATTCGTCCCAATGGCGGTAGTCTTGGCGGCATCGCCAGCGACAAGTTCCACCTGTTTTGTATCGACTGTAGGCTTGAAGGTGGGCGGGGTGGCGGAAACGTCCTGCTTGGATGCCGGCATCTCCGCGGGGTCCGTTGCGGCGTGGATTTCTTTGAACTCCTCACCGAAGAACACCGCTTCCGCGAAGGCGGCTTCTCCTTCCTCGCACTCCTTTGCCTTTCTGAAGCTGCCATAAACGGTGATTATGCCATCCGGCCCTGGCATCTTTAGTTGATTATAGATGTAGCATGGCCTTGCATGGAAGCTGTGGAAAGCGGGGCGTCCGAAGATCACGTGGTAAGTGCTTTTGAACGGGACTACCTCAAAGGTTATGGGCTCTTCTCTGTAGTTTTCCTCACTACCGAAGGCAACCTTGAGTGTGATGGACCCGAGGGACTTGGCTTGGCGACCAGGAACCACCCCATAAAAGGTGACCGCGCTATGGCGGAGTTGGGTCTTGGTGAGGCTGAGTTTTGTCAAAGTTTCCACGTACATGATGTTCAGGCTACTGCCGCCATCCATTAAGCATTTGGAGAACTCATAGCCATGGATTACAGGGCATACCACCATGGCGTAATAGCCATCCGGGATATGCTCTGGATGATCTTCGCGGCTCCAGTGCACCGGTACTTCGGACCATCTGACGTACTGGCGGATTTTTGGCACGGTGGCATTAAGTGAGCGCATAGCAGCTCTCTGTGCCTTAGCCGTGGGGGGTCCAAGGAATGTGTGAAAGGCACCTTTTTTGTCCTTGATTGGGTTACCCTTGCCAGCACCACCCTCTGCCTTTTCGGCGGGTTTGGGCGCAGGGTCTTCATCCATATCACTGCCATCCCTAGACTCCTTGTCTTTGTCCGCTTTTCCTTTGCCACGAGGCCTTTGTCGCCGGCTGCGTTTGAAGCCAGCTTCTTGATCCGCCTTGAGGTCGTTGACAAACTTGCAGTTCCGGTTGGTGTGGTTGCACTTTCCCGAGGCGTCACGATGGGCAAAACATGGCATGTCGCGGTATTCGTCGTAAGACACGGGGGGCGGATGGCGCCGAAGCGGGAGTTGCAGAACTCCGCGGCTGGCCACCGCCACCTCCGTGTCCCCTGCCGTGCTGGCTGCTTTGACCCTTGTCAGCGAAGGTTGTGGCCACCATGTCCGGGGCCTGCGGCTCTTCTGGCGGATTCTTCCGTTTGTTACTGCTATTCCGCTTTCCAGTGTTTTGGATGGCGGAAGCCTTCAGAGATTCGCGGGCGTCGTCGTCGGCGGCCGCGTAATTGCTTGCGATGGTGATCATGGAATTTAGGGTCAATTTCCCTTCGTTCCTTTCCCGCAACAGGCGATGGCGGAGCAGTTGGCCTCTCTCCAAACTGTCAATGAACGCGAGGATGGCGGATTCGTCAGTAACCCCTTCACAGGAGTTCTTCATATCCAGCCATCGCGCGAGGAAAGTTCGGGAGGTCTCGTCGTCGGCACCGTTGGAGGTCGCCAATGTTGTGGGGTCTCTTGTAAGTCCCCTCGAAATTTTCCGTGAACGCAGTTTGCATATCGAACCAGGTTTGGATGGAGTTTTCTGCCAGGTCATTGATCCACTGCCTCGCAGTGCCAGATAGCATCAGGGGCAAATAGCGGACAGCGACATTGGGAGATCCCCCGGCGAATTGTACTGCGTTGAAGTAGTCTTGTAGCCAGGTCAAAGGCCTATCGACTCCATTGTACTGGCGGATATTTTTCTCGATTTTGAACCCATACGGGATGGGCTCGTCACGAATCCGTGGTCCAAAGCACTTAGGGCCGAGGAAGAAAGCCGTTTGAGACTTGGCAATCTCATTTAGATGGGTACGGGCATCGTAGGGCTTCTGGTCTGGCGGATCCTTGCGGGAGTTGCGCGATCTTCGTGAGGATGGCGAAGGGTCGCGTCTGCGCTTACTCTCGCCGTCCTGCGACTGTTCTCTGCAGCTACGACTTCCGTCCGTTCTTCGTGAGGATGGATTATTGTCATGGCGGCGGGAGCCTTGCCCTTTGTCATCGTGGCGGCGTGTGGAGCGATGCTTATCCTTGTCACCGTCACGATGCGCGCCGTCGTCATGGCGAGGTCGGTCCCTTCTCTTGGATCCGCTATCCCTGCTGTTTTCCCGTCGTGGCGGATCGTCTCTGCGTCCAGCGTCACGGCTTCGTCCTCGTTTGCCATCATTGTCGATTATGACGATTCCTCCCTTAGGGACTTCGAACGTCTTATGCTTTGGCGGCAGCATGTTGGTCTTATGGCGAGGAGCAGCAGTGGTTTGTTGGTATCCGTAAGCCGGGTAATTCTTGCGGGGTGGCGATGGATTTCTCTATGGGCCTTTGCCATGTGGTTTGTCGTCATCGGAGGATATTGGGATGGCGTGTCTCCGATTGCGAGCTTCTCTTCTTCGGATCTCCGAGGATCCGGTATGAGACTCGTTGTCAGGACAACCACCATTATTACCAGCTCCCTGAGCTTTAGACGCAGTACTGGACCTGCATAGCGCAGGATCAGATTCAAGGCGTCGTGATGACGTAGCCTTCTCCTGCTGCACTAATGCCTTGGTCATCAGTTTAACCGCTGTCTCTAGGGCTGCTGGGCTTTTATTATGCTCCAATAGCTCCTTTGCAGCCACGATGTTCTCGATGGGCGTAGCCCTAACCTCATCGTGGTTTTTGTCCACGTATGGCGGATTCTTGATGTACATCCTGGCCAGAGTTTCCGCTGTTGGTACGGTGAACTCAAGGTTTCGTGCCAGCTGCGGGTCGCCTCCCTCGTTGATCTGGTTCTGGACGAGAGTAACATACTTCTCCTCCATGTTCCTTGCGCTCTTCAGCATGTCCCGAGCTTTAGCAATGTCGTCATCAACCTGCTTGCCCATCTTCTCGACTCGCTTTGCTTCCTTGAGGAGTGCTCGCCTTTTCTTCTCGAGATCGTTCACATCTCTGACATAGTCAGGGGTGATTGGATCTGCTAGAGTTCCGTAGACGACCTTATCCAGCGGGGTCGTGAAGTCTTCTTGGTGCTGGTCCTCGGGGATGGCGGGTTACGGCCTGGGTCCGCCATGAATCTCGGGGAGTTGTTCCGCGGCGGGATCGGCGGCTGGTGGCGGGTTACCCTGCTCATTGCCGGTATCTCCGTCGTGGACTGCCTGAGATGGCGGATCACCGGTTGTCTGCCCAGCATCATCTCCTTTGTTGGTGACAAACACCTGCTTGGCCGCTGCTTTTTGCTCTTCAAGTGCCTGCTGCGCCAATTCCGCCTCGAGTTTCCTCATGGCGGCATCGTAATGGTCAGAATCATAGCCTTTGCTATCCCAGTCATCCGATTCACCACTTTCGTTAAGTGCCTCTAGGATGGATTCACCTGGGCTATCTTCTCCATTGGAGGTAGATCCCGAAGTGATACCTGCGAACGCAACAAGGCAGTACCGCGGTGTCTCTAACGCCAGATTGCTCATGGCGGATTCACTGCGATCTTCCACCACTTCCTCCACCTCTGGGGCGGGCTGGGTGGGATTATTTTTCAGATCCGATCTGGGCATCTTGGAAACTTCCAGATCAGATGAGTCCTCCGTATCCAGCTCGAAAGCGATCCGTTTGGGGATTTCAGCCATACCAATCCGCCGGAAATTGGTTTCCGTAGCGGGGGTAGGGTTTGTCTCTCCAATGAAGATATGGATATCTCCAATCGGGATGACGGTGAATCGAGCAGGGTCTTCTCTAGCCGGAACCCAGAGGTTATCCGCTGGGACGATGGGGAAGCCGGAATCGTAGAGGACGCGCCCGATGGCGACGGTGTCGCCGATGCCTGCAAAGGCGGATCCCGCCTGGATCCGCGCTCCAGACGCGCTTAGCCCCACGGTGGGCGCCAACTGTCGTGGTTTCGTCAACAGATCTGCCATAGGGGTAGGTGTATGGCGGTTTGTGGAAGGGGGTGAACACGGAGGAGCGATCCAGGACGGTGGTAGCACGAGTTTACCCAGCTTCAGATCCCGCGACGGTGGCGAGATCCTACGTGCTGCTATAATTCACTATAAGGCAACAAGTGCTCGGTTACAATGATGAGGTTGGCTATTTCGCTATGCGATTGGCCGTAAGATTGGTCTGATGCCTCAAGGGCTGCTCCACGCCGGGCTTATAAAGGCGCCTGGCGTGGGCTACACGTTGGTACCGGAGCGGATACAACTTGGAATCCTAGACTAAGTCCTGCGCATATGCTACAAGGTCACCCGCCATGGGCCGTCATGCGGATCCGCCATAAGCTCGCCGCTAGTAGCCCGCCATAGGCCTGTCTCCGGATCCGCCATAAGCGCCTGCGTCCAGTACCGCCGTGCCAACTTCAGCAACTGGGCCGCCCGGTATGGCGAATCCGCCATACCACCCCTGATGGGCCACCCTGGCTTGCTGATTTAGGACTACGTCGCTGGTATACCTATTTGGTATATCCCCAACAGTGCCCACCAACATTCAAATACCATGGAGGAGTGCCTTTTTTCTTTCTTTTTTTTCTTTTTTTTCTTTTTGGAATAAGACAATATGGAAGATAGCAAATCCGACCACTACATCCCCATGAGCTGAAAACAGTGTCACAAAACGAGAAGTGTTTTGAAGGTTTTTTCAAAGGTAGCACATGAAAATTTACTTGGAATGGCTTGCAAATACCATGCATAGGAATTTATAGTGGACACAATGGCAAACTTGGTTTTTTGGGAGTTGGATGCATGAGTAGAGCTCATACTCAGTACAAAATGAGGGATAGCAAAAGACTGGGAGCGACCAACTAAGAGAGCAATAACGGCCATAATCATGCAAAGCGACAAAGCGACATTAAAAGAAGCATAAGATGGCATCAAAAGTCAAAAAATAAATGATCATAGAGGCTATTGGCGACTTTGTAAGAGTCTAACATGTGTGAGCATGCGCCAACTCAACCCAAATAAAGCGTCAAGGAGAAAACCAAAATAATGCTTCCAAATAATTAAAACAATGCATGATTTTTTCAAAGGCTCATTAAGCAATCTCAGTTATTTGAGACAAGTCATGCTACAGAAAAACCACTAAGCATACTATCAAAAAGACATCAAGTATGACATGAAAAAGCCTAAGCCGCAGTCTACACAAGCTCCTTCTTGTACCACTATTTTGCACAAAGCTTTTTCTCTTTTCCAACACCATTTGAACTTTTTATAAACACCTCTTTTGATGAAAACCAATAAAGATCAGAGGCAAAAATACACCTTGATGAAAAGATATAAGAAGATCTGAATGCATATCAAGGCAAAAACAAAAACCAAAAGCAGTAGCGGAAAAAGAAGAACAGTCGGTGAAATTGTAAGAATGAAAAACGGAGTGTTCTTGGCAAATGAAAATGAGTACATCTCCTCCAAAGGAAATTTGATGTGATCTAACCATTTATTGCAGCAAACTAAACAAAAGAAAACTAAAAACAAAAACAACTGATGCTCCAAGAAAAACACATAGTGCATGAAACAATAAAAATATAGTGTTTTGAAAGGTGACCTGATTTTTGCCGATGAAGAAGGGGTGCCTCGGGGGCATCCCCAAGCGTTGACGCTTGTACTTCTTGGATATTTCTTGGGGGTTGCATGGGCATCCCCAAGCTTGAGCTTTTGTCCATTCTTCAACTCATCTCATCATTCTCCAATCCCTACACTTGAAAACTTCCTTCATACAAAACTAAACACAAATCTATTAGCAACATTAGTGTAGCATAACATATAATCAACCTCTTTTGCTTCAATTTTCAACTCAAAACCACCACATATTGAGCATATACTACTGTAGCAACTTCCCCAAAAGTTCCGTGATCAAAAGACCTCAAAAAGAAAGCGATAAAGCGGCAAACACAAATATTGGCAGAAATCTGTCAAAACAAAACAGCTGACAAAGGTCGAATCTTTGAGGGGTTTTCTGTTACTCAAATCAAAAAGTGTTCAAATAATGAAAGTTTGGATATAACCTGGGGCATATGCACAAGAAATCGCAGGTCCAAAAGATATACAGAGAATTTTCACGATTTTTTACGGTGGAGCACCGAAAACTGTTTCAGGACAGCAACATCCCCAAATCTTACCTCACTCAAATTAGAGGCTTCTCTTGGCACAACAACGAAATAAAAAGGATAAGGAGCGGTTATTACAGTAGTAATAACTTCCAAGACTCAAATAAAAGAAAAAGTACTGAAAATAAACAATGGGTTATCTCCCAAGAGTGCTTTTCTTTAACGCCTTTGAGCTAGGCGCAGTAATTTGCAAAGATGCTCATGTGGGCGCCATATAAGAGCTTGAGGCAAAGGCGCCATATAGGAACTTAAAGCAATAGAGAGCATCAAAAAGCAGATATGGAACACATTTGAATCTAAACCACTTCCTATGAAAAATAGTCTTGTAGAGAGATAAGTCATAAAGCGCAAAGCAAAAAGCATAGGAAGGCAAAACAAGTACAACTTCAAGAATTGCAACATAAAGAGGGGAAACTCAATATTGTTGAGATCCATCAAACCATGTTTCCCTCTCTCATAATAACTTTCAGTAGCATCATGAATAGAACTAACAATATAACTATCACATAAAGCATCCCTATCATGAGCTACATGCATAAAAGAATGAATACTCCCCACATGAACAATCGTAGTAGGAGCAGATTAAACAAAATAATTATTCTCATCACCATAATCATCAAAAATAGGAGGCATATTGTAGTCAAAACTATTTTTCTCCTCAACAGTAGGTGAACTGAAAATATTATACCCATCATCATAACCATCATAAACTAGAGGACTACTATGTCACAAAGCATATTCATCAAACATATCATCATAAGAAGGAACATGGATCGCACTAATGGTACAACAATTATTAACCTTAGAATTGGTACCAAAAAGATTTTCAATATCAAAAGTAGAGTGCTTTTCCCAATCATGATCACTAACATAGGTAACAGGCATAGGAACATCATCCCAATCAGAATTATCATAATCTATAGCAGGATCATAATGCTTAGGGGAAGATACCGTGTCCTCTCGCCTTTTACTCCTCTTCTTCTTCTTCTTCATACTCTTCTTAATCTCTCCTTTAGGAGGGAGAGACTTGAAGGGCATCTTCTCCACATATTCTTTAGGAGGGAAAGGCATCATTTCCACATACTCTGATTTGCTGACAGAAACAACAGAAGAAACTTTGGAGGATTCCTCCTCTCTATTAATAAGATCGAAACATCTATTAGTCCTGTCATAGCTTGGCAAAACATCATGTTTTATAAGATCTTGTAAGTAAGTATTTGCGAGGCAATCTTTAGCACAATAGAGACAACAACCACGAAGGGTGCTATTAATATCAACATCATTCATGTCTACCAAAGAAATCTTTCTAGATATCTTTTCACAATTCAAAAACAAAGTAAGCTCATCATGCTGATTGAGAGTAATCTTATCATCACAATACAAATATGCGGTACTCGTTCAATTAATTGGGCATTGAAAATTAAAGTGACCCTTTTCACCGCAAAATTCACAAAGAAAAGGATAAAGCTCACAAACCCTTTCACCAAGCACATCTAGATCCTTGAGCCACATACTGGTTTCTTTATTTGTGTGGGTGATGCAATAATCTTCCTTGTTGTAACTCTGTTCACAAGGTCGATGTATTCCACAAAAATTAACATGCTTATAAGAAATAGTACTTTTAGAAGTTTGAGCATGTTTATTGCAATCATCAATAACAATATCACTTTCTATGCAAGTGTCCTTAAAAGGTTCATGATACACGTCCCCATTTCCTTTAGGAACATTCATATGGGAAGCAAAGGCTTTAAAGCAATCAACCATAATTTGAGGATCAAGACCATATTTAGCACTAAGCTCTTGAAAATTAGCAGTTTCAGTGAAAGACTTAATGCAATCAAACTCGTAATTCATACCTGATCCTTTACCTTTGTCGCTATCCCAACCTTCAATATTGTTTTGAATTGTTTCAAGCAGATCCCACTTGGTGTCAACATCCTTGCTTGTGAAAAACCCATCAAAGCATGCATCTAGATAGTCCTTGTAATATCCTGAAAGCCTTGCATAAAAATTATTAATAACAATATTACGGGGAAGATCATGAATAGGACATTTGAGCATTAGTGACTTCAATCTTCCCCACGCTTGGGCAATGCTTTCTCCATCACGAGGCCAAAAATTGTATATCTGATTACGATCTTTATGAATCTCACTTGGAGGATAGAATTTAGAATAAAAGAGAGGTACAATTTCCTCCCAGCCAATAGATGGACCATCCTTAAGCAGCCGATACCATTCCGCAGCTCTACCCTTCAGTGAATAAGAGAATAGCTTCCTCTTAACTTGGCTTGATGAAATACCTGCACACTTGAACAACTCGCATAATTCTTGTATAAAGAGTAAATGATCACCCGGAGGGACTGTTCCATCTCCTGAATAGCGGTTATTCATAACACGCTCAATAATCTTCGTAGGTATTTTAAAAGGATGAGGAGCACAAGCATCATCAAAAACATCACATATGGGAGATAAAATATTATCAGAACAAACTTTCTCCACTAAAGCTGGGGAACTAAAAATATCATGCTTAACAAAACCAGCTTCCCCAAGCCTAGACTTTTCCATAGCATTAGCAATAACGGGATTCAAAGCATTCGTACTAGTGAAAATAAAAACAAGAAACAAAAAGATATAATTGCAGAATCTAAAGGAAATAACTCCAAGCACTCACACAGGAGGATGCGAGTACCTTTTACCTTACCTCCCCGGCAACGGCGCCAGAAAAGAGCTTGATGTCTACACACGCTTCTTTTCTTGTAGACAGTGTTGGGCCTCCAAGTGCAGAGGTTTGTAGAGCAGCAGCAAGTTTCCCTTAAGTGGATCACCCAAGGTTTATCAAACTCAGGGAGAAAGAGGTCAAAGCTATCCCTCTCAAGCAACCCTGCAATTACGATACAGAAAGTCTCTTGTGTCCCCAACACACCCAATACACTTGTCAGATGTATAGGTGCACTAGTTCAGCGAAGAGATAGTGAAATACAAGTAGTAGTGATGATTATAAGTAGTAACTGTGATATGAAATAAGTATCGCTGTGAGCAAACATGTAACAAAACAGCAAGTAAACGGTGTGCAAAGCTTGGAAACAAGGCCTAGGGATCGTACTTTCACTAGAGGACACACTCCCAACAAATATAACATAATTGAACAAACAAATAACTTCTCTTCACTATGGTACTCTGAATTAATCTCCTATTGAATAACACTAATCATTGCGTAGGGCTACGAAGCACTCCTCAAAGTTCATCAAGTACTTGACAAACACCACTCATAGAGATATCCAAATCAAATCACAACTCAAGATAGATATTATTGCAACTTAGACCAAGTACTAACACGGTGCACACACTGTCAACACTACACCATGAAAGGAGGAATAGATCACTTCAATACTATCATAGTGATAATTATTCTCATAATACATAAGAGATCACAATCGTAGCCTATACCAAGTACCACCATGATGCACGCACTGTCACCGTTACACCATGGCAGGAGGAATAGATTACTTTAATAACACACTAGAGTACACATAATGAAGAAAAGTAACATCTACTTATTCAACATGATACAAAGCTCATGATCACATAAAGATCACATCATGGGAGAGAAAGGTGAACCACATAGCTACCGGTAGAGCCCTCAGCCCCGGGGGAGAACTACTCCCTCCTCATCATAGGAGACAGCAAGGTTGATGGAGATGGCGGTGAGGTCGATGGAGATGGCGGAGACGGCGATGGAGACCGATGGAGATGGCTCCGGGGGCACTTCCCTGTCCCGGCAGGGTGCCGGAACAGAGACTTCTGTCCCCTGAAATTCGTCGACGGCGGCGGCGGAGCTGCATAACTGTTTCTAGAAAATTGCCGACTCCCTTAGGGTTTTCCGTCCCGAGGCTTTATATAGGCGAAGGGGCGTCGTCAGGGGGCAGCCAGGGGCTCCTCACACTAGGGTGGCACGGCCAGGGCCTGGGTCGCGCCACCTATGTGTGAGGGCGGCCTCTGGCCCCCTCCGGCTCTCTTTCGGTCTTCGGGAAGCTTCCGGGAAAAATAAGACTTCTGGCTTTTGTTTCATCCAATTCCGAGAATATTTCCTGTGTAGCTTTTCTGAAACACAAAAACAGCAGAAAACAGGGAATTGGCACTGCGGCATCTTGTCAATAGGTTAGTTCCGGAAATCGCATAAAAGTGCCACGAAGTGTAACGAAACAGTAGGCAAATGGTGTAAAAACAAGCATGGAGCATTAAAAATTATAGATACGTTTGAGACGTATCACATAACGCTTTTATCTGAAAGAATATGTCTCTAAAAGTTTTCTATGATTACAAAGAGTTTGTTTCAGCGAGCATATGGTTTTTGCTATATTAGCTCTGTTTTAAAGAAGGGATTTCTATTTTTGTGCCCCTGGGTCGTTAGTTGTACTCAGTTTTCCCCAGCTGCTTAACTTTTCCTCAGTTTTCCCCTCGCTCTAGTTTGAAACCCCTCGCAGACGCTCGGACGGGAGGGTTGCCGTTTAGTTGACCGTTTCATGCTGACGTGTGGGGCCGCATCGTGTGGGGCCGCGTTGCGTGGGGCTGGTAGAACGGGACCGCGTGGGACAGGACGAGACCGCGTTTGGTTGTACGTGAGAGCTCGGTTCTGTCTCTCTCGGCCCAAATTGTCATTTTTCAGAGCGCCTTTTTCCCCTCTCTCTCTCTGTAACAGTTCTCTCTCTTTTCACCAAATTAGTATCTAATCTAGAGAAGCTTCTATTTCTGTCTTTCGTTAATGATTGTTGCCTTTTGGCCCTCTTTTTTGCCCAATATGTTAACAAATCTAGTAGCAAATCTAGAAGCTAGTAGAGGATAAATTCACAGCAGCATAATAAATTGAGAAAATATAGGATAAGCTGCATACAGCAGCCAACATAGCATATATATATTCAGGACAGATCCAACAGTACTACCGATCCCTCGATCCAACATAAGCTACATTTTATATGGGATTAAGCTTGGAGGGTGCGCAGGTGAATCCCAAGTGCTTTGTGTTTGGCCATGAACGCATGCACGTTCACGGTCGTTCCAACTCTAGCACCGCCAGGGGCTCTGCCAATGGATTTGGCATGGTTAACCAGGCAGTTGAAGTCGGTGGTGCGGAGCCTCCTGTTGCAGAAGGGGCACCTGTAAATGCCTCGAGCAAAGTGGCGATCGTAATGGCTGGACTGCTGCCTCCTGAGGACGTGACGAGTCTTGGTGTGGAAGGACTCGTCGTCGCTATCGACGTCGCTGCTCTGCACCTGTCACGTAGCACCAAAGATCGAAAAACACGGAGTCAATTGTAGCGATGATGGAACAGAGAGTGAACAAAAGATCATGCATGATAATATGGGCACGAAAAAAAGAAGCCTCAGTTACATTGGACACACTTATATCCAGGATTTGGGTCAGTGAACCAAAGATCATGCACAACAAATTTGTACACACCAATTGTTCACAGACCAAACCCTGAATCAATTTGTGCCCAAATATTCATCATCATCGCCACAAATTAACCGGATGGGATTGATTACTCACATAAGTTAACCAAATCTTAAACAAAAGCAAATCACAAACACTAATAATGCTAGGTCTATCATAATAACGCTAGATCTATCCTAAAAGGATTGAACTAGGAATAGACTAACCCTAATAACGCTAGATCTATCATAAAAGGATTGAACTAGGAACAGACGAACCCTAATAACGCTAGATCTAACACAAAAGGATTGAAATGGGATAAGAACAATGGAATAAAGGGTTACCTCCGGGTAGTCGTCGACGATGCTGGTGTCGTAGGGGTTCACCGGCGCGACGTACGGCACTGGTTCGTACGGGTCTTCGTACAGGTCCCAATCGACAGGGGCCTGGACGGGTGCCTGGACGGGGGCGGCGGCCAATGCGCCGGCGGACGATGCGCCGGCGGCCGATGCGCCGGCAGCCGATGCGCCGGCTGCCGATGCACCGGCAGCCGATGCGTCGGCGGCTACGTCGGCAATGGTCATCTCATTCTTCTCCATCGCCGGGGTTTTTTCTTCGGGGTTTTTTCGACGCGAAGTGGAGAAGATGATGGGACAGGAGAGGCGGTTGCAGTGAGAATGAGAGAGTGGGTGAGCGTCGAGAGAGAGAAAGAGGGGCTCTATAAAGACGAAGGTGGCGTTTGGTGTACCGCAACACGCGTCCGCTATGCACGGCTGCAGCGTGCACCACGACACGAGGCTAACCCTTCGACGTTTGGTGTACTCAGTTCTACCCTCGGGCCTTATACAGAAATTTTATATGTACTCAGTTTTCCTCTCGAGTACTTAGACTGGCAAGTGCAATATACTCAGTTCTACCCTCAAGTAGCTGGTCAACAGAGAGTCAACAAATGAGATTAACATAGCTAATTGAGTCATTTCATGCGCAAAAAAAATCCAAAAAAATAAAAACATAGTGGCACCTACTCATGGAGTCTTCCTACGCAACCTTCCACCTTAACAAACATAGATAAATCAAGTTGTACCACAAATTGCCACTTCTCAGAATCACAAGTAGCTATGAAGATGCATGGTTTTCCACTCAAACCCCTTTGCAAAACATCTTCCCCAAAACATAGTTTGTCTAAATGAGGCTATAATTGTCACACTCATGTATATTTGAATTGCAAATAATTTGATGTAGCCCAATATGAATTATATTGTACAAAACACGCATTTTTCATTTTGTAATTCTTTTGTTTGAATCCCTTAGTCTATTTACTATTTACGTGCCCTTGGTTTCTTAGTACTACTCAGTTTTGCCCTCAAGTACTGTCACAAATGCTCACAGAAGCCCAAACTTACCCTGATTGGTTGAGCCGTTGTCACACGGATCGACTCCACCAACCGTTGATCCACTGTTCTAACGGGCAGTATACCCCTCTCTGTCTCTTTGTGGCCACCCCTCTCTCTCTCTCTTCGTGGCCACACCTCTCTCTTTGTCGGTGGAATATAGTTTTGGTAATTTGAAACGGCCCAAAAGTGGTATAATTTTGGTATAAACATGAGGCATACATATTTGAGGGATTTCGGTGAATGGATTATTTATCACCCCTCTAACAATTATCAACTATCTTTAGCATTCCATTTCTTTTAGGGCATATTTGGGGGATTTTGGTGAATGGATTATTTATCACCCCTCTAACAATTATCAACTTTCTTTAGCATTCCTTTTTTTAGGGAATATAGTTTGGGATATAGTTTTGGATATTTGAGTCCCAAAAGTGGTATAATTTTGGTAGAAACATGAGACATACATATTTGACATATTTGGGGGATTTCGGTGAATGGATTATTTATCACCCCTCTAACAATTATCAACTTTCTTTAGCATTCCTTTTCTTTTAGGGAATATAGTTTGGGATATAGTTTTGGTTATTTGAGTCCCAAAAGTGGTATAATTTTGGTAGAAACATGAGACATACATATTTGGCATATTTGGGGGATTTTGGTGAATGGATTATTTATCACCCCTCTAACAATTATCAACTTTCTTTAGCATTCCTTTTCTTTTAGGGAATATAGTTTGGGATATAGTTTTGGTTATTTGAAACGTCCCAAAAGTGGTATAATTTTGGTAGAAACATGAGACATACATATTTGGCATATTTGTGGGATTTCGGTGAATGCATTATTTGTCACCCCTCTAACAATTATCAACTATCTTTAGCATTCCTATATACGCTAATACTAATTTTTTTTGGTAATTTCGGTGAATGCACACACTAACTTTGAAAACAACTACAAATACATGTAACTGAATAATGGATTTTCAACAAGGGATCCCTTGTAACAACTTCTAGCGCCCGATGAGCAATGATAAGAATCCGATCACAATTATACAACAAATAAAACAACCAGCCATCAGATTAGCTTGCTTCTTCAACTCGATCAGCTGCCTTAACTGCTTGTTCATTTTCTTCAGTTCTTCCTTCACTTCCACTAGTTCTGCATTGGGAGCATTAGGTACAATCGGAACGGCTCATCTCTCCGACGCATTCTCTATAGCAAGTCCCCCCCCCCCTCCCAAATTGCGCTCCCCAATAGCGCCAATTGATTCCTGCAATTGAAGCCTCTGAACGTACACATCGATCCACTCAAAATACCTGCATTTCTTCAGGATCTGAAAACAACAACGTGAACCCTAAATCCCAAATTCAAGGGAATACCAAGAAAATCGAGAGAAAACAGAGCAATTGGACCGAGATCTAACCTTATCCCCCTCTCTATATGGCAAGCTCTCGCATGTAAGGAACTCACGTCCACGGTTGCCGTTGTCGTTCGTCTTACAGATCGACCGCTTGAGAGGTGCTACTCGGTGATGGCGCCAGAAAAGACTGTGGCGTTTAGTTGACGTGGGAGCAGTAAGTCCTTGTGCGTGGTGAATGACCAGCCCGTTGGGAACCCCAAGAGGAGGGTATGATGAGTGTAGCGGCTAGTTTTCCCTCAGTTAAGAAACCAAGGTTTAATGTCGATCTTGAAGAGGAGAGACGGTGACGACTGAAGGTGATATGGAACCTGCACACACACAACCAAGTACTTTGTTCCCAACTTGCGATGAGGTTGTCAATCTCACCGGTTTGCTTGAAACAAAGATTATGAGCATATCGAGTGGAAAACAATATAGTATGCGAGTAAAGTAAACAGTACGGGAAAAGTAAACAGGTGATTGCAATATGATTAAAATAGGACCGGGGTCCACAGTTCACTAGTGGTGTCTCTCCATAGATAAAATAACATGCTGGGTAAACAAATTATAGTTGGGCAATTGATAGAATAAAGATAACGTGATATGTCAAGAAGATCACTATGAGATTTACTCTGGGCATTACAACAAAATACATAGACCGCCATCCAACTGCATCTATGACTAATAATCCACCCTCGGGGATATCAATCCGAACACCCCAAAAGTATTAAGTTGCGAACAACAGATAATTGCATTAAGCAAAGTGTGTAATGTAAACAAAGCATATGCCCTTGAGCATATGAATGTTGTTTTCTCCCTAGTAGCAACAGCACATCTACCACCTTAGAGGTTTCTGTCACTCCCCCAGGTGAAATAGAGACATGAACCCACTATCGAGCATAAATACCCCCTCTTGGAGTCACTAGCAACTACTCGGCCAAGATAGCTACTAACAACGGAGAGCATGCAAGATCATAAACAACATAGAGATAACAAAAGATATAATTCAGTACAGCAACTTAATCATAAACACCAATATTCATCGGATCCCAACAAACCAACATCATAGAATTACATAACAGTGATCTCAATCATGTAGGGCAGCTCATGAGATCTAAACATGAAGCACATGGTGGAGAAGACAACCATCTAGCTACTGCTATGGACCCATAGTCCAAGGTAGACTACTCACTCATCGCTCCGGAGGCAAGCATGGCGATGAAGAAGACATCCGGTGGCGATTCCCCTCTCCGGCAGGGTGCCGGGAAGAGCTTCTGGACCCTCCCGATCTTCGGGTCGACGGTGGCGGCGGATCGCGATGTGTTCTGGAAATCTGATCGGGTACTTAGGTTTTTTCCGTCGGGGGGTCTTTATAGGCGAAGGGGCGATGTCAGAGGAGGGGCCAGGTGCCCTCACACAGGGGTGGCGCGGCCAGGGGTAGGGTCGCGCCGCCCCCTTGTGTGGGGCCCTGGTGGCCCCCCTCCGACACTTCTTCGGATGTCTGGAAGCTTCCGGGAAAAATAAGACTTCAGGAACTTGTTTCGTCCAATTCCGAGAATATTTCCTGTGTATCACTTCTGAAACACAAAAATAGCAGAAAACAGGAAACTGGCACTGTGGCACTTGTTAATAGGTTAGTTCCGGAAAATGCATAAAAATGCCACTAAGTGTAACGAAACAATAGGCAAATGGTGTAAAAACAAGCATGGAGCATCAAAAATTATAGATACGTTTGAGACATATCAAGCATCCCCAAGCTTAACTCCTGCTCGTCCTCGAGTAGGTAAGTGATAACAAAAGAATAATTTTTGAGGTGACATGCACCTACACAATCTTGATCATATATGTAAGCATTGGTGAGCTGGGATCAATAGAACTTAAAACATGGGCATGAAAGATGTAATCATGACAATAAGAACTTAGCGACCATGTTGTAAACATGTAAATGAACACAAACAAAAGATCATGATAATGAAACAATGAAAGTCAAACGTGTGTTCAAATCATAAGGAAAAACATACAAATGGTTTTCAGCTTGTCCTTCAAAGAGAGCAAAACAAAAATGCATAGGACACCTCAAAGTTTAAGAGGGCGACTAGATACAAATAATTTTAGAACAAGTGAAACCAATCATCATGAGTCAATCAATGAACTTTGGGACAATGCATATCACACTAAGAATGACAACTATGCTCTCTTAATGGTGCATAAAGAAAGAAGGTGGTGACACAACATAAAAGTAAAAGAAGGGCCCTTCGCAGAGGGAAGCAGTGATTGCAAGTTTTATAACCTTCAAAAATTATGGTACTTACCGGCTTTGAGCTCTCATTGCCCCCATCATAAGCATCTTGAATGGTTAAAGTTAATGCGAGAACAATTATGATGCATATGCTTGACAAATCATAAGTTGAAAACCTCGTGCCCCGTGAATACGAGTACCCAAACCTCATGCTACTTTACTTAGAGTCCCAAGCAAGGCTCTTGTCATTGTAAATACATGTGTATCATTGAGAACCGCCAATGGGGTACCTCCGTGCCCGATGACATGGAACAAGCCCACATCAAAATGACAGGACAAGCAGACAATGAACACCTCGACATCTCTTTTATTTGCTATATTGTTTAGCTTTTTATTGTGAGATGCGTCGTCGAATGTTCACCATGGGTATGCTGCAAATTTCCACCATGAATTATGCATGGCTTAGATTGGCGGCCCGGCGTTTCCCTAACACATATAAAAACTCCATGATCCTCACAAGATTCCCAACTTATTTCACACCGCGGGCATCCATAAACAAAAGATCACGATATCAACTCAAATAAGAAGTGCAATGTTGAAAGCTTGCCCCATGACAGCATGGCTGGGCTAGAATCCAACTTACAACTTGCAAGCATAACAACTCAACATAAAAGACCACAATGTCAAATTTTTAGAACAGGAAAAAGTAAAGTGTGCCTTCCGGTTCGTGAGAGCTTTACTGACCGAATTTCGCATAACACTGGTAAGAGTTTAATTTGAAGAGAATATAAAAGCAAGTCAAATTTACTTGGAATAGCAAATTGCTAGTAGGTATGTATGGTGGACACTTTCAAAAACTTTGGCTTTTAGGAGTTGGATGCAAGAGTAGAGCTCATACTCAGTACAAGGCGAGGGCTAGCAAAAGACTGGGAGCGACCAACTAAGAGAGCAATAATGGCCATAATCATGCAAAGCGACAAAGCGACATTAAAAGAAGCATAAGATGGCATCAAAAGTCAAAAACTAAATGATCATGAAGGCTATTGGCGACTTTGTATGAGTCTAACATGTGTGAGCATGCGCTAAGTCAACCCAAATAAAGCATCAAGGAGAAAACCAAAATAATGCTTCCATACAATAAAAACAACGCATGATTTTTTTCAAAGGCTCATTAAGCAATCTCAGTTATTTGAGACAAGTCATGCTACAGCAAAACCACTAAGCATACTATCAAAAAGACATCTAGCATGACATGAAAAAGCCTAAGCCACAGTCTACACAAGCTCCTTCTTGTACCACTATTTTGCACAAAGCTTTTTCTCTTTTCCAACACCATTTGAAACTTTTATAAACACCTCTTTTGATGAAAACCAATAAAGATCAGAGGAAAAAATACACCTTGATGAAAAGATATGACAAGATCTGAACGCAAATCAAGGCGAAAACGAAAACCAAAAGCAGTAGCAGAAAAAGTAGAATGCTCGATTTTTAATAAGAGTGAAAACTAGAGCGTTCTTTGCAAATGAAAACGAGTACATCTCCTCCAAAGGAAATTTGTTGGGGTCCAACCATTTATTACAGCAAACAAACAAACTAAACAAACTAAGAAAACTAAAACAACTGACGCTCCAAGAAAAACACATAGTGCATGAAGCAATAAAAATATAGTGTCTTGAAAGGTGACCTGATTTTTGCCGATGAAGAAGGGGTGCCTCGGGGGCATCCCCAAGCTTTGACGCTTGTACTTCTTGGATATTTCTTTGGGTGATGCATGGGCATCCCCAAGCTTGAGCTTTTGTCCATTCTTCAACTCATCTCATCATTCTCCAATCCCTACACTTGAAAACTTCCTTCATACAAAACTAAACACAATTCTATTAGCAACATTAGTGTAAGCATAAAATATATTCAACCACCTTTAGCTTCAGGTTTCAACCCAAAACTACCACATATAAAGTATATACTACTGTAGCAACTTCCCAAAAAGTTCCATGATCAAAAAGAACTCAAAAGAAAGCGATAAAGTGGCAAAAACAAATATTGGCAGAAATCTGTCAAAACTGAACAGCTGACAAAGGACGAATTTTTGAGGGATTTTCTGTTGCTCAAATCAAAAAGTGTTCAACTAAGAAAAGTTTGGATATAACCTGGGTCATATGCACAAGAAATCGCAGGTACAAAAGATAAACAGAGAATTTATACGAATTTTTACGGTGCAGCACCGAAAACAGTTTCAGGACAGCAATAACCCCAAATCTTTACCTCGCTCAAATTAGAGGCTTCTCTTGGCACAAAAACGAAATAAACAAGATAAGGAGCGGTCATTACAGTAGTAATGACTTCCAAGACTCAAATAAAAGAAAAAGTACTGAAAATAAAACATTGGGTTATCTCCCAAGAGTGCTTTTCTTTAACGCCTTTGAGCTAGGCGCAGAAAATTGCGAATCAAGTAATATCAATAGATGAAGTGCTAGTTACCTCAGTAGGCTCTTTGAAGGTTCCCGAAGATGATTCAACCTGCAAGTCACCCTTAGTGGAACTAAGAGTCTTACCAATCTTAAGAACATGTTGAGATTTAAGCGCAGAAACCTTGGGAACATACATAAATTTTTGCTCTTTTCCAACAAACACTTTCTCCTTCTTAAATTTAAGAGAAGAGAAGATTAAACTAAGAGTTTCCATAGACTCCTCTAGTTTACCAATCCTTAAGTTTTGATTGTCATGAGTAGTGCTAGCCTCTAAAATGGTAATTCTCTTATCCATGTTTTCTATTAATTCACTAACGTGGCTAGCATTTTCTAGGATACTTGGCAAACTTTTTTCTAAGGAGCTGAGCTTTTCTACCACCTCTTCCAAGGTGGTCTCAGTTTTAGCAACATGAATAGGTGGTACTCCCACTAAACTTTCAATTATAGTGCATGCTTCTCCCGCGGGAGTACCTAGAAAATTACCTCCTGTAAGAGTATCAAGAACATACCTATTCCAGCTAGATATACCAACATAAAAATTTCTAAGGAGGATCGTGGTGGAGTGCTTTTTGGTACACCTATGATGAGCATTGTTAATACGGTACCAAGCATCTTTTAAACTTTCTCCCCCTTGTTGCTTGAAACTACGAACCTCTACTTCAGGATTACTCATTGTAACAAAACTAAAAGCAGATAAGTAAAAACAACTACCAAGGATTCTAATTTTTTTTGGGTTTTTGATATAAAGCAATGCAGGTAAAATAAATAAATAAAGTAAAGCAAAACAATAACAAAGTAAAGGATATGTGTGCGAAAAACTCCCCTCGCAGAAGTCTTCTCTTCCTCCCCGGCAACGGCGCCAGAAAAGAAGCTGCTACTCGGTGATGGCGCCAGAAAAGACTGTGGCGTTTAGTTGACGTGGGAGCAGTAAGTCCTTGTGCGTGGTGAATGACCAGCCCGTTGGGAACCCCAAGAGGAAGGTATGATGAGTGTAGCTGCTAGTTTTCCCTCAGTTAAGAAACCAAGGTTTAATGTCGATCTTGAAGAGGAGAGACGGTGACGACTGAAGGTGATATGGAACCTGCACACACACAACCAAGTACTTTGTTCCCAACTTGCGATGAGGTTGTCAATCTCACCGGTTTGCTTGAAACAAAGATTATGAGTGTATCGAGTGGAAAACAATATAGTATGCGAGTAAAGTAAACAGTACGGGAAAAGTAAACAGGTGATTGCAATATGATTAAAATAGGACCTGGGTCCACAGTTCACTAGTGGTGTCTCTCCATAGATAAAATAACATGCTGGGTAAACAAATTACAGTTGGGCAATTGATAGAATAAAGATAACGTGATATGTCAAGAAGATCACTATGAGATTTACTCTGGGCATTACAACAAAATACATAGACCGCCATCCAACTGCATCTATGACTAATAATCCACCCTCGGGGATATCAATCCGAACACCCCAAAAGTATTAAGTTGCGAACAACAGATAATTGCATTAAGCAAAGTGTGTAATGTAAACAAAGCATATGCCCTTGAGCATATGAATGTTGTTTTCTCCCTAGTAGCAACAACACATCTACCACCTTAGAGGTTTCTGTCACTCCCCCAGGTGAAATAGAGACATGAACCCACTATCGAGCATAAATACCCCCTCTTGGAGTCACTAGCAACTACTCGGCCAAGATGTGTTCTGGAAATCTGATCGGGTACTTAGGTTTTTCCGTCGGGGGGTCTTTATAGGCGAAGGGGCGATGTCAGAGGAGGGGCCAGGTGCCCTCACACAGGGGTGGCGTGGCCAGGGGTAGGGCCACGCCGCCCCCTTGTGTGGGGCCCTGGTGGCCCCCCTCCGACACTTCTTCGGATGTCTGGAAGCTTCTGGGAAAAATAAGACTTCAGGAACTTGTTTCGTCCAATTCCGAGAATATTTCCTGTGTATCACTTCTGAAACACAAAAACAGCAGAAAACAGGAAACTGGCACTGTGGCACTTGTTAATAGGTTAGTTCCGGAAAATGCATAAAAATGCCACTAAGTGTAACGAAACAATAGGCAAATGGTGTAAAAACAAGCATGGAGCATCAAAAATTATAGATACGTTTGAGACATATCAAGAGGCTCCTGGCGTGGGCAGTCAGGGCATCTTGTCAAAGGCACGGGTCCATACTGTGGCCATGAAGAACGGGAGGTCGAAGAGAAACTAGACATCACCCGCCTGCCGGAGAAGGGCTGCCGCTGGCAGAGAAGAAGAACAATGGGCCACGGGGAAAGAAAGGGGAAGCAATGGCACAGGCGCGGGGCTGGCTCGAGCTCCCATTTTGCAACGGGCACCTGGGTAAGCTGTGGGTCCGACGCGCTAACGTGGATAAGTTGTGGGTCCCACGATGATCTGGATAAGTGGAGGCATGTCCACTGTGGGGCACCAATAGCGGCCCCACTTGCCAGCACCAACCAACGGTCAACTAAACGGAAATCCTCCCGTCCGAGCTCCTTGTGAGGGTTTCAGACAAGGGCTTGGGCAAAACTGAGGAAAAACTAAGCGGCTGGGGAAAGCTGAGCACAACTAAGGACCCGAGGGCACGAAAATTGAAATCCCTTTAAAAAAGGATCCATTCAAAAGCTAGTATAGTTTGTTCATTGTTCTCTGACCAAGAACTAATGTTTGCCATCACCAATTATAATTTACTTTGTGCATCTTTATATGTGATTCCCTTTACTAATTGCCAGTCTATATTATATAAAGGGAAGTTGCTGTCTATTATAACTTGTGCCTTTGTGAATGTGATGCTTCTTGTCCGTATTTTGATTATCGACACTTCACTCCATAAACCCATGGTCATGTTTACCGAGTTTAGTTTTTGCTTGGGGACAAGCGAGGTCTAAGCTTGGGGGGTTGATACGTCCATTTTGCATCACTATTTTGTATCATAATTTGCTGTTATTCATTGATATATTTCATATTTAGAGATGATACTTATGTTGTTTCCTCTATTTTTACATATTTGATGATCATTGGAGGATTTCCTGCCGGAGTCAGGATTCTGCTGGAAAAGGACTGTCAAGACAGCATATTTTGGAAGATCAGTAAAATTCCAGAAAAATACCAGAAAATTATATTTTGCCGAAAGACTTAGGTAGCCAGAAGGAGGAGGCGGGAGGAGCCAGGGGGTAGGCTCACACGTAGGGGGCGTGTCCTGGCCCCTGGTCGCGCCGGCCTACTGTGAGGCCACCCTGGCCCACTTCAGGTCTCGCCCCTGCGCGTACTTCATCGTCCCCAAAAACCTAAGTCAGGAGGGGCTCAGAGATAGACACCGCCGCCTCTGCGAGGCGGAAAACATCAGAGAGAGAAAAGCTCTCCGGCAGTCAGAAATCTGCCTGGGAAATCCCTTCCCGAAGAGGGGAGATCATCGCCATCGCACCAAACTTCATCGGGATCATCATCATCTCCATCACCAGCACCTTCATCTCCACCATCACCACGCCATCCCGCTGTAACATCTTGAGTTGGATCTTGTTAAATTGTTAGGGAAAACTTTCCCGGTGTTGATTACTCTTGTAGTTGATGCTATTGAGTGGAACCGTTGAATTAAGATTTATGTTCAGATTGTTATTTACCATTATTTCACCTCTGATCATGATCCATATGATGTCTTGTGAGTAGTTCGTTTAGTTCTTGAGGACATGGGAGAAGTCAAGATGTTAGTAGTGAATTATTGTTGAGTAATATTTAATGGTTTGATATTTATTTGTTGTGGTGCTATTTCACTAGTGGTGTCATGTGAACGTCGACTACATGATACTTCACCATTTATGGGCCTAGTGAGATGCATTGTGTATTTGACTACCAATTGTGGGGTTGCTGGAGTGATAGAAACCTAAACCTCTATTGGAAAACCATTGCACCAGGGAGCGTAGGATCTTAGAGTTTAAGGCTGTGGTTAGATTTATCTTAATTACTTTCTTGTATTTGCGGATGCTTGCAAGGGGTATAATCACAAGTGTGTATTTATCCTAGTACGGGTAGTGCGCTAGCACAGGTTCACCCCCATAACACTTCTCAAACCAATAAAGATTATTTAGCGGTATGAAGCGAAAGCGCTTGACAGAAACTCCCGTGTGTCCTCAAGAACGTTTGGTCATCATAAGTTACACAGCCGGCTTGTCCTTTGCTAAAGAAAGGATTGGGCCACTTGCTGCAATTATTACTACTGTCTTTTATTTACTCGCACTTTATTTATTTGCATTATCAAATACCCCTGAAAACCCGTTTGCTAGTATTTACAGTGAAATCTTGATCAAAACCACTTGTCAACACCTTCTGCTCCTCGTTGGGTTCGACACTCTTATTTATCGAAAGTACTACGATACACCCCCTATACTTGTTGGTCATCACATAGCTTTACCGTTTTACTTTTACTCGCACTGTTTACTTTCTTGCATACTATTATCCTATTACCACTCGATACGCTCAATCCTTTGTTTACAACAAACCGGTGAGATTGACAACCTCATCGTAAGTTGGGAGCAAAGTTCTTGGTTGTGTTGTGTGCAGGTTTCATGTTGTTGCTGATGGAAAGCTACACGCCGACAAGCAGTTTATCTGGCACCCTTGTCCGGAGTGTCACGAAGCTAGCAAGCATCACCTTCTGAAGTTTGGCTTTCTCCTACTGGTTCGATTCAACCTTGGTTTCACAACTGAGGGAAGACTTGCTACTGTGCTCATCATACCTTCCTCTTGGGGTTTCCAACGGGCTGTATTTACAAGCCATCAGTGGCCATCCCCGTCTTGCTTCAGTGGCCATGGAGGTTGCGCTGGAAGCGGGTTTTGGATGCCTGCAGCGGTGGTTTCTATTGGAGCTCTCCTCCGGCGATTATTGGCGACTCGTGCCCGTCTTCGTGCCAGACTCTAAGGCAGTAGGGCTGCCGCTCCACCGCTGCTTCTTGCTCCGAGCTGGATCTCCACTGCAAGCCCCAAGTAGTGCGTCCCCGGCGGCGTGTTTGCAGGCCGGCGTCGGAGTTTGTCGTCGATCTGGGAGTTGAAGACTATGGACCTGATCGCTTTTCCAAGCTTTATGTAGGGACCTCGCACTAGTAGAAAAAAGGGCTTGCATTCACCCCAATTAGTCCCCAAACTGTTTGACCCGCGGCTAAAGGGGGCATTAGTCCCGGTTCATTCGAAAATATGGGCCAGAGAGCATTAGTCCTGGTTCAAAGGTGCCCTTTAGTCCCGGTTTTTGTCAACAACCGGGGCTAATGAGTAGGGGCCCTTAGTCCCGGCTCGTGGCTCAAACCGGTACTAAAGGGCACCCTTTAATCTCGGTTCGTCTCACGAGCCGGGACCAAAGGCCCGTTCAAACGAACCGCCTCTTCTCACGCCAGTTACGACGCGACGATGCTTCGGAATCGATCGCCATTAACAGCGTCGCTTCGTAGATCGTCGCCAATCGCTTCGGGAACCACCGGCCTGCTTGATATCACACCGCCGATGCTGTCTTCTAATCTCCCTCTCTCTACTATATAAGTGCACTCATATTTTCATCTTAAGACACATCTTCTCATCCTAATCTTCTCCCAAAACACTCTCACGCATAGCATCTTCACCACCACAACCGGCGCCCTCTCTCTCCCTCAATGGCGGAGCAAGATCTACCTCGATCTCGGCTGTACTACATCACCATCGAAGAGATGAACTTTGCCATCACGGAAACTCTCCGTGCATCAAGGGTGGAGAAGTGGATCCGCGCCATCAAGCAACAGCTCCTCGATGCCGCACCGATCAAGTGCGTGGGCTTGGACTGTGAGTTCACCCCTCACGAGGTCCCTCAGCATGCCGCCGTCCTTCTACTCTCGGTGGCATCTGAGATATTGATCTTCCAGATATGTTGGGCCAATCGCGTGCCGCAACTGTTCAAGGAATTCTTGAAGGACACCACCATCAAATTCTGCGGTGCGGCTATCACCAATGATGTGCACATGCTGAGCACATACAGAATTGAAATTCCGTCTATGTACGATCTCCAAAAGATTGTCTCGAACCCCACCAACAAACTAACTCCGAGTCTCTATGATCGGGCCAATGCTACTATTGGGACACATCTTGAGAACAAGAAGAGGATCAAGAAGAAGGACAAGAAGATGGACAAGAAGAAGTACAAGAAGAATGGAGAAGAATAAGAAGAAGAAGAAGAAGAACTAATATTTAGTTGGGCCAAAGTTCCATTGAGCTTCAAGCAATTGTTATATGCCTCTCTAGACGCTCGTCTGGGCTTTGAGATTGCTAGGAGCTACTGGAAGCTAAAAGGCTACAATAGCCATGTTGATCGTCTCAGCCTTAAAGTTTATTAGGTGGATAATCGTAGATGTGTGGTTGTGTGAGTCTTATTGTTATCCTATTGGATGAGTATAATGTTTGGAAAAATATACTCCCTTTGTTTCGGTTAACAAAGTCTATTAATTTTTGAATTTTTGATTTTTTAAGTATTTTGGCTTTTTTGAATATTTTAATTATTAAAAATTAATAATTAAATTATGCATAAAGATTATTTGAAATTCATTGGTGCTTATTATTACTTAATCATTATTGCTTATTTTGTGAATTTATTTGGAATTTAAAAAAGTAATATTATATATTACCAAAGTATATAGGTTAATAGAATTGGTAGCATACCATTATCAAGAAGTCGCGAGCGCAGTCTTGGAAGCTAGTAGGGAAGGAATGGAGAAGTTAAGCATGCTAAGGGTGGAGCAGTGTGAGGATGGGTGACCGACCGGGAAGTGAGGACCACAAGTACTTATAATTTGACATGACAATGGAGTGAGAGCCATAAGTATCTAATTTGATATGAGAATAGAGATGATTAGATATTAGAGAAATAAAGAAAATAGAGAAATCCCGAAATAGAAAATACAAATTTTATTTCGAATGGACCTTTAGTCTCGGTCCGTGTTACGAACCGGGACCAAAGGTCCTCCAGCCGCAGCACATGACCCGGGCCACGTGGAGGACCATTGGTCCCGGTTCATAAACAACCGGGACTAAAGGCTGGAGCCTTTAGTCCCGCTTTGTTAGTCCAGGTTGCTACAACCGGGACTAATGAGCTTTATAAACTAGGATTGAAGGCTTTTTTTCCACCAGTGTCGGTGCAATTATCTGGGCCTTGTTGTAATTCTTTCTTCTTTTTGGTCCTTCCTGTAACTTCCAGCGATGTATTTTTTTTTGGAGCCAATGGGCTCCCCCGTCGATTTCCATTAAAGAAACCGCCACAGTTATTACAAAGTAAAGTGCACATCAAAAAGCTCCCAAAATAACCTAGGAGACTACCTACAGCATTCAAGGGAGCAAATTTCGACGATGCACCAAAACAAGTCCAAAGCACTCCAACACACAGAGCATAGTTTAAACACGACCACCGCAACCTTAGATTTACAGACCAGAATCAAACAGGAGGGGGGAAAAGAGGCAAATATTAACAGGCATCAGCAGATTCTTGCCACCGTCGGCGCCCATCCATGCATCTTGGCGTAGGCTTCACGGATCACCATCTTTAGCTTTAACACGCCCTCCTCAACCCTTCCTTGATCTTGGTTTTTCTGCAACAATGCCCAGCTGTTAAGAACATTATAGAGTCTGTAAACCATGTTTGTCGGGTCACTAACAGTAGCTCGGTTGAAGCACACAACATTTCTCATTTTCCAGAGCACCCAGCAAACAGCTGACGCTCCACACATGACCAGATGTCTCTGGTCTTTGGGAAAGGATTTTATCCAATTCCCAAACAAGTCTAAAGTACTTTCTGGAGGCCTCACTAGTTGAAAAGCATACATGATCACCTGCCATATCAACTTGGCCCAAGCACAAGTGAATAAGAGGTGATCAATGCTTTCATTTTTGCTATAGAAATGACAATGTGAATCTCCAGTCCAACCTCTCCTCAGCAGGTTGTCTTTTGTCAACACACTACATTTTATCATTAGCCAAAGGAAGATTCTGACTTTCATGGGAATTTTTATCTTCCACATGAACTTTTGGGGAAAACTCCCCTCAGCTCTCATTTGTAGATATAAGTCCTTAACTCTGAATTGGCCAGAAGTTCCAATTTTCCACTTTACCCTATCTTTACCTTCAGACAACTGAATTTCATCCACCATGTTCTTCAAGGAATGCCACTATTGCAAAGTATCACCAATTAAAGTTCTCCTGAACTGAATCATGCTCCAACCTTGCTGCTTCAAATTTTTCACAGTGAAACCTTTCTGGAAAGACAACTGATATAGTCTGGGAAACTGCACTGCAAGTGGTGCATTATTCACCCAGTTGTCTTCCCAGAAAAGAGTCTTCTCTCCATTTACCATTACCCTCTCACTAAATTGCTAAAATATATCATTCACAGATAGCAAACTTTGCCAGAAATGAGAGCACCCAGGCCCCATTTTAGCCTGAGACAAAACCTGATTAGCCAAGTACTTCCTACTCAGCATTGTTTGCCAAGTCCCTTCTGTATTCTTGAGTTTCCATAACCATTTGCACAGCAAGCTCTTATTCATTGTAGTTAAATCCAACACACCTAATCCACCACAGTCTTTGGGTAAACACACAGTATGCCAGTTAACTAAGTGATACCACTTCCTACCATCAATTTCCTGCCAAACCATCCTTTTCCTATGAATATCTGCTCTGTGTATAAACCCTTTTGGAGCTTCCAGAAAGGAAAGCATATAAAGGCATATACTAGTCAGGCATGCATTTACCAAAGTAACTCTATCTCCTATTGATAGCATATTACCCTTCCAACCAGCAATTTTTTTAGCAAACTTCTCCTCAACTGGGATCCATTGAGATACAGCAAGCTTTTTCTCATCTACAGGCATTCCTAAGTATTTCATGGGCAGCTCAGCAGTAGGACAAGTAAAAATCTCATTGTACCTTTGTGCTCTTTCTTTAGCATCTCCCAAACAGAATATTTCACTTTTGTGAAAATTGATCTTAAGGCTCGAGATTTGCTAAAAAAAGGCACAATATATATTTAACATTTCTAGCATTTTCCAGATCATCTTCCAACAATAATATTGTATCATCTGCATACTGGAGAATAGATATACCTCCATCAATCAGATGAGGAACCAACCCTTTAACCAAACCCTCCTCTTGTCCTTTCTTCATTAGCAAAGCAAGCCCATCTCCAACCACATCAAATAGTAGTGGAGATAAAGGGTCCCCTTGCCTGACACCACCAAAAGTAGGGAAGTATGGTCCAATTTCATTGTTAACTCTAATCGCCACTCTTCCTCCTTTGACCACTTTCATTACCCAATCACAGAAAGTATCTCCAAAACCTTTCAGTTGCATCATCTGGTAAAAAAAAGCCCAATTTACTTTGTCATATGCCTTCTCAAAATCTATTTTGAAAAGGACACCCGGCATTTTCTTGTGATGAATCTCATGAATTGTTTCATGAAGAATCACAATCCCTTCCATAATGAATCTATCTCTAATAAAAGATGTCTGAGTATCAGCAATTACTTTATGAATTATTAATCCCAACCTGACTGCCAAATTTTTTGTTAGTATCTTATAACTAACATTCAACAGACAGATTGGTCTAAATTTCTGAATCACATCTGCATCAGGCACTTTTGGAATGAGAGAGATAACCCCATGATTTAATCTCTCTATATTCAACTGTCCAGAATGAAATTTATCCAACATCTCCTTCAAATCATATTTGATACAATCCCAAAATTTCTGATAAAACTCAGCTGGAAAACCATCAGGACCAGCTGCTTTATCATGTTTCAGCTCATCCACAATTTCCTTGATCTCCTCCAAAGAAAAAGGTTTAATCAGACTCTGACTATCTTCTTCACTCAGTTGATTGCAGATTACCCCATCCATTCTCAGAGAGGTAACAGGAGAAGGGCCAAAGAGCTGTTTATAGAACTCTGTTACATGTTTAATTAGTTCAGTCTCCCCCAAAATCTCCTCTCCATTATGATGAAGCACTGAAATGTGATTTTCTTCTTCCTGCCACTAGCCTTCAGATGGAAATATTTTGTGTTGCCATCTCCCTCATTCAAATCTTTTTCCTTTGCTCTCTGTCTCCACTTTATCTCTTCATCTCTCAAGAGTTTCTTAATTCTTTTGTGCATATCAATTTGCATCTCTTTCTCCTGCACACTAAGTGTAGTGTGCTCCTCCTTTTTGTCCAAAATATCTATCTTCTCTAACAACATTTTCTTATCTTTTCTATAATCTCCTTCCACATTTATATGCCAGCCTTTAATGTGTCTTCTCAATCTTCTCATTTTTTCCTGGCACTTATCAATATCAAATTTATCATAAGTATTGGCAGTCTAGCTTTCCTTTACAATCTCCTCAAACCTTTCTCTCTCCATCTCGCAGTTTTCATATCGAAATGATTTACTGTGAGGAGGTGTAGCTCCATATTTTAGCAACAGAGGTACATGATCTGAAATATCCCTATTCATACCTATAACCACTGCCAAAGGAAAAGATTGATCCCACTCAGAAGTAACTAGAACTCTATCTAGCTTCTCAAAAGTTGGATCAGGTAAATTATTTGCCCAAGTATATTGTCTACCCAGAAATTTAATCTCTTTCAATCCATTCACCTCAATAATGGAATTAAAGATGTGACTCCACCTGGGTAATACACATGGTTTGTTTTTCTCAGATGTTTTCCTGATGATATTAAAATCACCACCTATAACAGCAGCTCCTGTGCATTTATTACACAATTGTGCAAATTCTGCCAGGAAATCATCTTTGTGTTCCACCTGAGCTGGCCCATAAACAACTACCAAATGCCAGCCTAGTCTAGACACTCTGTCAGACAACTGCATCCTGATAAAATGTTTGCTAGTCTCAGTTTCCAACACCTCATGCAAATCAGAGTCCACACCTAGTAATAACCCACCAGATCTTCCATCTGGAGGTATACTTTCCCACACAAAATTTCTATTACCAGATTTTTTTTAAGCCAATTAGGAGTAAAGCTGCTTTTTATGGTCTCACATAGACCAATAAAACAAACTCCCTCTTCCCTAATTGTTTCTCTCAGGAACCTTTGTTTGTTACGGTGTTCCACTCCCCTGATATTAACAAAGCATCCTGTCATTTAATACCCTTTGGGGGTCTACCCCTTTTCTTTTTTACCAGCTCAACCCTAAAAACAGGGGAGCACAGTTTAACAATTTTATTAGCTGGTATGCTTAACTGAGTCCTACTAGGACTAGTATGCATCTCCAACTCATCATTACTATCCTCATCCATATCATCTACCATTTCTGTTACTTGAGTAAACATATCAAGATTTGCTGGTGGAACTAGCTCCTTATTTTTCAGACTCTCATCATAAATAATTCTCCTAGTGTTCTCAAGATTTTTAATAACAGAAACAATAGAATAATCTTCTCCATCTTTACTAGAAACTACTCCAAGCTTACTATTCATATCAAGGAGAACTTCATCAGAAGAATTTAAGACAGTCAGAGTAGTATCATTACCTGTGATTTCATTTTTCTTTGTAGTCCTCTTCATAGCCAACTCAGTCCTATCAATATCTTCCTGTTCTTTCAGTCTTGAGCATCTCCTGGGCTCCTCCATTGCAGCTTTGTTCTTGGATTTCTCATGCTCCAACTTGACAGCAATCAACTCCTCACTTGTCTTGGAAACAACAGTAATTTTGTTCACTTTTGTCGTGAATGACTCCTGTGACTCAAGCACATCATCTTCATCCTGATCTCCCAGCTTATCCTGGCTGTCCTCAAAATCAACAAGTTCTTCTTCCCTTTCTTCTTCTTCCTTCTCTGCTTCCACTGGTTCCTTCAGTATTTTATCAGCTTCCACTTTATTGATCACTTCCCTTTCTTCTGTCAGTTTCTCACCAGAATCCTGAGTTTGACTATCTTTGTCAACCACCATTTCTTCCTCCTTATTCTTCTCACTATCTCCTGTCCCAGCATTTTTATTGTCATTTTTGTTCTCATCAGCTAAGGCCTTGAGTTTTTTAGCTGCCCTAGCCTGCTCTTCTTCATCAACCATTTGCACATCACTGGACTTCTGCACTTCACTTGCCACAGACACCACCTTATCTAAAGTACCTTCATCAAGGATTCTTTCAATGGAAAATGTGATGTTATACATCCAAGGTGTAACAACAAATTGCTTCACCATAGGAAATTTCTTTATGCTCCTCACATCAACCTGAAACCTTACCACATCCAAATCAGCCAATATCTGCATATCCACATCATCTATAGCTCCAATCAAAGACCCTACTTCACAAATTCCTTTGTAATGTTTGACTTCATCTGGAACACCTTCTGCCCTAGCCCAAACTGAGTAAAGCCTGCCAACTGGTACCACCTTTTTTGGAAACTGAGGATACTTTGATATAAGCCCCAGTACCCTTCAACTTGAACTCATCAAATTCCATCATCATTTTTAATTTTTCCACACTTGGAAATTGAACTACAAAATCTTTCCCTTTCTCAACCACTTTCCAAGTCCACTGCCATTGAAACTGCTCAATCAAGCCACCATACAGAGTAGTGGCAGTCAAGTAGCCACTCACCACTTGGATCAAACCAAGGGCAGACTCCTTAGTATTTTTCTTCTCAGTTCTTCCAACGATCTTTTCGGGTGCTTGCACCCGTCCCCTGTTCAAAAAAAAAACTAGTCAAACTTTAAACCATATAAGTATATGTATTCTAACAATATTAAGCCCCGCGGTAGGGTCCACCGGTCAGAAAGAGGTTTAGCCCTCATAAACTCCACGATCAGTTGCGACGCTATTACGAAATACCGGTAGCTCTTTTACAAAAAAATTGAGAGTGCGAAGGCTGCTTGAAACACTAATTCAAGCTATGGTGGCTTTTTGCAATTTTCTCATAGAGAGCCAGACGTACATTTATTCCATTACTGTCATGGCCGGAATCAATAGTGGCATCGATCCGCAATGATTTGGGTCTGCCGGCGGTAGCAACTCCAGCACTGCCGGCTCGTCCTAGATACGAACGTAACGGAATCTTAGATGAGCTCTAACACGGAGCTAGCTCAGACGGTCGCTCCAAGTCCCTTTTGTTTCTTGTGTCGGGCCATAGCGGATCGTGTACTTACTTTCAGCTACAACTGGCATAGCTCTATGTACAATAGCTACCTCTATATGTTCGCTCTCTATGTACGACATGCAGCCAGGCATGCGCTTGATCGATCCCCTCGCTCACGCCGGCTACCTTGGGTTGTACGTGCTGCTCAACGAGGGAGATCTTTAAAACAAAAACCTTTGGATTGTACGTACGTACTCCCTGCCGATGGATTCTTTGATTATTATCTCTGAAACTGTCTCGATCATGCGTACTCGATCCTTCTCATGAGAACAAACTTTGTGTCGGCACTACTGATGGCTTGACATCGACTATCAAACATTATACTCCTGAGAACAAACCTACCTTTTTGGCTATTTTTACTCTACTATCAGTGCCACTCTCCGATCGCTATGCGAACATCGGCAGTGTTTTCAAATTGTTTGAGGCTAGCAAGGTGTGCTCCTGTAGTCGCCCGGTCGTTCCTACTGGCCTCGTCGCTGTCCAATAATTGTAATTATCAGATCAACTGTGATTAGGCTAGTGATGATAGTTATTCTATCTAATTTGATGTTAAAAATCAGTCACTTACAATGAAATAGACGTAATTGGGTGGGGGCAAATGGGAATGTGAGTTATTCGAAGAAAAAAGGAATGTGAGAATCCACCTCAAACGCCAAACACAACAATGGAATATCCGCGTCCTCGCAAGGTGTCTAGGCCACTTGGCACCAGCGCCCTTTACTAGCCAACACCGTACAAAAATAAAATAAAGCAATAACATGTACAAAATAAAGTAATAACATCTCTAGGAAATCCCCAAAAGCAATTAAATCTGAAAAGATTATCAAATGGAGCGGTATAGTTCCATCCTTGGTGGATAGTGGACTATCTATCTATCAAACTTTGGACTTCTATTAGGTTGTGTTTTGTTGAGAATTAACGACAGATTCATGTCCTAGAAGCTGAAATATGAACCAGATGTATTTGGACAGATCCCACATGCCAAAGCGTGTTAGTCGCCACAATGATCCACCTAAGACCCGCGTGCGAAGGATGCTAGATCCAAGAGCCTCAAAACCTACAATGGGGCGGATTCCGCTGTTCCCATTGGCTGATCTAGCCACCTTGCTCGGCATTTCTTGACCTATGTCCCGATGCAGCCCAGAGTAGAGTCCGACAGCATCGGCGGCTAGGGAGAAAGGCTGGGGTGGGTGGAGACGGTGATGCTAGGATTCCTTTGTGTCTCCTAGGAGGGGAGACTGCATGGGGTCAAAATACTTCAAATTTTTGGGTAATTTACTAAGTTAAACATTTTAATGGTCATTAAAGGTCTGAATCCTCCAAAACCGTATGGATTGATTTCTAGCCCTACAATTATATAGGATTTCTAAGAGACTACACCTCTTGGAAAATTTTCTATGCTATAGAAATTACTTACTTTTCTTTTAGAAAATAAATTCTATGCTATAGAAATTACTTACTTTTTCTTTCAGAATATAATTCCATAAGACTTGGTCTATTCTCGGTCAAAATTGACCTGATCTAGAGAATGTCATTGCAAAGTGTAAATGCGGACTCCTGGACTTCTTGGGTCTATTCGGGTAGAGAAATATACGAGGTCTTAATAGGATTAATAGGATACAATTCTATAGGATTTCTAAGAGACTGGATGTGACATCCAATAGGATACTCATATCAACAAGGTATATCTTTTTTAGAAGCACACTTTAAAGGAACTCTGGGTTACGCGTGCTTTTTTCAGAGTAATTTGGGGATGGGTGACCGACCCAAAAATCCTTCCCAGATAGGCACGAGTGAGAATAAAGTGCACAACAAAGAATAGTGTTAATCTGTGGGATCAATCTAGAGATCTTAGCCAAGCTTAATAGGCCAGCCAGCGCCAGGTGTTACAGTGGACCTCCTGGAAACTTTTTGTACTATGGGAGTTACTTACCCTTTTCTTTGAAAAAATAATTTCATAAGACATGGTCTATTCTCGATCAAAATAGGCCTGGTATAGAGAATGCCACGCGTAAATGCAGATCTTTGGACTTGTCTGCACTCGGTCTATTCAGATGGAGAAATATACGAGGTCTTATGGGATTATTATTTTCTCCAATTTTCTTGGTTCAAACAAACAGATTCTCTTGTTTTCTCGCGTGAGAGTTTATAAACTTTGACACAAGGTGCTCACGGAGGAAGAATCGAACGACGTAGACAATAAGTCAGACCATACGTTCGCTCATACTACATGTTTTCATCGAGAAAAAAGTCTATATATATGTAGGATGGCTGGATGGGCCAAATAGATCTCGTCGTGACGACGCAAATGGAGGTCTACCTCGGCTGGGCTCTGGTATGGGTGTGGGCGTGGCTGACTCTGCTTGCAACGCGCAGCTGGTGGCGGAGCTTGACGGCAAACAACGGCTTGCGTCTCCCGCCGGGTCCATGGAGGCTGCCGGTCATCGGCAGCCTACACCACCTGGTCGGGCAGCTCCCTCACTGCGCCTTGCGTGACCTGGCGCGGCGCCACGGGCCGGTCATGCTTCTCCGGCTCGGCGAGGTCCCGACGCTGGTGATATCGTCACCGGACGCGGCTCGCGAGGTGCTGAAAACCCAGGACCCAGCGTTCGCGTCGCGGTCGCTGACGGTGACCATGCGCGTGGTCACCTGCGAGGGCCGGGACATCATCTTCTCTCCCTACGGCGAGTACTGGCGCCAGCTCCGCAAGGTCGCCGTGACGGAGCTCCTGACGATGCGCCGCGTCCGCTCCTTCCGCGCCATCCGCGAGGAGGAGGTGGCGTCCATGCTGCACCACGTCGAGCGCGCCGCCGCGGACGGCAGCCCCATGGATATGCGGCCGCGGCTGTCGGCAATCGTCTCCGACACCACGTTCCGCGCGGTCATGGGCGACCGGTGCAAGCAGCGTGACGTGTTCCTGCGCGAGCTCGACTCTCTGGTGGGGCTCACGTCGGGGCTTAACCCGGTGGACCTGTGGCCGTCGTCGTGGCTCGCAAGACTGCTCAGCGGCGACCTGCGCCGTGCCAAGAAGAACCACGCCGTAGTGTTCAGGATCATCAGGGACATAGTCCAGGACCATCTCAAGGGCACCGGCGAGGAAGCCGAGGACCTGGTTGACGTGTTGCTCAAAGTACACAAGGAAGGTGGGGTCGACATGGTCGGAGTCGAAGCCGTCATCTTTGTGAGTACTCCAGTACATATCGACTACTAATCCAATTTTTTGTATATCGTATAAGAAAAAATTATCTGAACAATCATTGTTTGACGCCCACTACGTACGTATACATGCAGGATCTCTTCAGCGCCGGAAGCGAGACGTCAGCCACGACGCTCGAATGGGCCATGGCGGAGATGATCAAGAACCCAACGGTGATGAAGAAGGCGACGGCGGAGGTGCGCCGATCATTCGAGGCTGGCGGCAAGGTCGTCGAGGACAGGCTCGGCGCCGAGCTCCCGTACCTGCAACTCGTCATCCGGGAGACGCTCCGTCTCCATCCGCCCCTGCCACTGCTGCTCCCACGCCAATCCCGGCAGCCATGCAAGGTGCTCGGGTTCGACGTGCCCGAGGGCACGCAGGTCATCGTCAACGGCTGGGCGCTGGGCCGCGACAAGCACAGCTGGCCCGACGCGACCGAGGAGTTCCGGCCAGAGCGCTTCGAGGCTGGTGACGGCGCCGACTTCAGGGGCACCGACTTCCAGTTCGTCCCGTTCGGTGCCGGCCGGAGGATGTGCCCCGGGATGGCGTTTGGCCTCGCCAATGTGGAGCTTCCGCTCGCCAGCCTGCTGCTCCACTTCGACTGGGAAGCGCCGGGCATCTCAGATCTCGCAGAGTTCGACATGACCGAGGGCTTCGGCGTCACTGCACGGCGGAAGGCCAACCTACTCCTGCGCCCTACCCTCCGCGTGCCGACCCATCGACCTCCTGGACTCGTCATCTAATAAGTCAACTCCCCTACACACCATTGCCTATGCGCTGCTGCTGCTACCGTGAAAATATTATGAACACCATGTTATCGTTGGCGTCATTCCTTGTAGTGGAACCATTGTAGTAAACGTTTCCACCATGAGCCAACTGTTCGTATAGTTGTATTGTATTGTATTGCTCCAGCAACCCTAATTTTGTTGCTTAATAAGTAAAGTAACCTTAAAAAATATTACTATGAAATTTATAAATGGTGAATGAAATGCTTATATATGTTATCCCTTTTAAAATATCTAAAGGGATATAGACCTCAAGGTTAGACTATTATTTGGGCAAAGTGATGGAGACACAAAGTAAATTATAGAATAACAAAGGGGATATCATTTATCGCACCAAAGACCACTGGCGGAGCTTCTTGGGGACAAAACAAGGCCATGGCCTGCCCAGTTTTGAAGAGAAACTTTTACATATACTGCAATGTGCAAACCCACCAAGGCACTAACCCAGTCGCAGTCGATTTCATCTAATTCAGTTCGTCGCTTTGTTTTCTATTCCCATGCTCCGCTGCTCATAGAGCGCAATTCCGTGGCACTAATTCAGGGCAGCAGTCGACCTGCGGCAGGTGACTGGACGGTGGACGTAGATGCCGGACTGTCGGAGACACTCGATCTGGCGAGCCGCGACCTTGACCACCTAGTCCCCAAGCGTCCTAGTCCAACGCCCTAAGGCAGCAGGGGCAGGCGTAGGCGGGCAGACAGCGAGCAGAGGTGTCAATCCGACGACGCAGCACACATGCTCTTCTTCCTGAATTGTCCTGCTGCAAGTGCAAGTGCAAGCCGTAGCGGCGTAGACGGCTCCAATTCCTCCCATGTGTGGAGGTGCGGCTATATTAACAATTATTTAGATGTATAAATATATTAGTAACCCACTGGTTACTGCGGTTTTCTATCTAAAATTTATTTTTGGCCCGCCCTAAGTTTTCTCTCAAGCTCCGCCACTGCCAAAGACCAAGGTGGCCTTGGGGTGGCGGTTTTAGAGATTCAAAATAGAAGATTACTTAGCAACTTTTAAGCTTTAAAATGAAAATGGTGTGCAGCAGGAGCTACTGCAAAGCAAATACCTTCATCCTAAAATGGAGTCGTGCATCCCTCGGGTGATTATTCTCCTAGATTCCCCACCCCAAGTGTGCGACATGTGTCCATCCAGCCTCTTAATCCTGAAATTTCTTCACTGAAGCTAAAAAAAACTAACCCTCAGTTGCTTCATGGAAGAAAAAAATCTCCGACCACATAGCAGAAATTTTGTGCTATTGTAGCATTGCTGAAGCATTGAACAAAGATCCTGAGCAGACACCCATAATCGTTGCAGCACCTCGCTTGCATGGTTGCATAGAAACATTGACGAGTTCGTTGCATTCAAAAAACACCCATCGAACATCACAGAATTCGCCAAATAATACATTGCACTATAGCACCGTCTTTGCTAGTTCGGGATCATCGACGACGAATATGACTCGCCAAACCTAGTTGTCACCAGATCAGGCCAGTCTCAATCAGTTCCCCTTGTCCATGCCATCTCCCATGAGATCTGACATAAATCTGGACACTGAGGTCAAAAATGGTAACCTTCTCCATGAGAAGGACTTGAGATAGAGAAGGAAGGAGCAGTTGGGAGAAAAGTTTGCCAACAAGGAACTTCCTGGAGAGGAAAGGAGCTGGTGAGAACCTCACCAGGTCAACCATGTAAACTTGCTCCGTTAGGGGGACTTGGGATAGAGGAGGAAGGAGTTGTAGGGAGAAGAAGTTCGTTGGGGAGGAGGAGAAGCCTATGAGAAGCTCAGTGTGAAGGAGGAGCTCGCATGGGGGGGGGGGGGGGGGGGGGGGGGGGGGGGCATGGTGTGTTCTACTCTGTTTTCATTGGATTGGGTGGTTTGTTGTCCTTGACTAGTCAACACTGAGGAAGGATCCTCTAGGTGATTAGTCAAAAGCCAAACCAACAGACTCTCCTTTTTAAAATGTCTTATGGAAGTAAAAGAGGATTCTTCAAAATCTCACGATCGGTGTCACTCGCGAATTCCCTTTTGCACGACCGATTGCTCCGCGCGCTGCTTCACAATGTTTCCTTTTTGTCGTGTAGTATTAATTCCGCATGACTGATTCCTTCTTCCACTAATTCCGCACGTTTCCTTTTGTTGTTTTCCGTTTTGCTCTCCTTCTAATTCGGCCCACTAAATTCACGACTTTAATCCATTGTTAGCTCCTAATCCAGCGCATTTAATTCCACGGAAACGCGATTGACTGTTTCATTTTTTTCAGGGCTAGCCTAATTTCCGCGACTAGACTTTTTTTCCATGCAACTTGCAGCCGTTTGTTGTTCTGTAGCATCAATTTGCTTTTTTCTATTTTGTGTTGTTATTTAGGACCAATATTCTTATTTTTTTGGGCTAGTTTTTTCAAATTCCCATTACACATCGCGAGCACAGTTTTTTTGCAATTCCCTTTACATGCGCGTGGTTGATTAAATTTTATTTTTCACAATTCCCTTTCTTTTTTGGACTACTTTTATGCGCAAGTGCCGTACTTGTGCAACTATTTCAATTCCGTTTACACTCGCTGCGGTGACCAATAATTTTTGTCAATTCCCTTTTTTATTTGTACAAACTCCATATTAATTGGATTAGACTTTTTAATTCCCCCTTTTCGGGCTAGTGTTTTTTTATAGGGGAAATAATGGGCGGGACATCACTTATACCCACTTATAACTAAAATGAACTACCATTAAAACTCAGATATAAAATACTACTTATAACCATTTATAAGCACTTATAACTCAAATGACCCAACATGTTGTTGATATAATTACCAAGGTGTTTGATAACTAGTCATCAACATGATGTTTCCTTTTTTCTTACTTTGTATAAAAGTTTATATTAATTGGATTAATTTGATTATATTTCAATTCCCTTTTTTGGGACACTGGTTTTTTATAGGGGAAATAACGGGTGGGGAACCACTTATAGCCACTTATAACCACTTATAACGAATGAGGAAATTAACTTTTGGGGTCGGTAATTTTTCACATTTACCATTGATAAATAACGAGAAGAAGGTTGATAACTTGTGAGCTAAAACAGTCGTTAAAATATTTTAAATAATATTAAATTTTAGGGTCGGTAACTTCTCACATTTAGTGTTGATAACTAACGTGCATATGGTTGATAACTTTGTGAGCTTAAGAAGGCGTCAAAATATTCCATATGATATTAAGTTTTGGGGTCGATAACTTTTTACATTTACCGTTGATAGATAACGGGCATAGGGTTGATAACTTGTGTGCCAAAAAAACGCCAAAATATTCTAAATGGTATTAATTTTTGAGATCGATAACTTTTACATTTACCATTGATAAATACCGGGCAGCGGGTCGATAACATGTGAGATAAAATAGTCGTCAAAATATTCTAAATGATATAAACTTTTAGGATCAGTAACTTCTCATATTTACTATTGATAACTAACGGGCATATGGTTGATAACTTTGTGAGCTCAAAAAGGCAACAAAATATTTCATATGATATTAAATTTTGGGGTCGATAACTTTCACATTTACCATTGATAGATAACGGGTAGAGGGTTGATAACTTGTGTGCCAAAAAGTTACCAAAATATTCTAAATGGTATTAACTTTTGAGGTCAATAACTTTTCACATTTATCATTGATAAATATCGGGCCGAGGGTCGATAACCTGTGAGCTAAAACTATCGTTAAAATATTCTAAATGATATTAACTTTTAAGATCGGTAACTTCTAACATTTACTATTGATAACTAATGGGCATATGGTTGATAACTTTGTGAGCTCAAGATGGCGTCAAAATATTCCATATGATATTATGTTTTGGGGTTGATAACTTTTCATATTTACCGTTGATAGATAACGGGTAGAGCATTGATAACTTGTGTGCCAAAAAGTCGCCAATATATTCTAAATGGTATTAACTTTTGAGGTCGATAACTTTTTACATTTACCATTTATAAATAACAGGCTGAGGGTCGATAACTTGTGAGCTAAAACAGTCATCAAAATATTCTAAATGATATTAAATTTTAGAATCGGTAACTTCTCACATTTACTGTTGATAACTAACGGATATATGGTTGATAACTTTGTGAGCTCAAGAAGACATCATAATATTCCATATGATATTAAGTTTTGGGTTCGGTAACTTTTCATATTTACTGTTGATAGATAACAGGCAGAGAGTTAATAACTTGTGTGCCAAAAAGTCACAAAAATATTCTAAATGGTATTAACTTTTGAGGTCGATAACTATTCACATTTACCATTGATAAATAACGGGCTGAGGTTCGATAACTTTTCACATGTACTATTAATAAATAACACATGGAGGGTTGATAACTTGTGAGCTAAAAAAGTTGCCAAAATATTCTAAATGATATTAATTTTAGGGGTTGGCAAATTTTCACATTTTCCATTGATAAATAGCAGGCAGAGGGTCTATAACTTATGAGCTAAAAAAGTCATCAAAATATTCTAAATGATATTATCTTTTGGGATTGGTAACTTTTCACATTTATTGTTGATAAATAACACGCATATGGTCGATAACTTGTGAGCTAAAAAAAGATGTCAACATATTTCACATGAAATTAATTTTTTAGGTTGGTAACTTTTAATTTACCTTTGATAAGTCACGTACTTGAGGGTTGATAGCTTTTAAAATTTAGCATTGATAAATCACGTATTGAGAGTTGATAACTTTTAGTTTTTTTAAAAAAATTGTCAAAACATATCAACATGGGTGCTAGTTTTGAAGATCTCGTCGAGACTGATTTATTAGTGAAAATGAATCTTAAATCAAAGATGTCGTTTTAGAGATAAAACATTTTGAATTTTTGAATTATGAGAGATTCGACTGACATGTTTTTTTGTATTATAGTGCATGCATGCAAAACTTTTTGTAAAAAAATTGTACTAAAAAAAAGTTGTCAAAACAGGGTTGATAACTTGTGAGAAAAAAGTTGCCAAAAACTTTGCAATAAAATCATCTTTTAGGGTTGATAACTCTTGCATTTACCGTTGATAAATCACGTAGAGAGGGGTTGATAATTCACATGTATAGGCGTTGATAACATTTAGTCCAAAAAAAAGTTTGTCAAAACATATCAATATGGGTGCTAGTTTTGAAGATCTCATCGAGACTAATTTATTGGTAAAAATGGATCTCAAATCAAACTTGTTATTTTAGAGATAAAACGTTTTAAAATTTTAAATCATGAAAGATTCTACATGAGACCCTGATATGTCTCAAACGTATCTATAATTTTTGATGCTCCATGCTAATTTTTTACACCATTTGCCTTGTGTTTTGTTACACTTCGTGGCGTTTTTATGCGATTTTCGGAACTAACCTATTGACAAGATGCCACAGTGTCAGTTCCCTGTTTTCTGCTGTTTTTGTGTTTCAGAAAAGTTACATAGGAAATATTCTCAGAATTGGACGAGAATATTTCCTGTGTAGCATTTCTGAAACACAAAAATAGCAGAAAATAGGGAACTGGCACTGTGGCATCTTGTCAATAGATTAGTTCCGGAAATCGCATAAAAACACCACGAAGTGTAACGAAACACAAGGCAAATGGTGCAAAAACAAGCATGAAGCATAAAAAATTATAGATACGTTTGAGACGTATCACGGCCCAGCCCCTGGCCGCGCCCACCCATTGTGAGGGGGCCCTGGCAGCCCCCTGACGACGCCCCTTCGCCTATATAAAGCCTCGGGACGAAAAACCCTAGAAGAATCAGCGAAATTTCTAGAACAGCTCCGCAGCGCCGCCGCCGTCGAAAACAAATTTTAGGGGATAGAAGTCTCTGTTCTGGCACCCTGCCGGGATGGGGAAGTGCCCCCAGAGCCATCTCCATCGGTCTTCATCGCCGTTTCCGCCGTCACCATCGACCTCACCGCCATCTTCATCAATCTTGCTGTCTCCTATGATGAGGAGGGAGTAGTTCTCCCCCGGGGCTGAGGGCTCTACCGGTAGCTATGTGGTTCACCTCTCTCTCCCATGATGTGATCTTTATGTGATCGTGAGCTTTGTATCTAGTTGAATTGGTAGATGTTATTATTCAGATATTTTGCTACTCCTAAGCTTAATTGTAATACTCTCCGGAGATACCTCATATCATGGTGTAAATGTGACTAGTGTGTGCATTATGTGTATCTTTTTGGTTAATGTCTCTATGAATTATTAGTGTTTGTTGGAACCATCTAGTGCGTTCTTGGTGATAGTGTGAGACAATCTAGTTTGGGCACATACGGACTTTGAGGAGTGCTTCGTAGCCCTACGCATGATTAGTGTTCGTTTTCCATTGGAGAATTATTTTGAGTTTCATATTGATGATAGTTGATGCCGAGTAAATAACCGGCCAGTTGGGAACCCCAAGAGGAAGGTGTGATGAATATAGCAGCAAGATTTTCCCTCAGTAAGAAACCAAGGTATATCGATCAGAAGAGGAAAGAGCAATACGACTGAAGGTGATGCTTGCTAGCTTGCGATAGCTCCGGACAATTTATAAGGCGCCTCGTCCAAGCTTTGCTTTGCCAGCTGCAACGTGGAACCTGCACACAACACAACCAAATACTTTGTTCCCAACTTATGATGAGGTTGTCAATCTCACCGGTTTGCTTGAAACAAAGGGTATGAGCGTATCGAGTGGAAAATAGTAATAGTATGCGAGTAAAGTAAATAGTGCGAGTAAAGTAAACATGTGATAGCAATATAAAGAAAATAGGACCAGTGTCCACAGTTCACTAGTGGTGTCTCTCCATAAGATAAAATAATACATGCTGGGTAAACAAATTACAGTTGGACAATTGATAGAATAAAGACAACGTGCATATGATGAGAGGATCACTATGAGATTTACTCTGGGCATTACAACAAGATACATAAACCGCCATCCAACTGCATCTATGACTAATCATCCACTTGTGGCGAATCAATCCAAGAACTCCACAAGTATTAAGTTGCGAACAACAGATAATTGCATTAAGCAAAGTGTGTAATGTAAACAAAGCATATGCCCTCGAGCATATGAATGTTGTTTTCCCCCTAGTAGCAACAGCACATCTACAACCTTAGAGGTTTCTGTCACTCCCCCAGATTAAATAGAGGCATGAACCTACTATCGAGTATAAATACCCCCTCTTGGAGTCACTAGCAACTACTTGGCCAAGATAGCTACTAACAACGGAGAGCATGCAAGATCATAAACAACATAGAGATAACATAAGATAAATTTCAGTACAACAACTCAAGCATAACACCAATATTCATCGGATCCCAACAAACCAAACATGTAGAATTACATAACGGTGATCTCAATCATGTAGGGCAGCTCATGAGATCTAAACATGAAGCACATGGTGGAGAAGACAACCATCTAGCTACTGCTTTGGACCCATAATCCAAGGTAGACTACTCACTCATCGCTCCGGAGGCAAGCATGGCGATGAAGAAGACCTCCGGTGGCGATTCCCCTCTTCGGCAGGGTGCCGGGAAGAGCTTCTGGACCCTCCCGATCTTCGGGTCGACGGCGGCGGCGGATTGCAATGTGTTCTAGAAAAGTGATCGGGTATTTAGGTTTTTCCCGTCGGGGGGTCTTTATAGGCGAAGGGGCATCATCAGAAGTGAACCGAGGTGGTCTCACACATAGGGGGCGCGGCCTACCCCTGGGCCACGCCGCCCTGGTGTGTGGGCCCCTCGTGGCCCCACCGTCTCCTCTTCAGTTCTCTGGAAGCTTCGGTGAAATTCTAGGCGACTGGCTTTGGTTTTGTCCAATTCCGAGAATATTTCCTGTGTAGCTTTTCTGAAACACAAAAACAGCAGAAAACAGGGAACTGGCACTGTGGCGACTTGTTAGTAGGTTAGTTCCAGAAAATGCATAAAAGTACCATGAAGTGTAACGAAACACTAAGCAAATGGTGTAAAAACAAGCATGGAGCATAAAAAATTATAGATACATTTGAGATGTATCAATAGTATCTATTGGTTTAATTATGTTATATTTGTTGGGAGTGTGTCCACTAGTGAAAGTATGATCCCTAGGCCTTGTTTCCAAGCATTGCACACCGTTTACTTCCTGTTTTATTACATGTTTGCTTGCAGTGATATTTATTTCAGATTACATTTACTACTTATAATCATCGCTACCGCTTGTATTACACTATCTCTTCGCCGAACTAGTGCACCTATACATCTGACAAGTGTATTGGGTGTGTTGGGGACACAAGAGACTTTCTGTATCGTAATTACAGGGTTATTTGAGAGGGATAGCTTTGACCTCTTCCTCCCTGAGTTCGATAAACCTTGGGTGATCCACTTAAGGGGAACTTGCTGCTGTTCTACAAACCTCTGCACTTGGAGGCCCAACACTGTCTACAAGAACAGACGCGTGCGTAGACATCAAGCTCTTTTCTGGCGCCGTTGCCGGGGAGGTAAGGTAAAAGGTACTCGCATCCTCCTGTGTGAGTGCTCGGAGTTATTTCCTTTAGATTCTGCAATTATATCTTTTTGTTTCTTGTTTTTATTTTCACTAGTTAGGCTTAATGGAAAGTAAAGAGTTCTTTAGTCTTTTTCCTAAGTTTATATTTGAAGAGAAAATTGAAAAACCTTTGGTGCTTATTTCACATAGCAATGTTATTAGTACGAATGCTTTGAATACCGTTATTGCTAATGCTATAGAAAAGTCTAAGCTTGGGGAAGCTCGTTTTGTTAAGTGCTACTTGGTGATGGCGCCAGAAAAGTGGCTGCTGGTGTGTAGTTGACGTGGAGCAGTAAGTCCTTGTGCGTGGTGAATGACCAGCCCGTTGGGAACCCCAAGAGGAAGGTATGATGAGTATAGTAGCTAGTTTTCCCTCAGTTAAGAAACCAAGGTTTAATGTCGGTCAGGAGAGGAGAGACTGCGACGACTGAAGGTGATGCAGACTGGCTTAATAACACTCCAACAAGGGCGCCATTAAACGATACTTGTTGACTCATCTTCAGCTAGTAGCAACGCGGAACCTGCACACAACACAACCAAGTACTTTGCTCCCAACTTACGATGAGGTTGTCAATCTCACCGGTTTGCTTGAAACAAAGGTTATGAGTGTATCGAGTGGAAAACAGTAAAGTAAACAGTGCGAGTAAAGTAAACAGGTGATAGCAATATGATGTAAATAGGACCGGGGTCCATAGTTCACTAGTGGTGTCTCTCCATAGATAAAATAACACATGCCGGGTAAACAAATTACAGTTGGGCAATTGATAGAATAAAGATAAACGTGATATGTCAAGAAGATCACTATGAGATTTACTCTGGGCATTACAACAAAATACATAGACCACCATCCAACTGCATCTATGACTAATAATCCACTCCCGGGGATATCAATCCGAACACCCCAGTAGTATTAAGTTGCGAACAACAGATAATTGCATTAAGCAAAGTGTGTAATGTAAACAAAGCATATGCCCTTGAGCATGTGAATGTTGTTTTCTCCCTAGTAGCAACAGCACATCTACCACCTTAGAGGTTTCTGTCACTCCCCCAGGTGAAATAGAGGCATGAACCCACTATCAAGCATAAATACCCCCTCTTGGAGTCACTAGCAACTACTCGACCAAGATAGCTACTAACAACAGAGAGCATGCAAGATCATAAACAACTTAGAGATAACAAAAGATATAATTCAGTACAGCAACTTAATCATAAACACCAATATTCATCGGATCCCAACAAACCAAACATGTAGAATTACATAACGGTGATCTCAATCATGTAGGGCAGCTCATGAGATCTAAACATGAAGCACATGGTGGAAAAGACAACCATCTAGCTACTGCTATGGACCCATAGTCCAAGGTAGACTACTCACTCATCGCTCCGGAGGCAAGCATGGCGATGAAGAAGACCTCCGGTGGCGATTCCCCTCTCCGGCAGGGTGCCGGGAAGAGCTTCTAGACCCTCCCGATCTTCGAGTCGACGGCGGCGGCGGATCGTGATGTGTTCTAGAAAACTGATCGGGTACTTAGGTTTTTTCCGTCGGGGGGTCTTTATAGGCGAAGGGTCGATGTCAGAGGAGGGGCCAGGTGCCCTCACACGGGGCCCGCGTGGCCAGGGGCCTGGCCGCGCCGCCCCTGTGTGTGGGGCCCTGGTGGCCCCCCTCCTACTTCTCTTCGGATCTCTAGAAGCTTCCGGGTAAAATAAGACTTCAGGAACTTATTTCGTCCAATTCCGAGAATATTTCCTGTGTATCACTTCTGAAACACAAAAACAGCAGAAAACAGGAAACTGGCACTGTGGCAACTTGTTAATAGGTTAGTTCCGGAAAATGCATAAAAGTGCCACTAAGTGTAACGAAATAATAGGCAAATGGTGACAAAACAAGCATGGAGCATCAAAAATTATAGATACGTTGGAGACGTATCAAGCATCCCCAAGCTTAACTCCTGCTCGTCCTCGAGTAGGTAAGTGATAACAAAAGAATAATTTTTGAGGTGACATGCACCTACACAATCTTGATCATATATGTAAGCATTTGTGAGCTGGGATCTTAAGAACTTAAAACATGGGCATGAAGATATAATCATGACAATAAGAAACTTAGCAACCATGTTGTAAACATGCAAATGAACACAAACAAAAGATCATGATAATGAAACAATGAAAGTCAAATGTGTGTTCAAATCATAAGGAAAACATACAAATGGTTTTCAGCTTGTCCTTCAAAGAGAGCAAAACATAAATGCATAGGACACCTGCAAGTTTAAGAGGGCGACTAGATACAAATAATTTAAGAACAAGTGAAACCAACAATATGAGTCAATCAATGAACTTCGGGACAGTGCATATCACACTAAGAATGACAACTATGCTCTCTTAATGGTGCATAAAGAAAGAAGGTGGTGACTCAACATAAAAGTAAAAGAAAGGCCCTTCACAGAGGGAAGCAGTGATTGCAAGTTTTATAACCTTCAAAAATTATGGTACTTACCGGCTTTGAGCTCTCATTGCCCCCATCATAAGCATCTTGAATGGTTAAAGTTAATGCGAGAACAATTATGATGCATATGCTTGACAAATCATAAGTTGAAAACCTCGTGCCCCGTGAATACGAGTACCCAAACCTCATGCTACTTTACTTAGAGTCCCAAGCAAGGCTCTTGTCATTGTAAGTATATGCATATCATTGAGAACCGCCAATGGGGTACCTCCGTGCCCGATGACATGGAACAAGCCCACACCAAAATGACAGGACAAGCAGACAATGAACACCTCGACATCTCTTTTATTTGCCTTTTGTTTAGCTTTTTATTGTGAGATGCATCGTCGTATGTTCACCATGGGTATGCTGCAAATTTCCACCATGAATTATGTATGGCTTAGATTGGCGGCCCGACGTTTCTCTAACACATATACAAACTCCATGATCCCCACAAGATTCCCAATTCATTTCACACCGCGGGCATCCATAAACAAAAGATCACGATATCAACTCAAATAAGAAGTGCAATGTTGAAAGCTTGCCCCATGATAGCATGGATGGGCTAGAATCCAACTTACAACTTGCAAGCATAACAACTCAACATTAGAGACCACAATGTCAAATTTTTAAGAACAGGAAAAAGTAAAGTGTGCCTTCCGGTTCATGAGAGCTTTACTGACCGAATTTCGCATAACACTGGTAAGAGTTTAATTTGAAGAGAAAATAAAAGCAAGTCAAATTTACTTGGAATAGCAAATTGCTAGTAGGTATGTATGGTGGACACTTTGGAAAACTTTGGCTTTTAGGAGTTGGATGCACGAATAGAGCTCATACTCAGTACAAGGTGAGGGCTAGCAAAAGATTGGGAGCGACCAACTAAGAGAGCAATAATGGCCATAATCATGCAAAGCGACAAAGCGACATTAAAAGAAGCATAAGATGGCATCAAAAGTCAAAAACTAAATGATCATGAAGGCTATTGGCGACTTTGTAAGAGTCTAACATGTGTGAGCATGCGCCAAGTCAACCCAAATAAAGCATCAAGGAGAAAACCAAAATAATGCTTCCATACAATAAAAATAACGCATGATTTTTTCAAAGGCTCATTAAGCAATCTCAGTCATTTGAGACAAGTCATGCTACAGCAAAACCACTAAGCATACTATCAAAAAGACATCAAGCATGACATGAAAAAGCCTAAGCCGCAGTCTACACAAGCTCCTTCTTGTACCACTATTTTGCACAAAGCTTTTTCTCTTTTCCAACACCATTTGAAATTTTTATAAACACCTCTTTTGATGAAAACCAATAAAGATCAGAGGCAAAAATACACCTTGATGAAAAGATATGACAAGGTCTGAACGCAAATCAAGGCGAAAACGAAAACCAAAAGCAGTAGCAGAAAAAGAAGAACACTCGATGAACGATAAGAGTGAAAACTAGAGCGTTCTTGGCAAATGAAAAGCAAGGCAACTTCTCCAAAAGAAATTTGTTGGGGTCCAACCATTTATTGCAGCAAACAAACAAACTAAACCAACTAAGAAAGCTAAAACAACTGACGCTCCAAGAAAAACACATAGTGCATGAAGCAATAAAAATATAGTGTTTTGAAAGGTGACCTGATTTTTGCCGATGAAGAAGGGGTGCCTCGGGGGCATCCCCAAGCTTTGACGCTTGTACTTCTTGGATATTTCTTAGGATGATGCATGGGCATCCCCAAGCTTGAGCTTTTGTCCATTCTTCAAATCATCTCATCATTCTCCAATTCCTACACTTGAAAACTTCCTTCATACAAAACTAAACACAATTCTATTAGCAACATTAGTGCAAGCATAACATATAATCAATCCTCTTTTTGCTTCAGGTTTCAACTCAAAACCACCACATATATAGCAAATACTACTGTAGCAACCTCCCCAAAAGTTCCATGATCAAAAGAACTCAAAAGAAAGCGATAAAGTGGCAAACACAAATATTGGTAGAAATCTGTCAAAACTGAACAGCTGACAAAGATCGAATTTTTGAGGGATTTTCTGTTGCTCAAATCAAAAAGTGTTCAACTAACAAAAGTTTGGATATAACCTGGGGCATATGCACAAGAAATTGTAGGTCCAAAAGATAAAGAGAGAATTTTTACGAGTTTTTACGGTGCAGCACCGAAAATAGTTTCAGGACAGCAACATCCCCAAATCTTTACCTCACTCAAATTAGAGGCTTCTCTTGGCACAAAAACGAAATAAACAAGATAAGGAGCGGTCATTACAGTAGTAATGACTTCCAAGACTCAAATAAAATAAAAAGTACTGAAAAGAAAACATTGGGTTATCTCCCAAGAGTGCTTTTCTTTAATGCCTTTGAGCTAGGCGCAGAAAATTGCGAATCAAGTAATATCAAGTGATGAAGCATCAAGCTCATAATTTGCTCTAAGAATAGAGTCAAAAAGTAATTTCTTTCTTTTCCTAGGGAAGTGTTCCATACCTTTCTTTAGTGGGAATTGATACTTGATAGTGCCTTCCCTCATATCAATGATAGCACCTACAATTCGAAGAAAGGGTCTTCCCAAAATAATAGGACATGAAGCATGGCATTCAACGCCCATAACAAGAAAATCAACGGGAACAAGGTTATTGTTAACCACAATAAGAACATCATTAATTCTTCCCAAAGGTTTCTTCTTAGCAACATCAGCAATAGGAACATCAAAATAACACTTTTCAAGCGGTGGTAAATCAAGCATGTCATAAATCTTTCTAGGCATGATAGAAATACTAGGACCTAGATCACATAAAGCATGGCAATCATAACCATTAACATGCATATCAATGATGGGTTCCCAACCATCTTCTAACTTCTTGGGAACAGAGGTTTTTTGCTTCAACTTTTCATCCCTAATTTTTATGAGAGCATTGGTAATATGCTTAGTAAAAGCAATATTTAAAGAACTAGCATTGGGAGTCAAAGCAAGCTTTTGCAAGAACAAAATCACTTCAGATATATTGCAGCCATCAACATCAAAATCATTAAAAGAAGTAGAGCTATCATCTCCTACACTCCGAAAAATTTCAGCACTCTTTTGAGAAAAAGTTTTGGCAGTTTTAGGCTTTTTAACACAAGGAGTGGGAGTTTTCTCTACACCAATCAAAGTAAGAGGATTGCTAGCATCAGGAACAACATCATCAGAGGTAGTAATGGTACATACCTTCATCTCTCTAGCCATCTCATCTTCTCTTTCCCACCTGGCATGCAATTCCGCTAGTAATCTAATATTTTCATCAATTCCAACTTGAATAGCATTAGCGGTAGCAAAAACATTGTTCTCTTTCACATCATTAGGCAACACTTTTAATTTTAGAAGTTCAACATCATGAGCAAGGCTATCAACTTTAGAAGCAAGAATATCAATTTTGCCTAACTTTTCCTCAACAGACTTGTTAAAAGCAGTTTGCTTACCGATGAAGTCCTTGAGCATTACATCAAGCTCGGAGGGCGCGGCCCTAGTGTTGTTGTAGGAATTACCATAAGAGTTACCATAACCATTACCATTGGTAGAAGGATACGGCCTATAATTATTACTAGCAAAATTGTTCCTATAAGCATTGTTGTTAAAATTATTGTTTCTAATGAAATTCACATCAACTTGCTCTTCTTGAGCAACCAGAGAGGCCAAAGGAACATTATTAGGATCAACATGAGTCCTATCATTAGCAAGCATAGCCATAATGGTATCAATCTTATCATTCAAGGAAGAGGTTTCCTCAACAAAATTTACCTTCTTACCTTGTGGAGCTCTCTCGGTGTGCCATTCAGAATAATTTACCATCATGTTGTCAAGTAGCTTTGTTGCGGCGCCCAAGGTAAGGGACATAAAAATGCCTCCAGCAGCTGAATCAAGTAGGTTCCTTGAAGAAAAATTCAGTCCTGCATAAAATGTTTGGATAATCATCCAAGTAGTCAGTCCATGAGTGGGGCAATTCTTTATCATAGATTTCATCCTATCCCAAGCTTGAGCAACATGTTCATTATCAAACTGAGTAAACTTCATAATATTGCTACGCAAAGATATAATCTTAGCAGGAGGATAGTATCTACCAATAAAAGCATCCTTACACTTAGCCCATGAATCAATACTATTCTTAGTCAAAGACAGCAACCAATCTTTAGCTTTTCCTCTCAAAGCAAAAGGAAACAACTTGAGCTTAATAATATCACTATCAACATCCTTATATTTCTGCATCTCACATAGCTCAACAAAATTGTTGAGATGAGCTGCAGCATCTTCAGTACTAGCACCAGAAAATTGCTCTTTCATAACAAGGTACAATAAAGCAGGCTTAATCTCATAAAAATTTGCAGCGGTAGCAGGTGGTGCAATAGGAGTGCAGATAAAATCACTATTATTCGTGCTAGTAAAGTCACACAACTTGGTGTTTTCAGGATTGGCCATTTCAGCAAAACGAAAGTAAACAAGTAAAAACAACTACCAAGGATTCTAATTTTTTTGGGTTTTTGATAAAAAGCAATGCAAGTAAAATAAATAAAGTAAAGCAAAACAATAAACAAAGTAAAGGATGTGTGTGCGAAAAACTCCCCTCGCAGAAGTCTTCTCTTCCTCCCCGGCAGCGGCGCCAGAAAAGGAGCTGCTACTTGGTGATGGCGCCAGAAAAGAGGCTGCTGGCGTGTAGTTGACGTGGAGCAGTAAGTCGTTGTGCGTGGTGAATGACCAGCCCGTTGGGAACCCCAAGAGGAAGGTATGATGAGTATAGCAGCTAGTTTTCCCTCAGTTAAGAAACCAAGGTTTAATATCGGTCAGGAGAGGAGAGACAGTGACGACTGAAGGTGATGCGGACTGGCTTAATAACACTCCAACAAGGGCGCCATTAAACGATACTTGTTGACTCGTCTTCAGCCAGTAGCAACGCGGAACCTGCACACAACACAACCAAGTACTTTGCTCCCAACTTACGATGAGGTTGTCAATCTCACCGGTTTGCTTGAAACAAAGGTTATGAGTGTATCGAGTGGAAAACAGTAAAGTATGCGAGTAAAGTAAACAGTGCGAGTAAAGTAAACAGTTGATAGCAATATGATGTAAATAGGACCGGGGTCCATAGTTCACTAGTGGTGTCTCTCCATAGATAAAATAACACATGCTGGGTAAACAAATTATAGTTGGGCAATTGATAGAATAAAGATAAACGTGATATGTCAAGAAGATCACTATGAGATTTACTCTGGGCATTACAACAAAATACATAGACCGCCATCCAACTGCATCTATGACTAATAATCCACTCCCGGGGATATCAATCCGAACACCCCAGTAGTATTAAGTTGCGAACAACAGATAATTGCGTTAAGCAAAGTGTGTAATGTAAACAAAGCATATGCCCTTGAGCATATGAATGTTGTTTTCTCCCTAGTAGCAATAGCACATCTACCACCTTAGAGGTTTCTGTCACTCCCCCAGGTGAAATAGAGGCATGAACCCACTATCGAGCATAAATACCCCCTCTTGGAGTCACTAGCAACTACTCGGCCAAGATAGCTACTAACAACGGAGAGCATGCAAGATCATAAACAACTTAGAGATAACAAAAGATATAATTCAGTACAGCAACTTAATCATAAACACCAATATTCATCGGATCCCAACAAACCAAACATGTAGAATTACATAACGGTGATCTCAATCATGTAGGGCAGCTCATGAGATCTAAACATGAAGCACATGGTGGAGAAGACAACCATCTAGCTACTGCTATGGACCCATGGTCCAAGGTAGACTACTCACTCATCGCTCCGGAGGCAAGCATGGCGATGAAGAAGACCTCCGGTGGCGATTCCCCTCTCCGGCAGGGTGCCGGGAAGAGCTTCTGGACCCTCCCGATGTTCGGGTCGACGGCGGCGGCGGATCGCAATGTGTTCTGGAAAAGTGATCGGGTATTTAGGTTTTTCCCGTCGGGGGGTCTTTATAGGCGAAGGGGCATCATCAGAAGTGAACCGAGGTGGTCTCACACATAGGGGGCGCGGCCTACCCCTGGGCCACGCCGCCCTGGTGTGTGGGCCCCTCATGGCCCCACCGTCAACTCTTCAGTTCTCTGGAAGCTTCGGTGAAATTCTAGGCGACTGGCTTTGGTTTTGTCCAATTCCGAGAATATTTCCTGTATAGCTTTTCTGAAACACAAAAACAGCAGAAAACAGAGAACTGGCACTGTGGCGACTTGTTAGTAGGTTAGTTCCTGAAAATGCATAAAAGTGTCATGAAGTGTAATGAAACACTAAGCAAATGGTGTAAAAACAAGCATGGATCATAAAAAATTATAGATACGTTTGAGACGTATCAATAGTATCTATTGGTTTAATTATGTTATATTTGTTGGGAGTGTGTCCACTAGTGAAAGTATGGTCCCTAGGCCTTGTTTCCAAGCATTGCACACCGTTTACTTCCTGTTTTATTACATGTTTGCTTGCAGTGATATTTATTTCAGATTACATTTACTACTTATAATCATCACTACCGCTTGTATTACACTATCTCTTCGCCGAACTAGTGCACCTATACATCTAACAAGTGTATTGGGTGTGTTGGGGACACAAGAGACTTTCTGTATCGTAATTACAGGGTTATTTGAGAGGGATAGCTTTGACCTCTTCCTCCCTGAGTTCGATAAACCTTGGGTGATCCACTTAAGGGGAACTTGCTGCTGTTCTACAAACCTCTGCACTTGGAGGCCCAACACTGTCTACAAGAACAGACGCGTGCGTAGACATCAAGCTCTTTTCTGGCGCCGTTGCCGGGGAGGTAAGGTAAAAGGTACTCGCATCCTCCCGTGTGAGTGCTCGGAGTTATTTCCTTTAGATTCTGCAATTATATCTTTTTGTTTCTTGTTTTTATTTTCACTAGTTAGGCTTAATGGAAAGTAAAGAGTTCTTTAGTCTTTTTCCTAAGTTTAGATTTGAAGAGAAAATTGAAAAACCTTTGGAGCTTATTTCACATAGCAATGTTATTAGTATGAATGCTTTGAATACCGTTATTGCTAATGCTATAGAAAAGTCTAAGCTTGGGGAAGCTGGTTTTGTTAAGCATGATATTTTTAGTTCCCCAGCTTTAGTGGAGAAAGTTTGTTCTGATGATATTTTATCTCCCATATGTGATGTTTCTAATGATGCTTGTGCTCCTCATCCTTTTAAAATACCCATAAAGATTGTTGAACGTGCTATGGATAGCTGCTATTTAGGAGATGGAACCGTCCATCCTGGTGATCATTTGCTCTTTATACATGAATTATGCGAGTTGTTCCGGTGTGCAGGTATTTCAATGAACCAAGTTAACAAGAAGCTATTCTCTTTATCACTGAAAGGCAGAGCTGAGGAATGGTATAAAACATTGAAGGACGGCCGATCTATTGACCGGGAGGAAATTGTACCTCTATTTTATTCTAAATTCTATCCTTCTAGTCAGGTTTATAAAGATAGGAATTACATTTATAATTTTCATCCGCATGAGGGAGAAAGCATTGCCCAAGCGTGGGGAAGATTAAAGTTACTAATGCACAAATGTCATATTCATGATCTTCCCCGTAATATTGTTATTAATAATTTTTATGCAAGGCTTTCAGGATATTACAAGGACTATCTAGATGCATGCTTTAATGGATCTTTCACAAGCAAGGATGTTGACACCAAGTGGGATCTGCTTGAAACAATTCAAAACAATATTAAAGGTTGTGATAGCGACAAAGGTAAAGGATCAGGTATGAATTACGAGTTTGATTGCATTAAGTCTTTCGCTGAAACTGCTAATTTTCAAGAGCTTAGTGCTAAATATGGTCTTGATCCTCAAATTATGGTTGATTGCTTTAAAGCCTTTGCTTCCCATATGAATGTTCCTAAAGGAAATGGGGACGTGTATCATGAACCTTTTAAGGACACTTGTATAGAAAGTGATATTGTTGTTGATGATTGCAATAAACATGCTCGAACCTCTGAAAGTCCTATTTCCTATAAGCATGTTAATTTTTGTGGAGTACATAGACCTTGTGAACAGAGTCACAACAAGGAAGATTATTGCATCACCCACGGGAATGAAGAAACTAATACGTGGCTCAGGGATCTAGACGAGCTTGGTGAAAAGGTTTGTGAACTTTATCCTTTTCTTGGTGAACTTTGCGATAAAATAGGTCACTTTAATTTTCAATGCCCAATTAATCGAACGAGTACTGCAGATTTGTATTGTGATGATAAGATTACTCTCAATCAGCATGATGAGCTTACTTTGTTTTTGAATTGTGAAGAGATATCTAGAAAGATTTCTTTGATTGATATGAGAGATGTTGATATTAATAGCACCCTTCGTGGTTGTCGTCTCTATTGTGCTAAAGATTGCCTCGCAAATACTTACTTACAAGATCTTATAAAACATGGTGTTTTGCCAAGCTATGACAGGACTAATAGATGTTTCGATCTTATTAATAGAGAGGAGAAATCCTCCAAAGTTTCTTCTGTTGTTTCTGTGAGCAAACCAGATTATGTGGAAAAGATGCCTTTCCGTCCTAAGGCCTTGTTCGGTTGCTGTGGAATCAATCCACCCAGGGAACTAACCTCCCAGGGGTTTGGGTGAACCCCGTATGTCACCCTAATCCCCACTATTCCCTCTTACCCCATAATCTGTGCCATTATGTATCGTTCGGTTAAACCCCCGATGCGTTCCTTTATCTCAACACCGCACATACCATCATATTTATATAGCATTGATACTCAGTCAAAACACACATCGTGTATAACGTGATCGAGCTAATGTTTGGCTTCGGATGGCTAGTACTATTTGTGAGGAACGATCTGCACTAGAAATATTTGGTGTGCAGTTCTTATTATTGGCGTGCTCTGCCTCTGAATTTGTGTTGCCTCGATGAGCACGCGGTCGCCTTCTTTCGGTTCTACTTGCCATTGAACAACTCAACACCAGCACCTTGATGCTCCGTGAACCTTCCATGTATCTAGAGATGTCTTGGAACAGCACCATCATGCTCAGTGCCTTCTCGTCCATGGATCTTCCGAAGAGGCGCTGCTCCCCGACGGGTCCGCAACGAGCACGCCGTTCAGGTCCTGCACCCTGATCACCACACTACCGATGGCTTAGTGGTGCACCGCCACGCCACGTATGGCTCCTAGAAGAGGGTGGAGTCATCGCGCGGCACAAAGCAGCTTGCAGCCGTGGCTGAATACTTCGGCCATCATCTCCACCTAGATGTTGCTCGCGATGATATGATTGGCTTGCTGATGCCTCCTTGGAATGACACCATAGCATGCACGTCGGTGGCGACATGCATGCAGGGCGTCACGATGATACATTCGTGGCCTGCTGTCTGGCAGTGCCATTGGGTTGGTGCTGCAAGTGCAAAGGAAATAAGTAATTGCAACAGATTAGAATTGACAATTAACCAAGGATACACAAATCATGATGCAACTCAACTGACATAACCAAACACTATGCATCTAAAAATATACATATTCTGGCTAGCAGGAAACAATTTACCAAAGGTCATATATTTTCCTAGATTTTCATCTAACAAGTCAGTCCGGACCAGATGCAGATGCCAAAACCGTAACTAGAAAAGAGGTACACATTTGAAGGTTAATGTGAGGAAAATCCTAGTTGGACAATTTTTTTTAATCAAGCTCAACCCAACTATCCAGTTTCCTCTAATTAATATAGCATTAGTAGATGACTAACAAGCATTCAGGACATTCATGACATAAAGTTTTAGGTGGAGGTTAGCTCAGAAAATATCAATTTCTCAAATTCATGCCTTAGTACCATAGTTCAGAAGAAAAATACACAGTGCAGTTCCTCATCTCAATCAACAACAAACCAAGTTTCAGAATTCAACTACTGCAGTTCGGGGGACAATTAGTTTATTCTTTACCAATCCTACCGAAAATCTAACTTGGACAACGGAATTATTATAAGGATAAGCTGCATAGACAAAAGAACATCATGATGTAAACGTAATGATAGATAAGATGTTCAGTTAAAACTTACAAAAATGTAGAAATTCTGGGAGCCTAACTAGTATGCACACATGACATGTATGAACAAATTGATGCGCTCACTGCTAGGGTACCTGATCAATGGATGTAGGTACAAATATCTACCATAATACTAACATCAGATGATGCATCCTCTCCTCGTACAAAATCACGCGGTCAAAAAATCGTGAAACATGCAGAAACTTCAGTCCAAATTATTAGAACCATTTGTGATGGTTTTATAAAGCAAGGAGTTGAACCAGTCAAAAACAGAAACAAGCATTTTTCTTGAAGAAATATGCTCTTGGTACTAACCAGTAGTGAGGCAAGGTCGCAGCCAAAACATAAGTTTGCATATTAGTATAAGAAAAGAAAGTTCCCACTATTTTAATCCAAAGTTCAGTGTGCACGACGTAAGTTCGTGTAGGCTACCGGGCAATCTAAACTGATCAGTTTTCTGCAAGATTATTGCTTCTTGCTAACAGCTGCTCCTGATGGAGACCATTTAGTATAATACTAGTACAGATTACCCTGCAACATATAACTAGTGGAGTTCAGCTGTCAATAACTGTAAACAACATCACTCGAATTCTGTCCGGGAACATCTCGATAGATCACAGGAAACATGGCACGCAATCTAGCCACTACTGCAGCATGTCCTAGCTTGGTAAGAACACAAACACGCAAGGATCTGAACACACAAGAACCCTAGAAGCTGTGGTAGGAGGAGGAGTAGGAGGAGGCGCTTACTAGTGCGAAGCATCCGGAGGCGGAGAGGACGCTGGAGGTGATATCTCACGGAACGCTGCCAAGCTCGCACGGAGATGGTCTCTTCGGGTCAATCTCACGGGCGCCGCCGAGCTCTGCCGCCGGTCAGAAAGGGCGAGGGAGGGAGACGCATGCATATTTGAGCTGCTAGATGGTTGCACGGCCGGCGTCCCTCCGCCGGTATCGCCAGCGACGCCGCCGCCGCCGCCGCCGTCGATCGCGCGAGAGAGATAAGGTTGGGCGAGAGAGAGAGAGGAGCGTCGATTGGGGATTGTTTCCACGAGCTGAGGGTCATGTTTCTTTTCCCTGCAAAAACCAAGGGGATTGGAGGGGAATATGACGGGGTGTAATCCCGAGGGGGTTTAACCGAATGCATCGAAACAGAAGGCCAGGATTAAACCCAGTGAGTTCGATCCCGTCTGACACACGGGGGTTGCGGCCCGATCCTGGCCGGGGTGGGACGAACCGAACAAGGCCTAAAGGATATGTGGAGAAGATGCCCTTCAAGTCTCTCCCTCCTAAAGGAGAGAGTAAGAAGAGTATGAAGAAGAAGAAGAAGAGGAGTAAGAGGCGAGAGGACACGGTATCTTCCCCTAAGCGTTATGATCCTGCTATAGATTATGATAATTCTGATTGGGATGATGTTCTCATGCCTGTTACCTATGTTAGTGATCATGATTGGGAAAAACACTCTACTTTTGATATTGAAAATCTTTTTGGTACCAACTCTAAGGTTAATAATTGTTGTACCATTAGTACTATCCATGTTCCTTCTTATGATGATATGTTTAATGAATATGCCTTGTGAAATAGTTGTTCTCTAGCTTGTGATGATACTAAACCTCTAGTTTATGATGGTCATGATGATGAGTATAATATTTTTAGTTCACCTACTTTTGAGGAGAAAAATAGTTATGATTACAATATGCCTCCTGTTTTTGATGATTATGGTGATGAGAATAATTATTCTGTTGAATCTGCTCCTACTACAATTGTTCATGTGGGGAGTATTAATTCTTTTATGCATGTGGCTCATGATAGGGATGCTTTATGTGATAGTTATATTGTTAGTTCTATTCATGATGCTACTGAAAGTTATTATGAGAGAGGGAAACATGGTTTGATGGATCTCAACAATATTGAGTTTCCCCTCTTTATGTTGCAATTCTTGAAGTTATACTTGTTTTGCCTTCCTATGCTTTTTGCTTTGCGCTTTCAAGACTTGTCTCTTTACAAGACTATTTTTCATAGGAAGTGGTTTAGATTTAAATGTGTTTTATATTTGCTTTTTGATGCTCTCTATTGCTTCAAGTTCTTATATAGCGCCTTTGCCTTAAGCTCTTTTATGGCGCCTACATGAGCATCTTTGCAAATTACTGCGCCTAGCTCAAAGGCGTTAAAGAAAAGCACTCTTGGGAGATAACCCATTGTTTATTTTTAGTACTTTTTCTTTTATTTGAGTCTTGGAAGTTATTACTACTGTAATAACCGCTCCTTATCCTTTTTATTTTGTTGTTGTGCCAAGGAGAACTTCTAATTTGAGAGAGGTAAGATTTGGAGATGTTGCTGTCCTAAAACAGATTTCGGTGCTGCACCGTAAAAATTCTCTGTATATCTTTTGGACCTGCGATTTTTTGTGCATATGCCCCAGGTTATATCCAAACTTTCATTAGTTGAACACTTTTTTTATTTGAGCAACAGAAAACCCACTAAAAATTCGACCTTTGTCAGCTGTTCTGTTTTGACAGATTTCTGCCAATATTTGTGTTTGCCGCTTTATCGCTTTTTTTTAGTTCTTTTGATCACGGAACTTTTGGGGAAGTTGCTACAGTAGTATATGCTTTATATGTGGTGGTTTTAGGTTGAAACCTAAAGCAAAAAGGGTTGATTAAATATTATGCTTACACTAATGTTGCCAATAGAATTGTGTTTAGTTTTGTATGAAGGAAGTTTTCAAGTGTAGGGATTGGAGAATGATGAGATGAGATGAAGAATGGAAAAAAGCTCAAGCTTGGGGATGCCCACACACCCCAAGGAAATATCCAAGAGTTTCAAGCGTCAAAGCTTGGGGATGCCCCCAAGGCACCTCCTTCTTCATCGGCAAAAATCAGGTCACCTTTCAACACACTATATTTTTATTGCTTCATGCATTATGCATTTTTCTTGGAGCGTTAGTTGTTTTTGCTTTCAGTTTTCTTTTGTTTTGCTTGCTGTAATAAACAGTTTGATTACATCATGTTATTTTGGAGAGAGACTTACTGCGTTTTTCATTGCCAAGAACACTCTAGTTTTCACTCTTATCATTCAACGAGTGTTCTCTTTTTCTGCTACTGCGTTTAGCTTTTGTTTTTCACCTTGATTTTTGTTCAGATCTTCTTTTATCTTTGCATCAAGGTGTATTTTGACCTCTGGTCCATGTTGGTTTTCATCAAAAGAGTTTCCTCAAAAAGGTTTGAATAGTGTTGGAAAAGAGAAAAAGCTTTATGCAAAAAAGTGGTACAAAAAGGAGCTTGTGTAGACTCGGCCTAGGCTTTTGTATGTCGTGCTTGATGTCTTTTTGATAGTATGCTTAGTGGTTTTGCTGTAGCATGACTTGCCTCGAATGACTGAGATTGCTTAATGAGCCTTTGGAAAAAATCATGCGTTGTTTTAATTATATGGAAGCATTTATTTGGTTTTCTCCTTTGATGCTTTATTTGGGTTGACTTGGCACATGCTTACACATGTTGACTATAAAATAAGTCGGCTATAGCCTCTATGATCATTTGGTTTTTGACTTGTGATACCACTTTATGCTTCTTTCAATGATATTTTGTTGCTATGCATGATTATGGCCGTTATTGCTCTCTTAGTTGGTCGCTCCCAGTCTTTTGCTAGCCCTCATTTTGTACTGAGTATGAGCTCTACTCGTGCATCCAACTCCCAAAAACCAAGTTTGCCATTGTGTCCACTATAAATTCCTATGCATGGTATTTGTAAGCCATTCCAAGTAAATTTTTATGTGCTACCTTTCAAAAAAAACCTTCAAAACACTTCTCATTTTGTGACACTGTTTTCAGCTCATGGGGACGTAGTGGTTGGATTTGCTATCTTCCATATTGTTTATTCCAAAAATAAAAAAAGGAAAAAAAGAAAGAAAAAGGCACTCCTCCATGGTATGTGAATGTTGGTGGGCACCCGATGGAATTGGTTAGCCATGGTTTGTGAAAGGAAAAAAGGTGGGGAGGAGTGCCAAGCTTTATAAAAGAGCACAAAAGTGCCAATCTTTCTCAAAAACTTGCTTCATTTTTGTATGGAAGATAGTAAAACCCCATTGCTAGTCGTTGACAAAGATAACCACCTCTCAAAATCCAGTTTTTCTCTCTCTGTTTTACAAATGAAAAGCTCTAGCACATGTTTAATCACTGCTTCCCTCTGCGAAGGGCTTTTCTTTTACTTTTATGTTGAGTCTCCACCTTCTACCTTTATGCACCTTCTAAGAGAGCATAGTTTTCATTCTGAGTATAATGTGCATAGTCCCAAAGTTTATCATTGATTGACTCATGATTATGGTTTCATTTGTTCTTAAATTATTTGTATCCAGTCGCCCTCTTAAACTTGAAGGTGTCCTATGCATTTATGTTTTGCTATTCCATGAGAGACAAGCTGAAAACCATTTGCTATGTTTTTCCATATGATTTGAACACACGTTTGACTTTTATTGTTTCATTTTCATGATCTTTCCTTGGTGTTTCTTTTCATGCTATAACATGGTTGCTAAGTTTCTATTATCAAGATTATGTCTTTCGTGCCCATGTTTTATGTTCTTTGATCTCAGCACTCAATGCTCTATCTTGTTGATCAAATTGTGATGGTGCATGTCACCTCAAAAATTATTTCTTTTGTTATCACTTACCTACTCGAGGACGAGCAAGCGTTAAGCTTGGGGATGCTGATACGTCTCAAACAGATCTATAATTTTTGATGCTCCATGCTTGTTTTTTACACCATTTACCTTATGTTTCGTTACACTTCGTGGCGTTTTTATGCGATTTCCAGAACTAACCTATTGACAAGATGCCACAGTGCCAGTTCTCTGTTTTCTGCTGTTTTTGTGTTTCAGAAAAGCTACACAGGAAATATTCTCGGAATTGGACGAAACAAGTTCCAGAAGTCTTATTTTTCTCGGAAGAGTACCGAAGACCGAAAGAGAGCCGGAGGGGGGCCAGAGGCCGCCCACACAAAAGAGGGGCGCGGCCCAGCCCCTGGCCGTGCCCACCCATTGTGAGGGTGCCCTGGCAGCCCCCTGACGACGCCCCTTCGCCTATATAAAGCCTCGGGACAGAAAACCCTAGGGGAATCGGCGAAATTTCCAGAACAGTTCCGCAGCGCCGCCGCCGTCGAAGACAAATTTTGGGGGACAGAAGTCTCTGTTCCAGCACCCTGCCGGGACGGGGAAGTGCCCCCAGAGCCATCTCCATCGGTCTCCATCGCCGTCTCCGCCGTCTCCATCAACCTCACCGCCATCTCCATCAACCTTGCTGTCTCCTATGATGAGGAGGGAGTAGTTCTCCCCCGGGGCTGAGGGCTCTACCAGTAGCTATGTGGTTCACCTCTCTCTCTCACATGATGTGGTCTTTATGTGATCGTGAGCTTTGTATCTAGTTGAATTGGTAGATGTTATTATTCAGATATTATGCTACTCCTAAGCTTGATTATTATACTCTCCGGAGATACCTTGTATCATGGTGTAAAGGTGACTAGTGTATGCATCATGTGTATCTTTTTGGTTAATGTCTCTATGAATTGTTGGTGTTTATTGGAACCATCTAGTGCGTTCATGGTGATAGTGTGGGACAATCTAGTTTGGGTACATACGGACTTTGAGGAGTGCTTCGTTGCCCTACACATGATTAGTGTTCGTTTTCCATTGGAGAATTGTTTTGAGTTGCATATTATGATAGTATCTATTGGTTCAATTATGTTATATTTGTTGGGAGTGTGTCCACTAGTGAAAGTATGATCCCTAGGCCTTGTTTCCAAGCATTGCACACCGTTTACTTCCTGTTTTGTTACATGTTTGCTTGCAGCGATATTTATTTCAGATTACATTTACTACTTATAATCATCACTACTGCTTGTATTTCATTATCTCTTCGCCGAACTAGTGCACCTATATATCTGACAAGTGTATTGGGTGTGTTGGGGACACAAGAGACTTTCTGTATCGTAATTGCAGGGTTGTTTAAGAGGGATAGCTTTGACCTCTTCCTCCCTGAGTTCGATAAACCTTGGGTGATCCACTTAAGGGAAACTTGCTGCTGTTCTACAAACCTCTGCACTTGGAGGCCCAACACTGTCTACAAGAACAGACGCGTGTGTAGACATCAGACCCTTTTTGTCTCGTAGTGCATGCATGCAATACTTTTTATAAAAGATAAATTCTAAAATAAAAAAGTTGTCAAAATAGGATTGATAACTTGTGAGCAAAAAAAGTTGCTAAAAAATTCACAATAAAATTAACTTTTAGAGGTTGATAACTACTTGCATTTACCATTGATAACTCATGTATAGAGGGGTTGATAATTCATATGTATAGGGGTTGATAACTTTTAGTCCAAAAAAAGTTTGTCGAAACATATCAATATGGGTACTAGTTTTGAAGATCTCGTCGAGATTGATTTATTGGTGAAAACGGTTTTTAAATCAGAGTTGTCATTTAAGAGATAAAACATTTTGAATTTTTTAGTTAGTCACTGACATCATCTTTTCCGGCCTGTAGCATGTGTATGCAAAACTTTCTTTAAATAGCAAATTTTAGTAGGACAAAAGTTACTATAAATAGAAAATAAAAGTAATCGTATGTGAACATGAGCTGCTCTAACAAATCTGGTCGGAAAGTAATCGCTCGTTTCTCCTCTAGCGATCGACCGCCAGATAGGGCCGCCCTGTCACTCGCCACTACGGAGCTTCTGCTCTCCTGCAGGCTACTTCACTTTTACTGTGAAGCACTAGACATCTCAGACCCGCCAACGGTCAACATGGCTAAGAGGTTCAAAGTCACGCTCATAGTAAGGCCTACCTTCTCCTGTGCCCTTCCCTCCCTCCGTGTGCCAACCCCTCGACCTGGAGGGAGTGAGGTCCGCTGACTTTACCAAGAATGTCACTCGTGCGAATTACCCATGTAACTAACATTTGATTAAGATCCAACGCACGGGAGTTGATCCAAATTTTCAACTCAACACTCAAACTGTTCAAAAAAAAACTTGATAAATTTCCAATGAACCATTATTCTTCCATTAATTATTTTGGAAAAGTTTATACGTGAAGGAATTAAATTATAAACCAATAATTCAAATGAGACAAAACTTATTTAACATGCTCAATGGAAAATATATGATTTACTAGTTTTTTATATTTTTAAAGGGTTTAAATTTTAAAGTTGGATCAACCATGCATATACATTACTCCCTCCGATCAGAAATAAGTGTGGTGACTTAATACAAGCTTTGTACTAAGTTAGTATAAATTTACCGCGGATATCCATTTCGACTCATGGGAGCAAATGAACCCATTATCGAAAAACATATTTCAAAATGTCAAAAAATTCGAAACAAAAATTCTGCATGTACATCTTGACATGTTATGTTTGTACACAAAGTTTTAGAAGAAAAGAACATTTTTCATGTCCTATATAAAAAAGACAAATTTATATATGAACATATGACTATTTATGGGACATATTTTTGTCTTTTTTACCGATGCCACATAAAATGTTCTTTGTTGCCAAAAACTTGTGTGCCAATATAGAATATCCTGATTTACATGCGAAATTTATTTTTAGAATTTTTTGACATTTGAAATTTGTTTTTTATGCATTTTCCATAATAGGTTCATATACACCTGAGAGCCAAAACACCTCCTCCAAATTTACCGATACTTATTTCCAATCGGAGGGAGTAGATCTTAATCCGATGGCACTCTTATAACTTCTGTCCATAACGTTGCTGGGTCTTAATACAACCTGGAGTGTCGCCATCGACTCAACTCCCCTACGCCATTGCCTATGTGCTAATGTGTGCAGTCCTACTCCTACTGCTAGTTGGAAAAATAATTAGTTATTAGGTAAAAAGAAGTGCATGAAATTCGTACGTACGTGTTCCTTCTACCTTGACGTGTTTTCATTCAGGAGAGAAGACGGGGAGTGTTTACCGCGGCCACGTATACACTTCCCGTCTGCGACAATTACTTTCATCCGCGACAAGATCGGCTTCAGAGTTCGGATCCAACCCGACCTATTATTTGCCTTCCGGTGGACAGGTTGATACGATTCGGTACTCCTAGCTCCAGACCGTAGCTGACAGCTAACCAGAATCGATGGCGTCGACTTCGTCGTGGTCTGAGCTCCCGCAAGATCTGCTGCATCTCGTCGTCGCCGGCCTCGATTTGCCGGCTGACTGCGCTCGCTTTCGAGCCGTGTGCCGTTCCTGGCGCTTGGTCCTTCGGATGCCATGGATCGTACTCCCGGATAAATTACTGATGCGTTCTGGAAGCGGCATGGCCAAAGCCATCTATTTCTCCAAGAACGAGCGTTGTGTTGGTACTACGGATGGCTGGATCGCCATGGACTTCATCGATGCTCACACGCGTACTCATGCCTATTCTTTGATCAACTATTTCTCCAGGCTAGGCATGCCGCTGCCCGAGTTGGACCCAATCATCGGTAACGTATCCGGCTTGTTTGAGATTCGCAAGGTGCTCATGATGTCGCCCCCTGGAGGTCTCATCGCCGTTAGGACTAACAGCTCTAATTGTCCCATCATCTTGGTCCAACATGGGATGGGTGTGTGGTTTCCTAAGATACAAACAACCATGTTGACTCATATCATCGACATTGCTTTCCTTCAAGACAAGCTATATGGGATCACAACGGACGAGGATCTCATCTCCCTTTATCTCGCAGCTGATAGCCATGGTGCGCCCACCGTTACCCGTGTTGAATGTGTCATCAATCACCTTGGTGACGGCGATTCTGATATTTCCACGGATGTACTTGTGTTCGACGATGACGACAAGGATGGCGAGGCTGAGAACATTGACTACGAGGAAGCTAATGAATGGCTGGTTAGCGAAGGGGAAGAGACGGACTATGACTACGAGACCGCATGTGATGACGAGTTTGCTCTTGCTGACGAGGTTGAGGATGATAATTGGGAAAAGATAGCCAATCGTAACTACATGGGTGCACCTAGCGAGGAGGAGGAGGTCAAGCATGTTGTACAAGAATTCAACATAACTCATGACGACATGCTCTTTAAACTGGATGACGGTGAACCCTACGAAGATCTCATTCTCACCATTCGGTACTTGGTTGAGTCGCGTGAGAAGTTGCTTATGGTGAGGCGCCAAGTGCAACACTCTTTTGATGCTACCCGTTTCACTCGTCGGGTGGAGGTTTTTGAGGCGGACACCACCACATGCACATGGGTGCCTGTGTCGAGTGGGTTAGACGGCCATGCGCTTTTCATCAGCAAGCGCTTCAGTAAATCTGTTTCCGCTGGTGGAGAAGTAGAGGAAGATGCCATTTATTTTATCGACTCGGGTGAAGTATTTAACATGAGATCCAAGACTACGAGCCCACCGAACATATTAAGCGAGTATGAGATGTCGTGTCTGTTTATTCCCGGTTCTTTTTAGATCCCCCTCTTGCTTCTGTTTGTTTACTAGCATAGAATTAGTTGTGAGAAACAATTGTCTTCATCTATCTATTTTATTTATATATAGCTACGAATACAATGATTTTTTTTGCGGGTACCATTCGTTTACAGCAGACCGCATCGTCCTTAGCCTGCATATATGTGTGGTGTAAAGTTTATTTTTCAATTGCCTAATCTTTTGCACGCATACTCTGATCTACTTGAATATGAACCGGCAGACTACCGAAAGTGCACCCCGGCCACAAATTTAAGGGAAACAGGTCTTATCCTAGTCTGACTAGTAAACATGCACATGCAACGAATTCTTATATATTTGCTGGTAAAGATGCTATATTAGTTTGACAACACGATTAAGAATAAGCAAAAAAAAGAGTCTACAGCAGTATTCATAATGCTAATACTGTTGCATGTGCTGCTGCAGGGTTCTTAATCGTGTTATAATGCTAATAGTGTTATCAGGAAGGGTTCTAGCTTCAAGTAAAAAAAATGTTCCTATAATAAGAGAAACACATTTGTAGGGAAAGATAAAAATGGATCGGTTCGATCGGGGTGACACCCACTATAGTTCTAAAATTTACAATGAAGCAACACAGATGAGATACGAGAAATAAGGGAATTACATGATTGAGATAGAAATCTAAACCTCCGAGCATTTATAGAGCAACAGTACAACAGATACATGCATGGAAACTTACTAGAGATGCAGTTTTAAAAAGGTTGGAGGGATAAAGACCAGAAAGTAAGTAAAAGTCCAAAAACATGTTAGTTAGTTTTTGAATCGCACATTTCCAACATATATAATCATGACCAGATCTTACCAAGGTATTGTTAATATCTATACATAGATCAGAGTAACGGAAATATAAAATTCAGAAATCAATCAGGATTACTTAAGTACCTTCAGAGCGTCGGATGACAGTTCAGAGCATAAAGTAAATGGATACAGAATTTTTTCAAGTATAAGTGAATTCAAGCGATTCCAGATTGCCATGATAGCTGCAAAAAAGTATTACAGAATTATTATTTTAATCTAAAAGGGGAAATCAGTTTTATATCATTGTAATTTTTTCTGTAATACTGTTTGTAGGTCTGGCAGGTCCCCAGCTTTCCTCCGTCGTTGCATCAGCGGCAGCATGATCGATCGAACCAAATTCAGCTAGCACGATTGTGAAACAGGTAACCTGAAGATTGATCGGATAGATGCACATACACATGCATGGGTGGGCGACGCCGACGCCGACGCCGGCCAACTTGCAACGCCGACCGCGACCACATCACGCCATCGGACAGAGCAGCAAGCAATCGAGTTCGAGTTGGTGAAAACATGCCATGTACTGCACACCTGCCAGCCTCGCGCGTCCAAGCCTTGTCTCTACGCGTGCACGGGTACGTGTCCTGGCGTTTCACAGTGCCGCTGGACCCCCCGCCGGTAGATCGATCGGTCACTGGTCCTGCTCCGTCGACCGTCGGCGCTAGCTACACCGACAGACGGACGGACCGACCGGCCGACGCTCCGGCGTCGGACGGCGTACGGCACACGAGCTAGGTTGGTGTGATCCATTAATCCTGCCCGTGCCTCCTGTCGAACAGCCTAGCGCAGAGGGGAAGTAGCGGCCTAGCGGGCAAAGGGGTTTACACATGGAATGGGTTCCGTATAGTACAGTAGCAACCATGAGCAAAGTCTCTGTTCCCGAAGGAAGAACAGTGCAAAGGTGACTGATCCGCATCTTGGGGCCCTCCCTCATTCAAATGATCCTTGTACTAGTAATTTTGAGGGTTATAATCCTTGAAATGATGTCATTTATCGAACAAACCAAGTCAAGGAGATTCAAAAAGACGTGATATTTACCCACAAAAAAAGAGACATGATATTACAATCCTATTGTTGTGTTTTTTTAAATAGGACAGCTCCAGCCTCTGCATCGAAGATTTCGAGATGCATACGGCCCATTGTTGTGTTCTTAGAATCATGCAAGTTTAAGATATGCTAGAATTTAGACCCAATTTTATGGCTCAGTGCTCAAAGAAGAAACAGTTTTGCTAATTCTCAGCTAGCTAAGAATTAGCTTAGTGCTCAGTCAAGTTTATAGCCATCAGATGTGTTGTCTAGAGATTAGTGCGTCTTGCCTTTTTTTTTTACTGCCTTGCCGAATGGGTTGAAACTGGTTGCATACGTGTGGGCTTTTGCCCAGTTGGTGTGCGCGTTTTAGGCCTAAATCTTTTCCCATTTGTATGGTCACGTTGTCCTTTTGTTATGGCCTGGTTGACTTTTGCTTTTTTTATTTTATTTCTAGATTATATTTTATAGTTTTTATAGCCTTTTGAAGTTGCTCTATTTCAAAAAAAAATATAGTGACTTTCTTTTCTAATTTTTTCTTGGCCTTAGTGGGGTTCCGACTAAGTTACTTTTCAGTTGCAAATAAGATTGCAACTGGTATATTTTTTTCAGTTACAAGTAAGGCTGTAATCGAGATACTTTTTAGTTGCAAGGGGGGTTGTAACTGAGATAGTCTTTCAGTTTCAAGTGTAGTTGCAACTCAGATATTTTTTTAGTTGCAAGTGAGATTGTAACTAAAATATTTTCCAGTTACAAGTAGGGTTGTAACTGAGATTTTTTAAGTTGCAACTGCAGTTGTAACTGGACATTTTTCATTTATAGTGGGTTATAATTTATATTTTTACAGTTGCAAGTGAGGTTGCAACTGAAATATTTGGAACTAAAATTTCCGCTAGATTTAAATAGGGTTGTGTCTTTGATTTTTTTTTAGATGTTTCTAAGTGGATCTGATATATTTCTGTTGTAACTCAAATTATGACTGAGATTGGTTACAACTGAGATCGTACACTTACAAGTGGGTTTGAAATACCCATCCCGTGCATGTGTTCCTCTCTCTGTCCAGGAAAGAGACGTGGGTTAAGCGACACAAATCAAGAGCTGAACGCGCGCTTAACTGGTCGCCCATGCGGCTGACGTCATCTAGCTGAGAATTATGCTAATTCTCAGCTAGCTAGGCATTAGAGGGACCCAAGAAGAAAATATAGGAAGAAAATGGATCTCACGGTAGCAAAAGGTTGTGTGTACCCATTTTTCGTGGCCCTGATTGGACGGTCAAAACTCAGTTTTGATTCAGGGTCCGTACATTACATCTACATCCAATACTATGTCTTCTTCAAAGGCTCTATGATGTAGAACTAAGTTGGATCGTATGCATGTCATGTCAAGTGTCTTGGCTCAGTATCGCCTACTTCAAACTCCATCAAAGAACAAGTAATGGTCTGTGTGACAAATGTTTTCTTCATCACTTTTTTCTTATACATGCACGGCGTGCCAAAGTGGAGAAGCTGAATCTCTAGCTTTCCAAGCTAGATCACTAGTTTTTTCGCTCTCATCATGTTGTTTGAAAGAGAGTGACCTTGATTCGTAAGGCATGTAGACTTGATTATATTTATCATATTTCTTACTTTCTTGAAGCATATCATAGAATCCTCGGTCTTATGGCTTTGAAAGTGAGAGCTTAGGTCGTCTATCTATAATTCCCAGCATTTGACGATCCCGATGACCTTTAATCAAAACTTAACACCAGTAGATCCAAATAGAGGGGCTTCACTGAGAAAATCAACATCGCGAGATACAAACAGAGGGGCTTGACATACCGATGCGACTCAAATTTATAGTACATACTTCCGAATTTTAGCGACCAAAATTTTCTATTACAATTAACAATATTGCTGAGATTACTTATAGTGTTTTCTTGTCATACAGTTGTAACGTACATCATTAAATATGTACTTGGTTTGTGCTGCATATTAACTATAGTTTGTAACAAAAGTTACACCTTTTTTTTAGACAATGCCCATTTGTATGATTTCGGAACATAATCTCTTAGATGTGAAAATGAAGAAAATGAAACCAGCAGAATCGCATGCCTCCTTGAAATAAGTTTTTACAATTGCCTTAGTTGTATATCACATATATAATTAATTGTGTGTGTATGTATGTGTGCGCATGTGTGTGTGTTGTCATGTGCATATCTTATTATCCTAAAATAGCTTGCGAGAGATCATCCAACATATACATTAATAGTGGCTTCTAGCGTATGAACGAACTAGCAACGTAACTAAACTCGCCATTTGTTTGATCAGACTGGTTTGTTCCTCATGGTACAAGCTATTGGTCTGTATCGTGGATATTTTAGAAACGGTAGGAAATAGTCAATTTAATGAGTGTAATTAATAATACCAGCAATTGCTAGAGCATCCTAGCAACCCCGCTCCAAAACTCTTTGAGGGGGCATCGGACACGAGAATCGTGCCTTCAAAGGTCCCTTCACTCCGGCACGGTCCAAGACACTGTAAGGCGTTACCGAAATGGCCCCATCCCATAGGGTCTGACATGGTAGTGCCGTACACAGTCGACAAAGCAAGCATGCCAGCTCTGCCGTTGACATAACACGGCCAATTTCATTTCCACCACCACTTGTCCCGTCCTCCCGCGCCACCACCCCATTCCTGCCCGGTTCAACGCCATCGGTATTACCATGCCGCCGAAGAAACCAATGAAAAACCCGTCCTTTGTCAAGCCCCGCATTACGGATGGCATTGTCAAGACTCAACGCAAGCCTCAACCCAAGGAATGCGGGAATTCACCATAGAGGGTGCAAGCATCGATATTACCATTACGCCGAAGCAACCAATGAAGAAACCAATGAATGCTTTGCAGACGTCGTTGCCAACAATGTCTTTAGAGTCAAAAAGAGTGACGAAAGGTAGGCCACGATGTTGGAGAAGCAAGGCGGAAAGATTCAGATTGCGCGGGCAAAAGTTGTGGTTGAAAAAAAAAAGGAAAGAGATCATGTTAATCGTAACGGCCGAAACGTCGGTTGTATCCGGAGAGGAAGGCATGCCATATGATCTATTGTCAATATATCTTGGAAGAGATGGGATTTTTGTGAACATTTTTATTTCTCAAGAAAATTAGAAGTTACATAATATATGAGCATGCATTATTGGGTTTGGTAATTGGGCCGTAGATTTTGTCTCAAACAATTTTTTATACTTGGAAGTGAGTTCTTTGGTAAGCAATTCTATTTCTACCCCACAGCACCACCAGCACCCCGAGTGCGACCGGGCCAAAGATTCGGCGCGCGCACACTCACGCTCACTGCGGCCCGCACCACTCCACTCCCGCAACCAGAATTTCCCCACACGCACCGCACCGCACCGCACCGCACCGCGTGGTGGTGCGAGCCGAACCGAGCAGAGGCAGAGAGCACGCACCGGAATTCGCCGAGAAACGCGCGTATAAATCCCGGCCCGCAGCGGCGAATCCCCTCCACCCCCAACCCCGACCCGATCCCCTCCCTTTCCCCGGCGCCGGCGGAGATGGAGGTGTTCTACTACCTGGTGTTTGGCGCGCTCTCCGCCGTGGTGGCGGGGCTCGAGCTCGGCAAGAGCGGCAAGGACCGCGTCGCCACACCCACCGCCTTCAACGCCTTCAAGAACAACTACGTCCTCGTCTACTCCCTCATGATGTGTACGCCCCTCCCTTCAATCCGATCTCCCCCTTCCCCTTCCCCAACTCCCTCCGTACGCTGCCAGAGTTCAGATCTGGAACCGACGGGGGGACGCGACGCGGCGCCGCAATGCTGCCGACCGAGGTTTTTAATTCTGACGACGAATTGGTGTTGTTGCAGCGGGGGACTGGCTGCAGGGCCCCTACGTCTACTACCTCTACAGCCAGTACGGCTTCGACAAGGGCGACATCGGCCGCCTCTTCATCGCCGGCTTCGGCTCCTCCATGCTCTTCGGCACCATCGTCGGCTCCCTCGCAGACAAGCAGTACGTCGTGTCCCACCCTCGCCCCCCTTTCTTCAGAATGCAGATCCCCAATTGAGTCTCTAACGATCGTTCGTTCCCAGGGGCCGGAAGAGGGCGTGCATCACCTACTGCATCACCTACATCCTCAGCTGCATCACCAAGCACTCGCCCCAGTACAGGGTCCTCATGGTCGGACGCGTGCTCGGGGGCGTCGCCACCTCCCTGCTCTTCTCCGCCTTCGAGTCATGGCTCGTCGCGGAGCACAACAAGGTACCCAAACTGTCAAACTGATACTGATACGTAGTACTAGTGTAAAACTATCCACAACTCAGATCTGCTCGCTCGCCACTGTCTCTTTCAGTGTCACTTTTCGGCTTGGGCTGCCTTTAACTTTAACCCAAAGCATAATCCATTTCTTGCGGTTCCTCAACCTACAATTCATGTGCTAGAATAAGGGTATATATAAAGTACTATGCATCTAGATAGGATTGTGTCTATCCCACTTGTTGCTGCTTATTCCTAGCTTTGTTGTTATAATAAATTACTATAATATGCTGGATGTTTGACTAGTAATGCTCCAAGTCACATGGTATAAAATTGAGCTCTGTGTTAGTATAAAATTGGAGATCAGGTCTATGATTAAGACATTGCCCATGAAAACGGCACTTTTGTCAGGATCTGAAAAAGACTCAAGTCTTGCTGGTTTCAAGCTTAAATCCACCATGTTTTGTCTTTGTTTCACACTTGTCCTTGTGTCGGTGGATCAGGTCAGGTGGTTGCCGACTTGCCATTGGCAAGAGGGTGGCCAGTTAACAAGCATGGCCCAGTTTAATAAAGCTCTTTAGAATAGCCTTACTGAGATTTGTCCTTTTATTCAGCCATGTGCTGTCGGTATTAATGTTGTACACACATAATTATCCTAAAGAATCCAAGGACACAGCACAGTATCTGCACCATGTGACACGCAATTTAGTGGCCTTCTGTCCCAGATCCAGCACAGTATCTAGCTAACAAGTGATCCTTGTCAATTGCAAATTACTATCATATTATCTTCTTGATTGATACTGGCAATGTGAATATTCACCTTGATATTTTCTGTAACAGAGAGGCTATGATCCACAGTGGTTGTCGATCACATTCTCCAAGGCTATATTTCTCGGAAATGGGCTAATTGCCATTATAGCTGGCCTGTTTGCAAACCTGCTTGCTGACAACTTGGGCTTTGGTCCTGTGGCTCCTTTTGATGCTGCTGCATGCTTCCTGGCTATAGGCATGGCTATCATAATGTCCTCATGGAGTGAGAACTATGGAGATTCATCTGAAGGCAAGGACTTGATCGCTCAGTTCAAGGGTGCTGCTAAGGCAATTGCTTCAGGTATGCTTAGCTCATTATCAGACTGCAACAAAACAGCACTCGTTTACTGAACTTAGAATTGGCACTCTGACACTACCCATAAATCTTCAGATGAAAAGATTGCATTGCTGGGAGCCATACAGTCATTGTTCGAGGGCTCAATGTACACCTTTGTTTTCCTCTGGACTCCAGCATTGAGCCCAAATGAGGAGGACATTCCTCATGGCTTCATATTTGCTACGTTCATGCTGTCATCTATGTTGGGTAGCTCCATTGCTTCACGCCTATTGGCACGGAAAATGAAGGTTGAAGGTTATATGCAGATAGTGTTTTCAGTATCAGCAGTCACCCTTTTCCTCCCTGTTGCCACAAGCGTAAGACCACTGCTTGGTACTGTTCATCTGTTTTTATTCTAGTCCACTCTAAGATCTCTGATAATCTGATTCTAATGTCCCCAACAGTTCCTAGTGCCGTCTTCAGTGAAAGGAAATGGCATCTCATTTGCAGGCTCTCTACAGCTGCTTGGTTTCTGTACCTTTGAGTCATGTGTTGGCATTTTCTGGCCATCTATTATGAAAATGAGGTCTCAATATATTCCTGAGGAGTCGAGAAGCACGATCATGAATTTCTTCCGCATACCGCTGAACCTGTTTGTCTGTGTGGTGCTGTACAATGTGAGTACAATCTATTCCTTTTAACCCATATCCATTGACTGTGATCTGTCAAAATCTCTTGGCAATGATGGTGCAATAGGTTAAAAACTGTTACTAATATACGTAACCTGCAGGTGAACGCGTTCCCTATCACCGTCATGTTTGGCATGTGCTCCATCTTCCTCTTCATGGCAGCAATCTTGCAGAGACGGCTAATGGTAGTTGCTGATCTTCACAAGCTATCGACAAGTATGTTCCATATATTCCAGCATACATGAAACAACTGTGTTCTTTGCGATCGACATATCAATTCAGTTACCCTAACTTCTAACTATACTGCAGAAGCACAAGAGATGACTGCGGAAGACGAGCCACTAAATCCCTAAAAGGCCAGGAGAATCGAGAGCAAATCGGATAAACAAAGATGCCATACATCGATTGTCCCGAGCCTTTTCTTTTCCACCTGGAGGCTGAATAAGATGGAAGTGAGGAAAGCTTGGAGTAGAAACCAGTTATTTTTGCTTGTAACTTCGTTTCTGTAGTGTAGATCGATTATTGTTAGGCGCGAGACGATACAGAGCTGAGGAAGGATGAGCTATGTGGGCAAAGATACGAGAGGTGGTATAGGATATTCATCAGCATGGCATTATTTGTGTTTAAAACGTACGAGTATCTTCATTGAAGCTAATATTGCATCAGATAAGAATATATGGGGTTCTCTGCAATGGAAACGTGTGCTCCTGCTATTTTTATTTTCATGGAACTCAAAATGCCAGTACAAATATCCAATGTAGGTACCAACAAAATGAATTTTTAGAATGTGCTGAAATATTTACTCTATCCCTCCGTTTCAAAATATAAGATGTTTTAGCCTATCATTGACACACATGTATCTAGATGTTTTTAGTATATAGGTTCTCTTTTTTTGTTTCTAACCTATATATATACTAAAAGATGTCTAAATATATACATGACAATGATAGACTAAAATATTTTATATTTTGGAATAGAGGGAGTATCAACTAGTGCCATGTATTTGGACTGCTGAAACATTCCAGCCCATCGTAGTACTCAAGCTTCAACCAGTTAGGGCATCTTCAGCGATCAGCGCATGCTCGAAATGGTCCGACTGGACCGGTGTGTCGATTACGTCCTCTTCAACGACATGACTTATCTAGACCGATGTGTCTGGCTTGACCCATCGGGCCACTAATTTTAGGTTACCGACGCATTGGTAAAATATCTTAAAGCTAAAATATCTTAAAGCTAAAGAGCATGTACTCCCTCTATTTAAAAATATAAGATATTTTAGCTTTGTATCTCTCGAAATAGGCTTTTGCACCGCTATATTAATATAGCAACCACACCGATACATCAGTTTGAATCTAAAGGAATGCTGGGGCAACAACAAAAATATGCCCAAGAAAAAAGAAATAACAACAAAGACGATGTGACGAAATAATGATGATCCGCAACCGCTGCACCCTCCGCCCTTTTCCATCACGCTCCAGGCATTCCGAAGTGTCCCATACCAAGCAACACCTCCAGGAAGGAGAACGCCATCGAAACGGTGCTGCTGCCCAGAGCGAACCGGTCCTATGATTTCTCCCACCTTAAATATATACTAAAAGATGTCTAGATACCTTTGTTTCACACATCTTAAACATCTTATATTTTAAAACAGTGCATGTACAAATCAGATGATGAAAATTAGCAAACTGAAGTCGGATAGAAGTGTATATCGTAGAGAAAGAAAACTGTCCATGTCATCAACCTTCTCCTCTTCCGATGATCTATCGTCACTACGTGCCTGCTCTATCACACAAATTGACTTAAAAACAGAACGAGGAAATAAATCACGCATCAGCAGTTCAGCACAGATGCGGAAGCAGCCATGCCACGGAGATGGGAAAGCACTATCAAACTATTGTTTAGCCGAAACGAACTGGAACGAATCAAGGCAAGCTACGGCTTCCATACCACCATGCACGGAGGCTTTGGAGCATCTCCAGCCGTTTGAGTCCCCCACGGCTAAATTTGGCGATAAATCGCGCCGGATTGGACGAAAATTAGGCGTGGGGAGCGTCGAACTTCCAGCCGGCACCCCAGCAATACGCCCAGAAATCAGCGTTTTTGGCTTATTTTTTACAAATAGACGTTCCAGTTCGACGAATTTTATACAGTTTGCCAACATTTAGCTCAAATAAACGTTACAGTTCAACGAATTTCATACAGTTTAACAAAACAAGTAAATAATTTGACAAGTTTTCAAACAAATCAAATGGAAACTAGTTGGTGTTGCCTTGAAACCTCCATATGTGCTCCACCAGATCATCCTGCAGTAGTTGATGCATAGTGGAGTCTTGAATCTCCTGACGCATAGCGATAAACGCAGCCCACGATACCGGCACCTAGTGATTAGGCTGTGCAAGAGGACCCTCTCTCTCATATGGTAGAGCTTGTTGGCTCGCCGGGATCGGATACTTCCGCTCATCCTCAACAATCATGTTGTGTAAGCACACACAACAGTTTATCACCTCCTATATCTGATCTTTGGACCAACTCATAGTGGGGAACCGGACTACAGCAAATCTCTGTTGGAGGATACCAAACGCACGCTCGACGTCCTTTCGACAACCTTCTTGTGCCTTCACAAACTCCATCTCCTTCGGGGGGATGGGACCCGAGATAGTCTTCACAAATGTTGCCCACTTTGGATAGATACTGTCTGTAAGATAGTATCCCTTATTGTAGTGTCGACCATTGATCACAAAGTCAACCGGAGGAGCATGACCCTTAACAAGCTTAGAGAAGATCGGCGAGCACTGCAGGACGTTGATGTCGTTGTTGGATCCCGGCATACCAAAGAAAGAGTGCCAAATCCAGAGATCATGGGTAGCCACTGCCTCAAGTATCACAGTGCAGCCTTTTTTGTGACCGTTGTACATTCCTTGCCAGGAAAACGGACAGTTCTTCCATTTCCAATGCATGCAGTCAATGCTTCCAAGCATCCCCGAAAATCCTCGAGCTTCATTGAAAGCAAGGATCCGAGCAGTGTCTTGGACAGTGGGTGATCTCAAGTACGTGTCCCAAACACTGCTATCACCGCCCTGCAGAACCGGTAGAAACAATCAAAGGCGGTGGACTCCGCCATCCGAAGATAGTCATCAGTAGTATCACCAGGAGCTCCATATGCCAGCATCCGCATAGCCACCATGCATTTTTGGAGGGCGGAAAACCCTGCCATGCCGGTGCAATCTAGCTTGCATCTGAAATAGGAGTCGTAGTCTCGAAGGGCATAGACAATTTTCAGGAAAAGCTTCCGGCTCATCCTGAAACGACGCCTAAAAATAGCCTCACCGTGCAATGGATTGTCGGCGAAGTAGTCGGCGTAGAGTATGCAGTAGCCCTCCATTCGCTGCCTCGGCTTGCACTTTTGGCGACCTGGTGCCGACCCACCACGGCGACCAATGGCCGCCTCCGCGTACAAGCCCGACAGGCAAGCTAGGATCAGCATATGCTCCTCGTCTTGGGCGGCGGCTGCTATCTCTTCTTCAAACATCTCGGCAAACATATGCTCCTCCTCCTCGTCCGAGTCCATTTCCGACCAGGCAAATGGACGAACACCTGCCGGGCGTGTCGACGAGGCGCGACGGGAGGAGTTGCCCGACGGCGGAATATGGCCAGACGGCACGCCGGACGGCGGAATATAGGCTGGTGGGGGCTGGTGGGAGGATGGACGGTGAAGTTCAGGCAACCGGCCGGCGGATTGGTGATACGTCCAATTTGCATCACTATTTTGTATCATAATTTACTGTTATTCATTGATATATTTCATATTTAGATATGATACTTATGTTATTTCCTTTGTTTTCACATGTTTGATGATCATCGGAGGAGATGCTGCCGGAGTCAGGATTCTGCTGGAAAAAGGACCATCAGAAGACCATATTTTGAAGATCAGGAAAATTCCAGAAAAATACCCAGAAATTATAATTTCCCAGAAGACTCACGGAGCCAGAAGGAGGAGACGAGAGAGGCCAGGAGGCGCCCTCACACGTGGGCGGCGCGGCCAGCCCCCTGGCCGCGCGGGGCCCACGTGAGGTCGCCCTGGCCCACTTCTGCCATCGCCCTTTCGCGTACATCATCGTCCCCGAAAACCTAAGTCAAGGGGGGGGGTTCAGAGTTAGACACAGCCGCCTCTGCGGGGCGGAGAACACCAGAGAGAAAAAGCTCTCCGGCAGAGAGAAATCTGCCGGGGAAATTCCTTCCCGGAGAGGGGAGATCGTCGCCATCGTCATCACCGTCGCACCGGACTTCATCGGGATCATCATCATCATCATCTCCATCACCAGCACCTTCATCTCCACCATCACCTCGCCATCCCGCTGTAACATCTTGAGTTGGATCTTGTTATATTCATAGGGGAAACTTTCCCGGTGTTGATTACTCTTGTAGTTGATGCTATTGAGTGGAACCGTTGAATTAAGGTTTATGTTCAGATTGTTATTTACCATTATTTCACCTCTGATCATGATCCATATGATGTCTTGTGAGTAGTTCGTTTAGTTCTTGAGGACATGGGAGAAGTCAAGATGTTAGTAGTGAATTATTGTTGAGACATATTTAATGGTTTGATATTGTTGTGGTGCTATTTCACTAGTGGTTTCATGTGAACGTCGACTACATGATACTTCACCATTTATGGGCCTAGTGAGATGCATTGTGTATTTGGTCACCGACTGTGGGGTTGCTGGAGTGACAGAAACCTAAACCTCCATTGGGAAACCATTGCACCAGGGAGCGTAGGATCCTAGAGTTTAAGGCTGTGGTTAGATTTATCTTAATTACTTACTTGTATTTGCGGATGCTTGCAAGGGGTATAATCACAAGTGTGTATTTATCCTAGTAAGGGTAGTGCGCTAGCACAGGTTCACCCCCATAACACTTACCAAACCAATAAATACTATTGGCTCTATGAAGCGAAAGCTCTTGACAGAAACCTCCCGTGTGTCCTCGAGAACGTTTGGTTATTATAAGAACACAACCGGCTTGTCCTTTGCTGAATAAAGGATTGGGCCACTTGCTGCAATTGTTACTACTGTCTTTTATTTACTCGCACTTTATTTACTCGTATTACCAAATACTCCTGAAAACCTGTTTGCTAGTATTTACAGTGATTCCTTGATCAAAACTGCTCATCAACACCTTCTGCTCCTCGTTGGGTTCGACACTCTTATTTATCGAAAGTACTACGATACACCCCCTATACTTGTGGGTCATCAAGACTATTTTCTGGCGCCGTTGCCGGGGAGTGTAGCGCTATTGAAGAGTGGAATTGGAAAAGGTAACCATCGCTGTGAGTATTGTTTTATTTTGTCTTTTATTTTTATTCTGTTATGGAGAACTCTCCATTTGGTTTCCTATTTGGAAACACATCTACTACTACTGCTGCTGCTGCACATGCGGAGGAACCACCACCGCCACCGCCTGCTGAAATTGATCCCTTTAAAATACCTATGAAAATTGTTGGGCGTATTATGGATAACTGCTATTCAGGAGATGGAACTGTCCATCCGGGTGATCACTTATTATTTATACATGAATTATGCGAGTTGTTCAGATGTGCAGGCATTTCACCAAGCCAAGTCAAGAAGAAATTATTCTCTATATCATTGAAAGGCAGAGCTGAAGAGTGGTATCGACTACTCCAAGATGGTCCATGTATGGCATGGGAGGATATTGTGCCTCTCTTTTATTCCAAGTTTTATCCTCCAAGTGAAATTCATAAAGACCGTAACCGGATATATAATTTTTGGCCTCATGATGGAGAGAGTATTGCCCAAGCGTGGGGGAGATTGAAGTTACTGATGCTCAAATGCCCCATTCATGAGCTCCCCAATAATATTGTTATTGATAATTTTTATGCGAGGCTTACTCTTCCTGATAAGGATTATTTGGATGCTTCTTGTTTTGGATCATTCACTCATATGAAAGAAGATGCCAAGTGGAAACTTCTTGACCGTATAAAAGAGAATGCCGAAGGTTGGGAAAACGACAAAGGTAGGAAGTCAGGTATAAACTATGATTATGAATGCATTAAATCTTTTATGGGAACTGAAGACTTTCATAGTGTTAGCGCTGCTTATGGTCTTGATTCCCAAATACTTGCTAATTGTCTTAAGGCTTTTGCCTCTTATATTGATGTTCCAAAGAAAGATTGGAACAAATATCATGCGCCTTACAAAGATTCTATTAGTCATATTCCTGCTGCAGCTACAGAAGTTTGCACGGTTGATAGCATCATTCCTGAACCTTATATTGAGAAGACACCTTTCCCTGCTAAGGTAAAAAAGTATTCTACTTTGGTAAGTGTGTCTAATAAAAGTACTAAGAAAGCTGCAGAGCCTGATGAGCAAATTACTATTAAGTCTCCTGTTGCTATATTGAAAGATCTTGTTACTAAAGATGTAGGAGATGAATATATTCTTTTTTGTGAAGATGCTTCTAACATTCTTTCACATCCTAAAAAGCATAGGAAAGCAAGTGTTCCTGTTATTTCTGTCAGGATTGGAGATCATTGCTATTATGGTTTATGTGATATTGGTGCTAGTGCAAGTGCTATTCCCTTAGAGCTTTATAAAGAAATCATGCACGAGATTGGCGCTTGTGAACTTGAAGATATTGATGTGGTTGTTCAACTTGCTAACCGAGAGACGGTTTGGCCTCTTGGTATTGTTCGAGATGTGGAAGTTCTATGTGGTAAGACTAAGTACCCTACTGATTTTCTAGTACTTGGTAAGGAGGCTAGTGAAACTTGTCCTATTATTTTTGGTAGACCCTTTTTGAACACTTGTGGCGCCATAATAGATTGTAAGAAAGAGAAAATTTTTACTAAGTTTAATGGAGAGTCTTATGAGTTTAATTTTTCCAAGTTTGCTAAGACTTCTTATGAAAATGACACGCCTAATGAAAATTTTCGAGTTGAGCAGCTTGCTTCTATTGCTCTTGCCCCTAATAATGCCTTGTAGCAATTCATGGAAGATCACGAAAGTGATGTGTTTAGCAAGGAAAGAGAAGAGATTGACGATATTCTTCTTCGTCAACCACCATTACTCAAGCATAATCTACCTGTGGAGGATCTTGGCACTACTTTGCCGCCTAGAGAAGATCCTGTGTTTGAATTAAAACCTTTGCCTGATGACCTCAAATATGCTTATATTGATGATAAGAAAATATATCCTGTTATTATTAGTTCTAAACTTTCAGGAAAGGAAGAAGAAAGATTATTGGAGATATTGAGGAAACACCGAGGAGCTATGGGATATACTCTTGATGATTTAAAAGGAATTTCTCCTACTTTATGTCAACATGCCATTAATATGGAGAAAGATGCAAAGCCAGTTGTAGAGCATCAACGCCGTCTAAATCCCAAGATGAAGGATGTGGTAAGAAATGAGGTATTAAAACTCCTTGATGCTGGTATTATTTATCCTATTGCTGATAGTAGATGGGTTAGTCCTGTTCATTGTGTTCCTAAGAAAGGAGGTATGACTGTTGTACCTAATGAGAATAACGAGCTTATTCCTCAAAGGGTAGTTGTTGGTTATAGAATGTGCATTGATTATAGGAAGGTAAACAAAGTTACTAAGAAAGATCATTACCCTTTACCGTTTATAGATCAAATGCTAGAAAGGTTGTCTAAGAAGACTCATTTTTGTTTCCTTGATGGTTATTCTGGTTTCTCTCAAATTGCTGTTAAGAAGGATGATCAAGAGAAAACCACTTTTACTTGTCCTTATGGAACTTATGCTTATAGACGTATGCCTTTTGGTTTATGCAATGCTCCTGCTACTTTTCAAAGATGTATGTCTGCTATTTTTCATGGTTTTTGTGAAGAAATTGTGGAGGTCTTCATGGACGATTTCTCCGTCTATGGAACTTCTTTTGATAATTGTTTGCACAACCTTGATAAAGTTTTGCAGAGATGCGAAGAAACTAACCTTGTTCTTAATTGGGAGAAATGCCACTTTATGGTGAATGAAGGAATTGTCCTTGGACATAAAATCTCTGAAAGAGGTATTGAAGTTGACAGGGCAAAAGTGGAAGCAATTGAGAAAATGCCATGTCCAAGAGATGTTAAAGGTATTCGTAGTATTCTTGGTCATGCTGGTTTCTATAGGAGGTTTATTAAAGATTTCTCTAAGATTTCAAAGCCTCTTACCAATCTTCTTCAAAAGGATGTACCATTTGTCTTTGATGATGATTGTAAGGAAGCTTTTGAAACTCTTAAGAAGGCTTTAACTACTGCTCCTATTGTTCAACCACCGGATTGGAATTTACCTTTTGAAATTATGTGTGATGCTAGTGATTTTGCTGTTGGTGCTGTTCTTGGACAGCGCATAGATAATAAGTTGAATGTTATTCATTATGCTAGTAAGACTCTTGATGCTGCTCAAAAGAATTATGCTACTACTGAGAAAGAGTTTCTTGCTGTTGTTTTTGCTTGTGATAAGTTTAGATCTTACATTGTTGATTCTAAAGTTACTATTCATACTGATCACGCTGCTATTAGATATCTTATGACTAAGAAGGATGCTAAGCCTAGGCTTATTAGATGGGTGTTGCTTTTACAAGAGTTTGATTTGCATATCGTAGATAGGAAAGGTGCTGAAAATCCTGTGGCTGACAACTTGTCTAGATTGGAAAATATTTCTTTTGATCCTATTCCTGTTAATGATAGTTTTCCAAATGAACAGTTGGCTGCAATTAATGTAACTTCACGAGACCTTCCTTGGTATGCTGATTATGCTAACTTTATTGTTTCCAAGTATTTGCCTCCGACCTTTACAGCTCAGCAAAGAAGAAAATTCTTCTATGATTTGAGGCATTATTTTTGGGATGACCCACATTTATATAAAGAGGGAGTTGATGGTATTATGAGAAGATGCGTACCAGAATATGAACAAAAAGAGATATTAAGAAAATGCCATAGCAGTGCTTATGGAGGGCATCATGCTGGAGATAGAACCGCACAGAAGGTTCTACAATCAGGTTTTTATTGGCCAACCCTCTTTAAAGATGCCAGAAGGTACGTTTTATCTTGCGATGAATGTCAAAGAGTTGGAAATATTTCTAGACGCAATGAAATGCCTATGAATTATACTCTAGTTATTGAACCGTTTGATTGTTGGGGATTTGACTTTATGGGTCCTTTTCCTCCTTCAAAAGGCTATACCCATATACTTGTTGCTGTTGATTATGTTACTAAATGGGTAGAAGCCATACCTACAAAGAGTGCCGATGGTGAGACTTCGTTAAAAATGCTTAAGGATGTTATTTTTCCTAGGTTCGGAGTGCCTAGATATCTTATGACTGACGGAGGTTCTCATTTTATTCACGGTAGTTTTAGAAAGACTCTTGCTAAGTATGATGTCAATCATAGAATTGCTTCTGCTTATCATCCCCAAACTAGTGGGCAGGTAGAGCTTTCAAATAGAGAGATCAAGTCTATTTTGCAGAAGACTGTTAGTAGATCTAGGAAAAACTGGGCTAGTAAGTTAAATGACGCTTTATGGGCTTATAGAACTGCTTATAAGAACCCCATGGGTATGTCTCCTTATAAGATGGTTTATAGAAAAGCATGTCACTTGCCCTTAGAATTAGAACACAAAGCTTTTTGGGCAGTGAGAGAGTTAAATAGAGATTTTAAACTAGCCGGTAAGAAGAGGTTGTTAGATTTGAGTTCTCTAGATGAGTGGAGAAACGAAGCGTATGAGAATGCCAGACTTTTCAAAGAGAAAGTCAAGCAATGGCATGATAAGAGAATTCTTAAGAGAGAGTTCCATGTTGGTGAGAAAGTTCTATTGTATAGGTCTCGTCTCAGATTTTTTGCAGGTAAATTACTTTCTAAATGGGAAGGACCATATGTTATTGTGGAAGTGTACCGCTCAGGTGCTATTAAGATTGCTTCACTGAAAGATGATTCAACACAAGTGGTGAATGGACAAAGACTCAAACATTATATTTCTGGAGATTCTTATAATGAAGATGTTGATGTTATTGAGACGGTTTCTCCGGAAGATTACATACAAGACAAACTGCAGGAACCTGCAGAGTTCGTTTTCGAATAGGTAACAGTTCTAGTCAGAAAAGTTTCGCGAAAAGTTCTTCTTTTAATATTTTTGCTGTTTTTAATAAATATGAAAAATCACGAGACGAAAACGAGGAGAAAAAGAAGTCCGTGTGGGTCTCACACATGGGTGGCGCGGGCCCACCCCTGGCCGCGCCACCACCGTGTGAGAACGCCTCGGAACTCTTTTCCGTCCCGGTTTCCTCCTGTGACTTCGTTTCAATGTATAATTTTCGCTTATTTAACCCCCCGGAGTCCCCGAGGTCTGTATATCGTTTTCTCGTCGTGTTTTGTTTCGAGCTGTTTCTGTCAGGATTTGCCCTCTACCTTGAAGTTATAATGTCTTCGTCTGGTTCATCCAAAGAGAACCCTCCTGTGGATTCCATCAATCCGTATATGAGGGAACTGAAGATGCATCTGAAGGAGTTGTCGCTCAAGGATGGGGAGTTACAGGTTAAAGATGTTCAAGGACCCAAGGGAGAAGGGAGTCTCGAAGCAAGGATGGAAGCACTGGAACAGGAAGTTTTCAAATACAAGAAGATGGCGGAACGCGAGGTGGAAATTATCTATAGGATCAATCAAGAGCTTGTCGCCAAGTACAAGAAAGAGACTACAGAACTGTGGAAGGATGTCCTCTCACTTCAAGAGACCACTAACCAATTACAAGCACAACTCTACGACTTGCATAACCAAAATTGTGAGTATGAAGCTAGATTTAAACAAATGAGTGCTGCTGCAAGTTTCGGGATTTTGGAGACCGAGACATCCTTCTTTGATGGAGGACCTCTGCCTTGGAAGTACGACAACAATGAAGTTGCACCACCACCGCCAAAGGAGTAATTCGTCATCGGTATAGGCATCCCCTTGGCTTGTTCCAAGCTTGGGGGAGTGCCGCGGTATCACATCATTACCTTCAGTTCATTTACTTTTCAAGTAGAGTCTTATCATGAATAGAGAAGTTATCATATAGAATAGTTTGCAGTTGGAAGTATCCTCCTTAGTTAGTTATCTTTGTATCCCTTGGTGTGAGTTGCGGTAATGAAATATTAATGAGAAGTTTTATTGTTTACTTTTCGCACACTTTATGTTAGTCTGCAATCTCTCTCTTGTGACTAGTCTTGTTGATTGGTATTGGTATCACATTGGGAGCATGAGTAGATTTAGTTGGTTTTGGCAAACCTAGCTTGGTCAGTAGCAACTTTACCTTGAAATTTGAGTAGAAACGAATAAAGAAGTGCTTGTAGTTACATCACTTCAGTTTTCCTTATGTTTGGCTTATAAGCATTGTTATTCTTGAAGTTAAAATTGTTGTACTTTCAAGGGAGTTTGCATGATTGTTCTTATTATATGTATGTTTGTTTGTTTCATGCAACTCTTGTGCTTGCTACCCAGCCTTGCTAGCCAAAAACCTGTACTGAGAGGAAATACTTCTCGTGCATCCAATCCCCAAAAGCCAAGTCACTTCCAAAGAGTCCACTATAAATTCCTATGCATGGTATTTTATGCCATTCCAAGTAAATTTTCATGTGCTACCTTTCAAAAACTTTCAAACACTTCTCATTTTGTGCCACTGTTTTTAGCTCATGAGGACGTAGTGGATGGGTTTGTTATCTTCCATACTAAATTAAGTACCCCTCGACTAGGCAGCTTCATCTGCTCGTCATTAATTTTGCAAGAGAGCTGGTCAGACCATTATATTCTTACTTCTAAAAGGAAAGGAAAAGGCACTCCTCCAATGATATGTGAAAGTTGGTCGGCACCCGATGGAATCGGTTAGCCATGGTTTGAGAAAGGAAAAAGGTGGGGAGGAGTGCAAAGTTTTAAAAGAGCACTAAAGTGCTAACTAATTAAATATCTCGGAACCGCTCTCACTTGTTTAGTATGGAAGATATCAAGAACTCTGTTGCTAGTCGTTGACAAAAGCAACCACCTCTCAAAATACTTTTTACCTCTGTTTTACAAATGAAAAGCTCTAGCACATGTTTAATCCCTGCTTCCCTCTGCGAAGGGCCTATCTTTTACTTTTATATTGAGTCAACCTATTTCCCTCTATCTCAAGCAAGCATTTGAGTTGTTATGTTTCACTCATCCATATGTTGATCCGTTTAATCATGTTTATTATCTTCCTTGTTTTTGTATAATGCTTTTGTCTGAAGGAATACATCTTTGAAAGTTCTCGTTGAATGCAAAAGTTTACTTTGTTGAGCATATAGTCTTTGCTATATCAGCTCCGCTTTAAAAGGCTCCGTTTAAAAGAGAGAATAGTTTGTTCTCCATTCATTGACCAGGAACTAAGGTTTGCCATTGCCAATTATAATTTACCTTGTGCATTCTTATATGTGATTCCCTTTTACCTATTGCAAGTTTACATCTTATAAAGGGAAGTTGCTGTCTATTATAATTTGTGCTTTAGTGAATGTGATGCTTCTTGTTCGTATTTTGATTATCGACACTTCACTCCATAAACCTGTGGTCATGTTTACCGAGTTTAGTTTTCGCTTGGGGACAAGCGAGGTCTAAGCTTGGGGGGGTTGATACGTCCAATTTGCATCACTATTTTGTATCATAATTTACTGTTATTCATTGATATATTTCATATTTAGATATGATACTTATGTTATTTCCTTTGTTTTCACATGTTTGATGATCATCGGAGGAGATGCTGCCGGAGTCAGGATTCTGCTGGAAAAAGGACCATCAGAAGACCATATTTTGAAGATCAGGAAAATTCCAGAAAAATACCCAGAAATTATAATTTCCCAGAAGACTCACGGAGCCAGAAGGAGGAGACGAGAGAGGCCAGGAGGCGCCCTCACACGTGGGCGGCGCGGCCAGCCCCCTGGCCGCGCGGGGCCCACGTGAGGTCGCCCTGGCCCACTTCTGACATCGCCCTTTCGCGTACATCATCGTCCCCAAAAACCTAAGTCAAGGGGGGGGGGGGTTCAGAGTTAGACACAGCCGCCTCTGCGGGGCGGAGAACACCAGAGAGAAAAAGCTCTCCGGCAGAGAGAAATCTGCCGGGGAAATTCCTTCCCGGAGAGGGGAGATCGTCGCCATCGTCATCACCGTCGCACCGGACTTCATCGGGATCATCATCATCATCATCTCCATCACCAGCACCTTCATCTCCACCATCACCTCGCCATCCCGCTGTAACATCTTGAGTTGGATCTTGTTATATTCATAGGGGAAACTTTCCCGGTGTTGATTACTCTTGTAGTTGATGCTATTGAGTGGAACCGTTGAATTAAGGTTTATGTTCAGATTGTTATTTACCATTATTTCACCTCTGATCATGATCTATATGATGTCTTGTGAGTAGTTCGTTTAGTTCTTGAGGACATGGGAGAAGTCAAGATGTTAGTAGTGAATTATTGTTGAGACATATTTAATGGTTTGATATTGTTGTGGTGCTATTTCACTAGTGGTTTCATGTGAACGTCGACTACATGATACTTCACCATTTATGGGCCTAGTGAGATGCATTGTGTATTTGGTCACCGACTGTGGGGTTGCTGGAGTGACAGAAACCTAAACCTCCGTTGGGAAACCATTGCACCAGGGAGCGTAGGATCCTAGAGTTTAAGGCTGTGGTTAGATTTATCTTAATTACTTACTTGTATTTGCGGATGCTTGCAAGGGGTATAATCACAAGTGTGTATTTATCCTAGTAAGGGTAGTGCGCTAGCACAGGTTCACCCCCATAACACTTACCAAACCAATAAATACTATTGGCTCTATGAAGCGAAAGCTCTTGACAGAAACCTCCCGTGTGTCCTCGAGAACGTTTGGTTATTATAAGAACACAACCGGCTTGTCCTTTGCTGAATAAAGGATTGGGCCACTTGCTGCAATTGTTACTACTGTCTTTTATTTACTCGCACTTTATTTACTCGTATTACCAAATACTCCTGAAAACCTGTTTGCTAGTATTTACAGTGATTCCTTGATCAAAACTGTTCATCAACACCTTCTGCTCCTCGTTGGGTTCGACACTCTTATTTATCGAAAGTACTACGATACACCCCCTATACTTGTGGGTCATCAATTGGCGAGGGGTGGTGTCGGCGGCGACAGAGCAACGAGGGGAGGGAGAGGAGGATTTGCGACCAGATTGTAGGGTTAGCGTGTTCTCTCGCCGATAGAGCGGGCCTGTTCCCGCTTTTCTCTCATCCGGAGTCCCCGAGCGCGCCCCGAGGGACCGGGGATGGCCTGGGCTCGCCGGATGGATTAAGGCCCAAATTCGGGGGAAAACGAGGAACCGGGGGCCGAGTCGGGGGGACGGCTGGAGATGCTCTCAGCTTGTAGCCATCCTCCTCTTCTAAACGCCTCGTTGACCTCGGCCGGCGCCGCCATAGTGTTGGAATTCGTCCACAGATCAATCACATGACGCTAAATAAATATATAAAGACTATTTTTATAGTTAAGCGTGCAGCTAAATTTATCTAGACTTCACTTAGCCTTAAGCAATACTAGATCATGATGGCGCGCGTTGCCGTGCCCGTCAATTTTGACAGTAGTATGGTAGGCTCTACAAAGTCATTTTAATCATGAAAAAGTATTTATTTGTTAGTAATGGCAAAATATTTGGACACGTGGAAGACATAACTCCCAAATCACATGAGCAACCAGTTTCAATATCGAAAAACGGGAGAATAAGACACAACTACCTCTTTCAAATTTTCAAGGTTTTCCACCTAACGCATCAAATAGATCAGGCCACAAACAATACAGAAGGTTGAGAATAAAATTATTCATGAATTCGCGGTAATTCTATTTTGTACAATAGAGTCATCACCAAGGCACCCCTGCCAACAATAGAACCGAGAGCAAGCCTAAAAAATGATACAAAGCATGAATAATATACACTACTTCTAAATTTCCAGACCTTGGAGGCATAGATAGCATTCCATCCTCGAGAGCGTCGTTTTGGTGGACGGGCTCAGTGGAGCCCGTTTTTTGAACCACAAAAAATTTCAAATTTCAAAGTTTAAAAAAAATAAAAAAAATACCTAGTTGTAGACAACTTCATACACTACGATTGTACAAAATTTTAATTCAAAATACATTGTATTGTGTTCTCAATAAAAATAACAAAAAACCAGATCTGGGAGCATGAACAGTATAGATTTTTTTCCTTTCAAATTTTGACCACTTTATCTTTTTTGCTGAGCCTACATGAAAAGGTATTTCATATTGAAAAGTTGCACAATCATAGTGTATACAGTGGCTATATCCAGATATTTTTTTTGAATTTTTTTAAAGATTTAAAATTTGAACTTTTTGGCATTTAAATAAAAGGGCTTCATGGTGCCTGGGTCCTAATAGCATTTTGCGTCCATCCTCTTAACTTTCAGACTACACTTTGTGTGACTAATTCTAGTAGTTCAATGACAATTTAACTAAATGCAAACATGGCAAAATGGAAGATCAGGGAACCTAAATTTATCCAATGACAAAGATGTACTATGTGGAAGATGATATTAAAAAGTTCAATTAATTAACATTAGTATACTACCTCCATGCCGGATTATTGGGCAATTCTATATTTTAAGACAAACTTTAACCATTAATTTTAGTCAAGAAAATATGAGATATTTGACATAAAATTTATACCATTGGAAAGTTCTTTTGAATATGAATCCAATGGTATAATTTTTATATAATATATCATATATTTTCTTAACTAAAATTAAAGGTCAAAGTTTGTCTCGAAATACATAATTGCCCTATAATCCGGTATGGAGGGAGTAGTTACAATCAGTTTGGTTTTGGTGTCAAAACATCATTAAATATGGGCTCTGCACTAAAATAAAATTGAACAAAGGAAAAGAAAAAACACAAATGATATTACTGTACAGTTGTGCGTCAATTGGCTGCTGAATGTCGAACATGCCACGTGTAGCTGGCCTCTGTGCATCGTCTCCTCCTTGGTATGATGCTCGGCACTGCACTAATGGGAGGAGGGTGAGAGGACAGCTTGTCGGAGGCTGCTATAGTCCCTGACGACGTAGTTGCCCCATCTGCTACGAATTATTCTCACTACATCTGTCTGCCATGTTTCAACCATTATGCGAAATGTTTTTCTTGAACATCTGTAGAAAAATTAGTTACTTGCAGGGATTTATTCATATGTTTTATAAGGAAATTCATTAACAGCCAGATCAGCACCAACAGTAGCAAGATAGTAAATAATTCATGAAGTAAATACTTCATGATATCAGCTAAGCCAAAAGGGAACGGGTGTCAAGCTAAGAGCCTAAAAAATGTATCACCGGTGAATCAAACGGTATACCAAGCATCACCATAGTATTGCTAACGTAATAAATGATGTATGCCTACACAACATGTTTGACCTCTTAACATTCACTGAAAAACACAAAAATAATGATCCGCAATAAGATCAGCAAACCTGTGCTGGGCTAATATAGTCATAGTGTATTTTCTGAATGAATGCTATTGACAAGCTTACATAGGTGGTACTCTCTATGGGCATACCATGCACTGAAGGCTACATGGAAAATTATTGGACTAAGTTTACAGAATCTATTAAAAGATGCCTTAAAGATGTAGACTTATATGATAGATAAGCATAAATCTTGGGTGAAAACTGATCAACTACATGGTAAAGGCACATGAATAAATCAACATGTGGAAATCTCTCCTGCTTGGTACAATCATAGTGTTAGATCAGTTGTAAGTATCCTTTATTTCAGAAATAATGAACCACATCAGATCAATAATAAATTTGAGTTTGAACATAAATTCACTGAAAATAGGTGAGGAATTTCAAAACTGGAAAATAATCCAATAAATATTGTGTTACGATCCAGAATGGAACAGATCGCTTACAAACATCCAGCAGTGCAGGATGAACAAATATCCTAATGGAAGTGGATTGTGCAATGTCACACAGAAAAATTAGGGTGCTTACTTACATGGTAAATAAAGCCTTCTGAAGCTTATGTGAACCTTCTCATCCACGCTGCCTATGCAGATGGTATTGGAAGCAACACCTGCAGGCTGCAATGATTAATACAATTTGTCAACTAACAAATTTTGGTGCTGCTTGATTTATTATGTTTTTCAACTAATACTGTTTTACTTCAATAATAATTGGTGAAGAGACCTGTAATAAGCAGCTGTATGTTGTAATGGCTTCATTCTTGAAAGGACTTGTCTTGGTGTAAGGAAAGTCTACTACTGTATGTCTACGAACACATGGAATTATAGTGAATTAGTAAATCATGCATACAGTCACAATGGTAAGATATATATTCACAACAAGTTTAGAATTTATAATAGCAAGTCTACTACTATATGATGCGTATATAATGATCGATCAACAATAGAATTTTCAAGATTTAGTGATTAACTCACTATCAATATATACCTTTGTTTGTACCAGCAGAAAATCCAAGAAAGCATCCAACACTTCAATGTCATGACATACCTGTGAACAAAACATCCCTAATTATCCCCTTTTTGCATTCACGTGAGATTTATCAGGTTGCTTTCATTGTTCAAAGAAAAAGAGATTTACCATGTTGCAGTTACCTGAACGGCAGATGACGCTCACGATGGCAAACATCAAGCTGCTATACAAAATAGCTGAACTGCAGCACCTCCGTCAGACCAACCAACCAAGGATTCAGGGAGATGTGTGTGGAGGGTTGCGTTGTCGTTGCCGCCGCTGACTACGAGCTAGACGCCCCCTTCCCGGGGGCAGTAGTACCCTGCTGCTCCCTAGCTCCCTCGAGGTAGGTCGGTGTCGAGGGAGTGTGTAACCCTCGCCTTGGATAGCAGCAGGACATTGCCGTGCTCCACCAGCCCAGATGCAGCAACTGACCGCTAGAGGCCACAAATCCAGGGCTCTCACCATTGCTGGTGAATCCCTGCACAAGAGTTGTAGTCACAATCCCCAAATCTGTGCCGCTCGTAGTCACAATCCCGCAAATGAAACAGGGACTCGAGGAGAAGGAACGAGGGATGAGAGACACACCGCATCTGTACCGCTCGTAGTCACAATCCCTGCACAAGAGTTGTAGTCGGAATCTTCACCACCACCGGATGGCATCCGAACCAGGGCTTTGGCGACTGACAGACAATTCAGCTGAACCTGACCGTTTCCAGCGAGGGTAGAACCGCACCTCGTATTTTCGCTATCGCAGAGGGCCATCGGGCGCCGCCGCGCCGCCGACGTGACGCCGGCACCGAAATATACTCGCAGGGATAGAGCAAGCCGACGCCCCTGCCAGCTCCTCCATCCTCCTTAGCCACTCGTCGCCCTCTTTTGCTGGTCGCCGCCAGCCGCCAGATCGCTGCGGGAGGCGCTCGAAGCCAGGGAGCGCCGTGAGCTCGCGAAGCACGCCGTCTCCAACCCCCTTTCCAGTAGCGGCTCTCCCCCACGTGGCGTCTTCAAGCGGGGCCTCTCCTTTCCTTCAAGCGCAAGTAGTATGGAAGAAGGTTCTCTTTCTCTATCATACAAATCAACGCTGCTTGCTTGATTAGGGCCGAACCTGGGGTTATCCACTACCCTATCAAAGAAGGAGCGGGCCGAACCTTGAACCTTGAATTTATCTACAGATCCAGCGGTCCGGTAACAGGGCCGGACCGGACCACCCCGTTTGCATCTTGAAGTACTTCACGTGGACTAGCTAATCTAACACAACTTGCTAACTCACATACAAGTACCAAACCCAGACTCCCATAGCTAGCTGACTCGTACACGATGCCGACTAGTACATACAGATAATCTCTATTAATAAAATCTCTATTAATAAAACGGTGATGCGACCGTACGTTGGTTGGTACGTACGTCATGCCGTTTTTCATTTAGCCCCCTAGAAAACAGGAAATGAACCTATAGTCCCTCTGCAATGTTTGGTCGTCACTTCCACAGATTCCTCCCTCGGTACCTCCTTTCTCCTCCTCTGAGCGGCGGCGAGGCTAGCGGCCGTCGGCGAGATGCCATTGAGCCCACTCAATCTCCCGCGATTCGAAGCCCCATGGCGTGATCCTAGAGCCCTGGGAGTTCTAGCTACTTGGATTTCCATGGGGAGGCGGGCGCAGAGTCGCGGACGTCACGAAGAGTCAGAGCTTGCGTAAGAGGTGGAGGCGCTAAATCGGAGAAGCAGCAGGGACGACGGCGGCCCCATCTCGACCCACGTGAAGGGTGGAGAACAGGGTCTCTGCATCCCAACCACTAATTGGTGGCGCAAGGCACGGGCGGGCACTACTGTACAACAAGGAGAGAAAAAATCTCAGAGGAGTAGGTGTGGCTGCGTCTCCCTGATACAGTCAGTCGGCACCGTCACCTTCGAGGAGCCGGGCAGTCCATGCCCCGCCATTGCTGGGCTATGCAGGGGAGAGAGAGTAGCAAGAGCGACGGAGAGAGGGAGCACGGGAGAGATGATGCGTTGTCGCCGTGGATGAGCCAGCGTGGTGCAGCCGTGCAGGCCTGGCCGGTGTTGCAACGGGCGACACCGCGTGACTACATGGTGGAGGGGAACATCAGGTGGAGCTCGCCTGATTCGCCAACTTACTTGCTGACCTCTAACAATTAGTTTCCCAGTTCTTCTTCGGAGGAGACTACAGATTCCCACATCGTCGGTGCCGACGGTCACGGCTAGCAGCTATTTTTGGCTCTTAATCTCCCGCTCCCAGCCCAATCACCGACGACGCTCATCCAGCTAGCAACTACGTCGCTTCCATTGTTGCTACTTTCCTCCATAGATAATTGTCTGCAAAACATCTCAGCCATGAGCGGCCAGGTGCCAAGCTGCACCAACATGATCTCTCAGATGTTAAAAGGCGCAATATGTCTGTCATGAGAACTGATTGGAAACAAGTTTTCTGTAAACCCATCGATACAGCTAGCCATGGGCGAAACATTGTACGGCAGCAGGTAATCTTTTGCTGGATATAATACATTTGATTGTAATAAGCTTTGAGTTGTACAAGGTATCGTGCTCCTTCTTGGCATGCAACTTTTCCTTCATGTGGTAAAAGATTGGATGAATGGGACCAGTTGATTAAATTTTAAATAATTAAGTGAAATGTTTGTGACCCAGAAATCTGCACATATGTATGTTTTTATTAGTCAGTTGACATCTTAACCAAAAACTATACTACTTCAGTTTAGACGTAGTTATGTCCTCGTGTCAACAATCACAAGTCTATGAAAATGTTCCAGTAATGAATAACCATGTAATTACATCTATATAAGATAGCAACAATGGTTGCATGGACATACAAGTATAGAGCTATAGTGATCAAACAAAATATGGGTAGTGGCAATTGGCAAATTTTAGTTTGATTTGGCCTATGCACAACTTTTAAGTTGCAATTTATCATGGTAATATCCAACTTAAGTAAATGTTTTTTTGCATATTCTTTGTATTTGATATAGATCTGTTGGATTTCGTTCCATCGGTATAAATGAGTAGCAGTTCTATTGCACGTCTAATGTGTGCGATGAAGACAAGAACAACATTTTTTAATCAATTGATGAGACATCAATCTAAAAATATAATAAAATAAACCTGTTGCAACAGTACGGGCATAAAATAAACTAATATTTATAGAGAGAGAAAAGAGAGAAAGAAGAGTGAAAGAGGATTCCGCTGCAACGCGCGGGCACTTAGCTAGTTAAGAAAAGATTATTACCAACACATGGCTATCTGCCTCTGTCGACGTCGCTAGTGCCGGGCAGCCCCTTTCATGGTAGACATCCTCCTCGTCGCCCTCCAAAACGGACGTGGCCGCCGGCGCACTACCATACAAGCTAGGATATCAGATGGGTCAAAGTTCTTTCAGTCGTGCGGATACAGGGGATGCCGACCTTGCCCAACTACGAGCTCGGGCTCTTTCTCGCCAAAGGGAGTCGGCCAGGATTAGGGCCGCGATGCTGGCGCAGCGGTGGGGGTCTGTTTGGGCGCCATTGGTTGCCTGGGGGCCTTTTTGGCTTTCTAGGGTATGCGCTGCGGAGCGTGGGTCACATCGTGCAATGCAACGATGCTCTTGGTCATTTTTTTGGTGTCGTTTGGTAGCCCATGATACACTGTTGCTGCATTTTCAGAGCCACTTTGGTCCAGCTGTTTGGATGCCTGCAGTCTTATTTGTAGTCTCACCATGGTATGCTTACCACATACACCACTAGAGGTACTTCTTCCTCCTCTCGTCATTGTCAGACAATGGCTAGGCGCAGCCATCATGTCGCTGCTCGCCACCGGTAACAGTCGAAGCCGGTGAGTCCATCGCGCGGTGTCGCCGCTCACCTCTGGTAGCCGCCAAAGACTGTGAGTTAGTAGACTTGCGCCATGCCCGATTGATTTAGGTGACAACTGCTAACATGAAGACAGAGAAACAGACATAGGTACTCCTTCCAGTTTATAGAGAGATGGAGATAGAATTACCTATGACCACCGAAACAAAAAACTTCCAACATGAAAATTGTGTGAAACGATGCTTCGAAGCTACTCATGAAAGGAAATTTCAAACGACGGGCCGTGTGCGATGAATTTGACAAATTCGTTCAAAACACTTTCAAACGAAATTGAAGATGTATACCAAGCGAAACTCAAAACCGATAGTCAGAATGGATTCATCTCGTTGAGGTGCATCTTTCTCGTGTAGAGCACACGATTAAACGAACCATGGTTATGCTAACAAGAACAGTGTATGTGCAGTGTGAAGAGGCCGGGCCGACGCAGCCGTGACGCCGTAGCCGGCGAGTATGTTCCGCCGCGTCGGCGCTCACCGCCGTTAGCCACCGAAACCGACGAGTCTGTCGTGCCGCATCGCGCCGCACACCGACGATCTATGCTACAGCGACGAGCATGAACACCTACAGTCCAAAGAGGATGAACATACATACGTACACCATTGCAGTATACAAGAGAGATGCAAACCATATTTTCTATGATCATCAAAACAAAAACTTACAACACGAAAGTTGTGTGGAACAGTGCAGTGAAGCTACTCGCCAAAGTAAATTTTAATCGGCGGCTCATGTGCGACGAATTTGACAAAATTTGGTCAAATTGGTTATAAACGAAATTGAAGCTTACACCAAACGAAACTCGAAACGGATAGTCAGAATGGATTCCTCTCGTCGAGGTCCATCTTTTTTATGTAGGACACATGTTTCAATGATCCATGGTTGTGGTACTATGAAGGGCTTATGAGGGAGCCGTTTAGAGGAAGGAGAGAGAAAGTTAAATTAGGGTGAGGGGAAGCGAGTCTTGGTACAGGCGTTAACCGCTTTTGGCTCACTGGAGCCAGAGACAGAGACGAGCCTGGTTCCGTGGAAACGCTCGATTCGGAGGTATCCCCAGGGCCTATGTGGAGGGTGCTTTACGCACCGCGATGACCACCTTGGTGAGACCCCTCTTGTTTGGATGCCCACAAAAAAAGGAATCTTCTCTACTACTCATATGAGCCCACCAACCACCATGCAGGATACCAAATGCGCCCCTTGTGACGGACGTGATGCACAGATACAATAGAATTCGCTGAACGAGAGCGGACGTGATGTGGACTCAGGCGCGGACGTATCTGACGTTGGATTGTAACAGGCTAGGCAAGCGTATTTTAGGTGATTAAAAGCGTATTTATGGCCGTTACAGACCAGTCCTATTGCAATATTATTAGTAAGAGAGATACTAATATGGAGTATTAGATTTATTATACTCCACCCATTATAAAAAGGGTCCACGTAAACTAAAAAAAGGCCTATCCTATAGGCCGTGGTCAGTCTTGGTGGCGCGGGAAGCCATCCCTACATAGCCGCCGCCGCCTTCCCTACGACTGGGCCGCTTCGTCGTTGTGGGCTCCATGACTGGCATCGTTGATTGCCGCCATCATGGCGCGGACAGCGGCCTCCTGGCAACGCACACTCTGGCGCTGCTGAAGGCGGTGGTGAGCATCGGAGAGATGGACAACCTCCCTCCGGTCAGCGTCCCTCTAGTAGGCCAGTGCCTTCTCCATCTCGGCTGCCTAGTGGGCGGCCCACTCCGCCTCAGCCTCGGCAAGCTCGATCGCCGCACGCGCCGCGACCGCGGCGATGAGCTCCTCCGCCAGTCGAGGCTCCTTGAGCTCCGCCGCCGCAGCACGCTCCCGCTAAGCCGATGCTGCCCGGATGGCCTCTTCCGCTGCACGGAGCTCGGCGTCATCCTCCACCTCCGTCTCATCATCTCCGATGAGCTCCCACATGGCCGCCACCTAGGCGGCATCCGCCACGTGTGCCTCCTTGGCCGCAGCGTCCACGGCGTACATCCGCGTTGCGGCCTCGCGCGCCGCGACGCCTTGGCATAGCTCGCGCACGGCGACCTCCACCTCTAGCGAGGCCATGGCCGCCATGTGGTGGATCTCGCGCAGAGCCGCCTTCACCACCGCCTCCTTGGCCGCGATGGCGTAGACCTCGCAGACGGCGACCTCGACCGCCAACTTCACCGCCTCCTTGACCACCACCTCCATCTCTAGCTTGGCCACCGCGCATTCGCGCTTGAAGGCACCCACCTCCTCCTCGGTGTGTAGCCGGGCCAGCGCAGTGGCCTGCACCTCCACCTCCTCCTCCGTCCGCTGAGCGTAGCAGTTTCGACACATCTCCCGGATCGTCATCCAGTAGGTGATCTTGCGGCGAGTCATGTCTAGGGTTTTGGCTAGTGCTTGTGCTTGGCTAGGGTTTTGGTGGGTGCCCATCGCCGTCGGTGCGGTCGTCTTATATAGACCATGGACATGGTGGGAAACAACGCCGGGTGCGGGATATTTTCCGACCGAGGGTGGGAAACAAACTCTGGCCGCGTGCGTGAGAAACAAGAGGCAGTTTTGGTGGGATATTTTCTGCCGCGCGGGAAGCCATTGATGGTGATTCGCGACGTCCTGTCAACAATAGACCATCAAGCGCTGACAATGAGTGAGGGGTCAATATGCATCGGGTCGCTGGACGTAGTGGCGACGTCTGCCGAACCGCGATCTATTTTCTATCCGTGGGCCAACCTATCCAGACCAAATTGGACCGTTTTGAGTCACCGGTTTGCGGCGGCCTTATGGAGATGCCATTAAGGCCATCGTCAGTTCATGGGAATGCAAGGCATGAACCACGCTGGTGGAGGCCAGCTCCAGTGCTGCACGAGCCCCTCGACATTCTCCTCCGTGGCTCCGTGTGACCATGTCATCCTTGACGCAAAACACCCGGACAACATGTCAGTCATCGTCGTAGCAGCTGCGCCCCTTGTGACTCAGATCGTCCTCAATGCAGAAGATGTGGCCGGCCTTGAGCTCCAGGTGCACCATCGTCGAGACACACACAGACTCGTTGATCCCGATGGAACAGTGTGGCGCGCCGATGTCCTCCGGATGCACCTTGAATCAGTGACGGAGCTCCCTTGAGGCCATTGGGGTCAGCTGAGCCGAATGAAATATGGAAAATCCTTCACTAAATAGTACTAAGTAGTACTAGCTAATGCTGATTAATAGAGAATGACACCAGTGTAAGAGACAAATTATTGTGATCACTGATGGCTAGTTGATGAAGGAGATTATTCTTCTTCGTCCCCCAGCAATAGTCCTTGTGCGTGGTGAATGACCAGCCCGTTGGGAACCCCAAGAGGAAGGTGTGATGAGTATAGCAGCTGGTTTTCCCTTAGTTAAGAAACCAAGGTTTAATATCGGTCAGGAGAGGAGAGACAAACGACTGAAGGTGATGCTTGCTAGTTTGCGACAGCTGCGGACAATTTATATATGGCGCCTCGTCCAAGCTTTGCTTGCTAGCTGCAACGCGGAACCTGCACACACACAAACAAATACTTTGCTCCCAACTTACGATGAGGTTGTCAATCTCACCGGTTTGCTTGAAACAAAGGTTATGAGTGTATCGAGTGGAAAACAGTAAAAGTATGCGAGTAAAGTAAACAGTGCGAGAAAAGTAAACAGGTGATAGCAATATGATGTAAATAGGACCGGGGTCCACAGTTCACTAGTGGTGTCTCTCCATAGATAAATAACACATGCTGGGTGACAAGGGTATAGATAATAGAGCCCGTTAGTTGTGTACCCCTGAGGCCCGATAAGCTAGGCCCAATTGTAATGATAGTCGAATACGAGTTATTACCGTATGTCGATATTTGTAATCTGTATCGAACCTGACCCGATCCTCGAGACCTGGCCATCTATATATAGGGGCCAGGAGGGGACGGTAGAGGTCAGATTGAAAGCAAGCCAGGTTGAACACCCAAGTTTACTTTCGATACACACCTATTTCGACTAACTTTACCTTCGAGTTCATCCGACGCCCTATCTCCCCGATCCTAAGTCCTTCATCTAGGACATTTGTCGAGTTAACCCTCGTCAATTGGCGCCGTCCGTGGGGACTCTGGGCGTTGGAATCATGAACTCGACGGCTTTTTCGCTTTTAGCCAACAGCAGTCCAGAAGTCGACGGAAGTCAAGAGGTGGAACTAACAATTGGAAGTTTGAGCATCATCATCGGGCCGTCGGGTTCCTCTCGCCTTTCGGATCCGACAAAACAAGGTCAAGATCCATTGGCAAGCAAGCCCGAAACAAAGGAAGCACTGGAATCATCAGAAGGCTCTTCCAGCGAGGTAAACTCGCCGGTCAGCTTAGAAAAAGCATTAATCGCAGAAAGCGACGAAATTCAGGAAAAATTCGATTTAGAAGAAAAAGCGCGTCAGGCGCATAACAATGCAAGGGACTTCGCCGTAGGAAGCAGCGGCGTCTCCAAAGTACATCAGTTATGCGTTATTATCACTGAATCAGAAGATGGAAACAACAGCGAAGGAAGCAAAAAAGTTCGACAGGCAAGTCGACAAATTGAAAGATCACAGCAAAAGGGAAAAAGAGAAAATACACGTCTCGACTGGTGAATGGAGAATGATTACGTCAGCCATTAATCATGGTACAGAAGTCCCCGAAGGATCACGAAGAGAAGTTCTAATGGGATATCAGTATGCACTACACCAACACAAGAAGAAACTAAGGGAGGAAAGAGACATGATGTTGCAAGACAACAAAAGCATATCGAGGGAAGAATACTGGGAAGACTATAGTGAAGACTCAGAATATAGCAGAGAGAGGCGTGGAGATCCAAAACACAAAAGAGAGGCAACAGCACGCAACAGAGAAGAAAGGTACTCGAGGAGCCCCACCCCACAGCTAGAAGAGGAAGACGAGGACCTGATACAAAAAATGCCAGAGGCGGCATTAGCAGCAGCACAAGCATACTTACTAGCCACAAGACCAGAGCATGGGGACCCGCGAGAAGACATGCACCGAGCCGCGATGCGAAGCCTCGGAATAGTAGAAGGTAAAATCAGGGAGCAAGCCCCAGAGTTGAAGTCGACAAGCTACAAGGGAAGCGGCAAGGAGAAATTCAGGTACAAGTACTCAAGCGATGACTATAGTGAATCATCAGAAGAGATAAAGCGACATAAAAGGAAGGAGGATGCAAGAAATATAATAGCACAAGCTCGAGTAGACAAATCGCGGCATGCTTGGAGGGAAGAAAATTACGAAGATGATGATAAAGATATGGGTGCGTTATGCTTTACCCGTAGGGTTCGCAAGACGCGAGTACCCAAAGGATTTAAGTTACCTCATGATCAGAGCAAGTACGATGGGTCGCAGGAACCCACATTGTGGCTATCAGATTATCTGCAAGCAGTACAGATATTAGGAGGAACAAAGGCGACCGCAATGCAAAGTTTGCAGCTACACCTCACCGGCGCTGCCCGGTCTTGGTTGAACACCCTACCCGACGAATCCATTGGAAGCTGGGGAGAACTCGAAAGACAATTCGCAAGAAATTTTCGTTCCACCTACAAGCGTCCAGCATCACTGGAAGAAGTTAAAGCATGTGTGCAAAAGAAAGGCGAAACGCTACGATCTTATATACAACGCTGGAGTATAATCAAAAACTCAGCAGAGGACGTCTCCGATGAGCGAGCAATAGACGCCTTTTCAGAAGGACTTCGTCGCTCAGATCTTGTGGAAGAAATAGGAAGAACAAGACCTACGACAGTAACGGAGCTAATGGAACAAGCCAACAAATTCGCTGATGGAGAGGACGCATATAACAATAAAAGAGGACGTTCGCCAGAAGTCGACAGAATAAGTCGACAAAAGAGACGATACCGCAGCGGGGGCAACCAAGGAAGGCGAAATCAGGTAGCCGCAGGCTATATACTAGAAGAAGAAGAAGGATACGAAAATAGGAGGTTCCCAGCGAAAGGAACAGAAAAATCAAGATACTCTGGTCCTTCGGCCGAGGATATGCTATATGGACCTTGTCGAATCCACTACGCGTACCTCGACGGGAAAAGAGTCTCAAATCACCAAATAAAGGATTGCAGAACATTCCTAAGGTTGCAGGGTGCAATGGGCTCAAGCCAAGAAGGAAGGCAAGGAGAAAAACGCAGAAGTCAAGGATATCAAACTCAAAGACTGTCAAAGCACCTAGAGTCAAAAGTATACATATCAGCCATGATTCAACCGGTGCCCAAGTCGAAGAAAGAGCGAAAGAGCATAACCAGGCAAGTGAACCTGGCAATATCATCACCACCGGCCACCACAGAGTACCTACGATGGTCAGAGCAACCAGTCAAGTTCAGTAGAGCAGACCACCCACGGAAAGTTCCTAGGCCGGGCCACTCGCCTATGGTTTTAAAAGCGCAAATAGGAGGATACGACATCGGAAGAGTGTTCATGGATGCAGGGAGCGGCATAAACTTAATATATGCTAGAACACTAAAGGCTATGTGCATATCACCGACGAGTCTGAAGCCTACAGATTGCTCTTTCCACGGGATAGTACCAGGAGCAGCAAACTACCCTTTGGGAAGAATAGAACTCGACGTCTGCTTTGGTAGCAGCGAAAACTATAGAAGAGAAAAACTGGAATTCGAAGTTATGGATTGGACGTCACAATATCATGCAATCCTGGGGCGCCCAGCATTTGCAAAATTCATGGTAGTACCGCACTACGCGTATCTCACGCTAAAAATTCCAGGGCCCAAAGGAACAATCACAGTACAAGGGAGCTTTGAAGTAGCCAATACATGCGACAGAGAATTCAACAAGATGGCGCAAACCTTCGGCATGACAGCAGAATACGAGAGGTTAAAAGGAGAAACAGGTCATAATGTGCTACCCGACGTTGGACGATCCCTGCCAGATAAGGCTTTCGACACAACGCAGGATTCAAAGAAAATACAGGTCCACCCTACGGACCCAAACAAGACGACATCAATTGCGGTCAACTTGGATCCCGCATAGGAAAGCGCGCTCGTCGAGTTCCTCCGTGAGCGCTGGGAAATCTTCGCCTGGTGTCCATCGGACATGCCAGGGGTTCCCAGGGAACTCGTCGAGCACGCACTAAACGTAGATCCCAAGGCGAAACCAGTCAAGCAACCGCTGCGATGATTCGATGAACCCAAGAGGAAGGCAATAGCGTCAGAATTGCACAGATTAGAAAGTGCTGGATTTATCAGAGAAATCAAAACTTCGAGTTGGGTGTCGAACCCAGTAATAGTACCCAAGAAGAACACAGACGTACAAAGAGTATGTGTCGACTACACATCTCTCAATAAGCACTGTCCAAAGGATCCCTTCCCCTTACCCCGCATCGATCAAATAATCGATTCAACAGCGGGCTGCGCAAGGCTTTCCTTTTTGGATGCATATTCTGGCTATAACCAGATCAAGCTGAGGAAAGAGGACGAGGAAAAAACGGCCTTCATCACACCGTATGGGGTGTTTTGCTACCAAGTGATGCCATTCGGCCTAAAAAATGCAGGAGCAACCTATCAAAGGATGATGCAAAGTTGCCTCGGGAGCCAAATAGGGCGCAACATACAAGTTTACATTGATGATGTAGTCATCACTACAAGAGAGGAGAAATCTTTAATCAGCGACTTGGCAGAAACCTTCGACAACCTGAACAAGTTCAAGCTTAAGTTGAACCCGACAAAGTGTTCCTTCGGAGTTTCAGCAGGGCAACTTTTGGGATTCTTGGTATCAGCACGAGGAATAGAGGCAAATCCAGAGAAAATTCAAGCAATTCTAACAATGGGGAAACCCACGAAACTCCACGATGTGCAGAAGCTGGCAGGACGTGTCGCGGCACTAAGTCGCTTCGTTGCTCGACTAGGAGAGAAGGCGCTTCCTTTTTATGCACTTATGAAAAAATCAGACGATAAATTTGAGTGGACAGAAGAAGCAGATGTAGCGTTTGCACAATTGAAGAAAGTGCTTTCCACGCCACCAGTGTTGGTCGCACCAAAAGAAAAAGAGCCACTGCTGTTGTACATCGCCGCAACTCATCAGGTGGTGAGCACAGTTCTGGTGGTCGAAAGAAGCGAAGAAGGAAAAGCTCATGGCGTCCAGAGGCCGGTATATTTCATCAGTGAAGTATTATCTCCAACCAAACAGAGGTACCCACACTATCAAAAGCTGGCATACAGTGTCTTCACAACTGCACGAAAACTACGACAGTATTTTGCGGTACACCCAATCATAGTGGTCAATGAAGCGCCACTATCAAACATATTAAACAACCCTCTGGCGACGGGACGTGTCTCTTTATGGGGAATCGAGTTATCTCCCATGGACATCACGTACGAAAAAAGGAAGGCAATCAAGTCGCAAGTCTTGCCAGACTTTACAGCAGAGTGGCTCGAGTTGCAAAGCGCGGGACCGCTGGATTTATCGAGTACTTGGACAATGTACTTCGACGGTTCTAAGAGAATCCAAGGCGCAGGCGCAGGAGTGGTGTTGATATCACCTCATGGAGACAAATTAAAGTACGTCTTAAGGATGAGTTTCTCGCAGGCCTCCAACAACGAAGCAGAGTATGAGGCCTTGTTGCACGGAATGAAGATGGCTAAAGCATGTGGAGCAACTCGCTTAAAAATATTTGGAGATTCCAACCTCGTTGTTCAACAAGTTATGAACAGATGCGACACAGTCAACAACAATATGATGGCTTACAAGAATTTGTACCATTATCTAGAAGGAACGTTCGATGGATGCAAAGTCTCGCACATCAGCAGGAACAGCAATGAAGAAGCCGACACTTTAGCAAATATTGGATCACAATGCTTACCTGTGCCATCTGGAGTATTCTGGGAAGAAATAGCGGAAAGATCAATTAAAAGGGCTAGAAGTTCGACTACCATGGCAGGCTCGGGGGCTACGACAGAACCAGAGGAGGTCATGATGATAGAAGAAACATGGATGCAGCCATATCTTGCCTACATGATAAATAAAAAGCTACCAGAAGATGCAGTGGAGGCTAAGAGGATAACTCGAAGAGCGAAAGCGTTTGTCGTGTTGGAAGGAAAACTGTATAAGAAAAGTATTACCGGCGTTTTACAGCGTTGTGTCACACCCCAGGAAGGGCAAGCAATACTGAAAGACATACACGGAGGAGTGTGTGGCCATCACGCCAGCAGCAGAGCAATAGCGGCAAAAGCTTTTCGAGCGGGATTCTATTGGCTAACAGCCATCGAAGACGCAAAAGATATAGTTCGAAAGTGTGAAGCATGTCAAAGGTTTGCATCCAGACCACATGCACCAGCAGCAGAGCTACAAACAATACCATTATCATGGCCCTTTGCACAATGGGGACTCGACATGGTGGGAAAATTGCACAAATCTTGGCCAGGAGGGCATGTTTACATGCTAGTAGCAGTCGATAAATTCACCAAATGGGTAGAAGCAGCTCCAGTAACAACTCAAGATTCTGCAGCAGCGATCAGCTTCATCAAATCGATAGTTTTTCGTTTTGGTGTACCACACAGCATCATCACAGACAATGGAACAAATTTTACTTCAAAAGAGTTTAAAAGTTACTGCGAAGGATTGGGGATCAAGCTCAAATTTGCGTCTGTGGCGCACCCGAAGACAAATGGGCAAGTCGAAAAAGCCAATGGCTTGATAAGTAGTGGAATCAAAAAGAGGCTGTTAGCACCTCTCGAGAAAGCCAAGAGCGCTTGGGTGGAAGAATTGCCCTCCGTTCTTTGGAGTCTAAGAACTACTCCTAACGCAGCAACTCAAGAAACTCCTTTCTTCCTGGTCCATGGCGCCGAAGCCGTGCTTCCAGTCGAAGTTACACACGAGGCTCCAAGAGTGACAGCATATGATGAGACAACGTCAACGGAAGCATTGCAAGATGATGTCGATGCGTTGGATGAAGCAAGAGACAAAGCATTAGAAAGAGCGACGCAATATCAACAAAGTCTACGAAACTACCACAGTAGTCGAGTTCGTCCACGATCCTTCGTGGTGGGAGACCTTGTTTTGCGACTTAGGCAAGACAGCCACGGCAAATTGGAGTCCCCTTGGGTGGGACCTTACATCGTCACCGAAGTAATACCAGGAGGAGCGTATCGATTACAAGACAAGAAGACTGGGAAGGACGAAAGCAACCCATGGAATGCAGAACAGCTACGACGTTTTTACGCGTAGACTAAGTATAGAGATATCAATATATTCGAGTTAACCTTCTGGACCCAGAACATGAGGCCACAGGTCGGGTTCTTTGGGTTGAACTCGACAAAATTGTATAATTCTCGTGTTACTTCTCCGCTCGGGGGCTTCAACCCCTGGGTCGTACGAAAACATCGTTATGACAAGATGGAAGGGTTTTCCTTCACTATAAGGTTGTTTACACAACCCGATAAATACAGAGAAAACTTGGTTCATCAAAAAGAACCCGATATCATCCTTACATTTATTGGTTCGTAAAGAACCCGCCATATGGAAAGCATATCTCAGAACATGACTTGTTCTCATGGTACTAGTAAACGATATTGAGACAAAGTACGAAAGTTTATTGCAAATATCATTGCAGGAAGGACATTGTCGAACAAAATTACATGGATAAACAGATACTAATAAAAGAGGGCTTCAAGCTTCATATTTCTTCTGGCAAAGAGTGCCATTGTAGATCTTCACGTCAAAATTCGACGTACCGACGTGAAAGTCGAAGGCCATGATGAAGCCTTGATGGATGTCATGGTCTTCAGCAAATTGCGACCAGCCCCCTCTAAAGTATTGCTCGCCGTCGCCATCATACCACACCTCCACCTCATAAGGGACGCCACCGCCAGATTGTTCACGAAGAACAGCTTCTCGTAGTTCGTGGCCATCCATAAACTTCGTGAAATCTAGCGGCAAGCGCTGGATTTCACGGCACTGCGCCATGGCAATGCAAAGGAAAGAAAAGATACGGGGAGGTGCAGAAGGAGCAGCTGGAGCAGCAGACGAAGGAGCGATTGGATCTGGAGTGACGTTAGTCACTTTGGGTTTGTTTTTACTACCAGGTGGGCGGCCGGGACGGCGCTTAGCCGGAGCATCTGACGAAGTCCCTGCGGCGGCTGGCGCGGTGTTCTTGTTCTTGCTGCCGCGGGGACGACCTCGACCTCGTGGTGCCGCCGAGGAACCAAGGTTCAGACGGGAGCCTGCAGCATCTGCCATGGGCGCGAGAGAGAAACCTCAGAAAAACCCTAGATGGAGGAGAGAAGACGATGCGGCGGAGGAAAGGATCTGATTAGGGTTTTTATCCTTAACAGATGGTGCTTTATTTATAAGCGCGTATTATTGGGCCTCCGTGCTACGGCGCAGCCCACAAATAAATCTCAAGCAAGGAGTTAAATTCTGCGTAGAGCAGACGATAATATCAATGAAGGAAAACAAGACAGGAGGCTATGATCGCGCGATATGGAAACCTCGACTTGGACTCGGGGGCTCGTCTGAAAGTAAAAGGTCCATAGTAGAAAGAAGAGCTGAACTTTGAGCCTATGCTTGACTACAAGTTGCCAAACATAGCCTCGGGGGCTACTCCCATCGGGAGCGCTGAGCGCGCACTCGATAGAATAGTCAATATTGAAATTGCAGAAGGATAAGCATACAAAAACTTCGACTACGTAGTCGACAAATTAAAGAGAAATTACTCCCATCGGGAGCGAGTTTTATGGTTGTATAAACCCGAATATTTTCAGTCAAACTTTGACTGCGACATGAGATTCTCGAGTTGCGTTATCGCAACGAAACTCGAATGCCGTGATTTATCACGAAGGTAAGACCCCGGGATCCGTCCTGTGTGGCCTGGTATATGCACATGGATGCGCTCTGCTGGTATGCATCCGTGTCTACGACGCGAAGAAAATTCTGGTGGACGCACTGGGTACCCTGAGAACCACTGGGATTCATTTTTTGTAAGTCCTAAATGAGGCAAAAGAATGGGTTTGACCGGTATCCCGAATTCAAGTCCAAGGGGATTGAATTTGAAGTAGGTGACAAGTGTCTGTTCTGGCAGTTAACTGACCTCTTGCGAGCAAATTATCATCAATATAAGTCGAAAGACCAAGTCGAAGATTTCAAGATAAAGTCGAAGAATTGATCAAGTCGAAGATTTGAAGATTAGAGATTCAACCCGAATCTGCAATTCTGGTAGAATCTCAGGGGCTACTGACAAGGGTATAGATAATAGAGCCCGTTAGTTGTGTACCCCTGAGGCCCGATAAGCTAGGCCCAATTGTAATGATAGTCGAATACGAGTTATTACCGTATGTCGATATTTGTAATCTGTATCGAACCCGACCCGATCCTCGAGACCTGGCCATCTATATATAGGGGCCAGGAGGGGACGGTAGAGGTCAGATTGAAAGCAAGCCAGGTTGAACACCCAAGTTTACTTTCGATACACACCTATTTCGACTAACTTTACCTTCGAGTTCATCCGACGCCCTATCTCCCCGATCCAAAGTCCTTCATCTAGGACATTTGTCGAGTTAACCCTCGTCACTGGGTAAACAAATTACAGTTGGGCAATTGATAGAATAAAGATAAACGTGATATGTCGAGAAGATCACTATGAGATTTACTCTGGGCATTACAACAAAATACATAGACCGCCATCCAACTGCATCTATGACTAATAATCCACTCCCGAGGATATCAATCCGAACACCCCAAAAGTATTAAGTTGCGAACAACAGATAATTGCATTAAGCAAAGTGTGTAATGTAAACAAAGCATATGCCCTTGAGCATATGAATGTTATTTTCTCCCTAGTAGCAACAACACATCTACCACCTTAGAGGTTTCTGTCACTCCCCCAGGTGAAATAGAGGCATGAACCCACTATCGAGCATAAATACCCCCTCTTGGAGTCACTAGCAACTACTCGGCCAAGATAGCTACTAACAACGGAGAGCATGCAAGATCATAAACAACATAGAGATAACAAAAGATAATATTCAATACAACAACTCAATCATAAACACCAATATTCATCGGATCCCAACAAACCAAACATGTAGAATTACATAACGGTGATCTCAATCATGTAGGGCAGCTCATGAGATCTAAACATGAAGCACATGTGGAGAAGACAACCATCTAGCTACTGCTATGGACCCATAGTCCAAGGTAGACTACTCACTCATCGCTCCGGAGGCAAGCATGGCGATGAAGAAGACCTCCGGTGGCGATTCCCCTCTCCGGCAGGGTGCCGGGAAGAGCTTCTGGACCCTCCCGATCTTCAGGTCGACGGCGGTGGCGGATCGCGATGTGTTCTGGAAAACTGATCGGGTACTTAGGTTTTTTCCGTCGGGGGGTCTTTATAGGCGAAGGGGCGATGTCAGAGGTGGAGCCAGGCGCCCTCATGCGGGGCCCGCGCGGCCGGGGGGCTGGCTGCGCCACCCCTGCGTGTGGGGCCCTGGTGGCCCCCCTCCTACTCTCCTTCGGATCTCTGGAAGCTTCCGGGTAAAATAAGACTTCAGGAACTTGTTTTGTCCAATTCCGAGAATATTTCCTGTGTATCACTTCTGAAACACAAAAACAGCGGAAAACAGGGAACTGACACTGTGGCAACTCGTTAATAGGTTAGTTCCGGAAAATGCATAAAAGTGCCATGAAGTGTAACGAAACAATAGGCAAATGGTGTAAAAACAAGCATGGAGCATCAAAAATTATAGATACGTTTGAGACGTATCAAGCATCCCCAAGCTTAACTCCTGCTCGTCCTCGAGTAGGTAAGTGATAACAAAGAAATAATTTTTGAGGTGACATGCACCTACACAATCTTGATCATATATATAAGCATTTGTGAGCTGGGATCATAAGAACTTAAAACATGGGCATGAAGATATAATCATGACAATAAGAAACTTAGCAACCATGTTGTAAACATGCAAATGAACACAAACAAAAGATCATGAAAATGAAACAATGAAAGTCAAACGTGTGTTCAAATCATAAGGAAAAACATACAAATGGTTTTTAGCTTGTCCTTCAAAGAGAGCAAAACATAAATGCATAGGACACCTTCAAGTTTAAGAGGGCGACTAGATACAAATAATTTAAGAACAAGTGAAACCAATCATCATGAATCAATCAATGAACTTTGGGACAATGCATATCACACTAAGAATGACAACTATGCTCTCTTAATGGTGCATAAAGAAAGAAGGTGGTTTCTCAACATAAAAGTAAAAGAAAGGCCCTTCGCAGAGGGAAGCAGTGATTGCAAGTTTTATAACCTTCAAAAATTATGGTACTTACCGGCTTTGAGCTCTCATTGCCCCCATCATAAGCATCTTGAATGGTTAAAGTTAATGCGAGAATAATTATGATGCATATGCTTGACAAATCATAAGTTGAAAACCTCGTGCCCCGTGAATACGAGTACCCAAACCTCATGCTACTTTACTTAGAGTCCCAAGCAAGGCTCTTGTCATTGTAAGTATATATGTATCATTGAGAACCGCCAATGGGGTACCTCCGTGCCCGATGACATGGAACAAGCCCACACCAAAATGACAGGACAAGCAGACAATGAACACCTCGACATCTCTTTTATTTGCCTTTTGTTTAGCTTTTTATTGTGAGATGCGTCGTCGAATGTTCACCATGGGTATGCTGCAAATTTCCACCATGAATTATGCATGGCTTAGATTGGCGGCCCGGCGTTTCCCTAACACATATACAAACTCCATGATCCCCACAAGATTCCCAATTCATTTCACACCGCGGGCATCCATAAACAAAAGATCACGATATCAACTCAAATAAGGAGTGCAATGTTGAAAGCTTGCCCCATGACAGCATGGCTGGGCTAGAATCTAACTTACAACTTGCAAGCATAACAACTCAACATAAGAGACCACAATGTCAAATTTTTAAGAGCAGGAAAAAGTAAAGTGTGCCTTCCGGTTCATGAGAGCTTTACTAACCGAATTTCGCATAACACTGGTAAGAGTTTAATTTGAAGAGAAAATAAAAGCAAGTCAAATTTACTAGGAATAGCAAATTGCTATTAGGTATGTATGGTGGACACTTTGGAAAACTTTGGCTTTTAGGAGTTGGATGCACGAGTAGAGCTCATACTCAGTACAAGGCGAGGGCTAGCAAAAGACTGGGAGCGACCAACTAAGAGAGCAATAATGGCCATAATCATGCAAAGCGACAAAGCGACATTAAAAGAAGCATAAGATGGCATCAAAAGTCAAAAACTAAATGATCATGAAGGCTATTGGCGACTTTGTAAGAGTCTAACATGTGTGAGCATGCGCCAAGTCAACCCAAATAAAGCATCAAGGAGAAAACCAAAATAATGCTTCCATACAATAAAAACAACGCATGATTTTTTCAAAGGCTCATTAAGCAATCTCAGTTATTTGAGACAAGTCATGCTACAGCAAAACCACTAAGCATACCATCAAAAAGACATCAAGCATGACATGAAAAAGCCTAAGCCGCAATCTACACAAGCTCCCTCTTGTACCACTATTTTGCACAAAGCTTTTTCTCTTTTCCAACACCATTTGAAATTTTTATAAACACCTCTTTTGATGAAAACCAATAAACATCAGAGGCAAAAATACACCTTGATGAAAAGATATGATAAGGTCTGAATCTAAATCAAGGCGAAAACGAAACCAAAAGCAGCAGCAGAAAAAGAAGAACGCTCGATTTTTAATAAGAGTGAAAACTAGAGCGTTCTTTGCAAATGAAAACGAGTACATCTCCTCCAAAAGAAATTTGTTGGGGTCCAACCATTTATTGCAGCAAACAAACAAACTAAACCAACTAAGAAAACTAAAACAACTGACGCTCCAAGAAAAACACATAGTTGCTACTCGTGTGATGGCGCCAGAAAAGACTGTGGCGTTTAGTTGACGTGGGAGCAGTATGTCCTTGTGCGTGGTGATGACCAGCCCGTTGGGAACCCCAAGAGGAAGGTATGATGAGTGTAGCAGCAAGTTTTCCCTCAGTTAAGAAACCAAGGTTTATCGATCAGGAGAAGGGAGACGGTGACGACTGAAGGTGTTTGTGGAACCTGCACACACACAGACAAATACTTTGTCCCCAACTTGCGATGAGGTTGTCAATCTCACCGGTTTGCTTGAAACAAAGGTTATGAGTGTATCGAGTGGAAAACAGTAGTAAAATGCTAGTAAAGTAAACAGTGCGGGAATAGTAAACAGGTGATTGCAATATGATTAAAATAGGACCGGGGTCCACAGTTCACTAGTGGTGTCTCTCCATAGATAAAATAACATGCTGGGTAAACAAATTACAGTTGGGCAATTGATAGAATAAAGATAACGTGATATGTCAAGAAGATCACTATGAGATTCACTCTGGGCATTACAACAAAATACATAGACCGCCATCCAACTGCATCTATGACTAATAATCCACCCCCGGGGATATCATCCGAACACCCTAGAAGTATTAAGTTGCGAACAACAGATAATTGCATTAAGCAAAGTGTGTAATGTAAACAAAGCATATGCCCTTGAGCATATGAATGTTGTTTTCTCCCTAGTAGCAACAGCACATCTACCACCTTAGAGGTTTCTGTCACTCCCCCAGGTGAAATAGAGACATGAACCCACTATCGAGCATAAATACCCCCTCTTGGAGTCACTAGCAACTACTCGGCCAAGATAGCTACTAACAACGGAGAGCATGCAAGATCATAAACAACATAGAGATAACAAAAGATATAATTCAGTACAGCAACTTAATCATAAACACCAATATTCATCGGATCCCAACAAACCAACATCATAGTATTACATAACGGTGATCTCAATCATGTAGGGCAGCTCATGAGATCTAAACATGAAGCACATGGTGGAGAAGACAACCATCTAGCTACTGCTATGGACCCATAGTCCAAGGTAGACTACTCACTCATCGCTCCGGAGGCAAGCATGGCGATGAAGAAGACCTCCGGTGGCGATTCCCCTCTCCGGCAGGGTGTCGGGAAGAGCTTCTGGACCCTCCCGATCTTCGGGTCGACGGCGGCGGCGGATCGCGGTGTATTCTGGAAAACTGATCGGGCCCTTAGGTTTTTCTCATCAGGGGGTATATGTAGGCGAAAGGGGGCTGTCAGAGGTGGAGCCACGCGCCCTCACAAGGGGGTGGCGCGGCCAGGGGCCAGGCCGCGCCGCCCCTGTGTGTGGGGGCCACGTGGCCCCCCTCCGTCAGGTCTTCGGATGTTTGGGAGCTCCCCGGTGAAATATGACTTCAGGAACTTGTTTCGTCCAATTCCGAGAATATTTCCTGTGTATCACTTCTGAAACACAAAAACAGCAGAAAACAGGAAACTGGCACTGTGGCACTTCGTTAATAGGTTAGTTCCGGAAAGTGTATAAAAATGCCACTAAGTGTAACGAAACAATAGGCAAATGGTGTAAAACAAAGCATGGAGCATCAAAAATTATAGATACGTTTGAGACGTATCAAGCATCCCCAAGCTTAACTCCTGCTCGTCCTCGAGTAGGTAAGTGATAACAAAGAATAATTTTTGAGGTGACATGCATCTACACAATCTTGATCATATATGTAAGCATTGATGAGCTGGGATCAATAGAACTTAAAACATGGGCATGAAAGATATAATCATGACAATAAGAACTTAGCAACCATGTTGTAAACATGGAAATGAACACAAACAAAAGATCATGATAATGAAACAATGAAAGTCAAACGTGTGTTCTAATCATAAGGAAAAACATACAAATGGTTTTCAGCTTGTCCTTCAAAGAGAGCAAAACATAAATGCATAGGACACCTCAAAGTTTAAGAGGGCGACTAGATACAAATAATTTAAGAACAAGTGAAACCAACAATATGAGTCAATCAATGAACCTTGGGACAATGCATATCACACTAAGAATGACAACTATGCTCTCTTAATGGTGCATAAAGAAAGAAGGTGGTGACTCAACATAAAAATAAAAGAAAGGCCCTTCGCAGAGGGAAGCAGTGATTTAAACATGTGCTAGAGCTTTTCATTTGTAAAACAGAGATAAAACTTGATTTTGAGAGGTGGTTGTCTTTGTCAACGACTGGCAATGGGGTTCTTACTATCTTCCATACAAAAATAAGCAAGTTTTTGAGAGAGAGATTGGCACTTCGTGCTCTTTTTATAAAACTTGGCACTCCTCCCCACCTTTCCTTTCACATACCATGGCTAACCGATTCCATCGGGTGCCCACCAACATTCACATTCATTGGAGGAGTGCCTTTTTTCTTTCTTTTTTTTCTTTTTTGGAATAAACAATATGGAAGATAGCAAATCCGACCACTACGTCCCCATGAGCTGAAAACAGTGTCACAAAACGAGAAGTATTTTGAAGGTTTTTGAAAGGTAGCACACGAAAATTTTACTTTGGAATGGCTTACAAATACCATGCATAGGAATTTATAGTGGACACAATGGCAAACTTGGCTTTTAGGAGTTGGATGCACGAGTAGAGCTCATACTCAGTACAAGGCGAGGGCTAGCAAAAGACTGGGAGCGACCAACTAAGAGAGCAATAATGGCCATAATCATGCAAAGCGACAAAGCGACATTAAAAGAAGCATACGATGGCATCAAAAGTCAAAAACTAAATGATCATGAAGGCTAATGGCGACTTTGGAAGAGTCTAACATGTGTGAGCATGCGCCAAGTCAACCCAAATAAAGCATCAAGGAGAAAACCAAAATAATGCTTCCATACAATAAAAACAACGCATGATTTTTTCAAAGGCTCATTAAGCAATCTCAGTTATTTGAGACAAGTCATGCTACAGCAAAACCACTAAGCATACTATCAAAAAGACATCAAGCATGACATGAAAAAGCCTAAGCCGCAGTCTACACAAGCTCCTTCTTGTACCACTATTTTGCACAAAGCTTTTTCTCTTTTCCAACACCATTTAAAATTTTTATAACAACCTCTTTTGATGAAAACCAATAAAGTTCAGAGGCAAAAATGCACCTTGATGAAAACATATGACAAGATCTGAACGCATATCAAGGCGAAAACGAAAACGAAAACCAAAAGCAGTAGCCGAAAAAGTAGAATGCTCGATTAATAAGAGTGAAAACTAGAGCATTCTTTGCAAATGAAAACGAGTACATCTCCTCCAAAGGAAATTTGTTGGGGTCCAACCATTTATTGCAGCAAACAAACAAACTAAACAACCTAAGACAACTAAAACAACTGACGCTCCAAGAAAAACACATAGTGCATGAAGCAATAAAAATATAGTGTCTTGAAAGGTGACCTGATTTTTGCCGATGAAGAAGGGGTGCCTCGGGGGCATCCCCAAGCTTTGACGCTTGTACTTCTTGGATATTTCTTTGGGTGATGCATGGGCATCCCCAAGCTTGAGCTTTTGTCCATTCTTCAACTCATCTCATCATTCTCCAATCCCTACACTTGAAAACTTCCTTCATACAAAACTAAACACAATTCTATTAGCAACATTAGTGTAAGCATAAAATATATTCAACCTCTTTTAGCTTCAGGTTTCAACCCAAAACCACCACATATAAAGTATATACTACTGTAGCAACTTCCACAAGAGTTCCATGATCAAAAAGAACTCAAAAGAAAGCGATAAAGTGGCAAAAACAAATATTGGCAGAAATCTGTCAAAACTGGACAGCTGATAATGGACGAATTTTTGAGGGATTTTCCGTTGCTCAAATCAAAAAGTGTTCAACTAAGAAAAGTTTGGATATAACCTGGGGCATATGCACAAGAAATCGCAGGTCCAAAAGATAAACAGAGAATTTTCACGAATTTTTACGGTGCAGCACCGAAAACAGTTTCAGGACAGCAATAACCCCAAATCTTTACCTCGCTCAAATTAGAGGCTTCTCTTGGCACAAAAACGAAATAAACAAGATAAGGAGCGGTCATTACAGTAGTAATGACTTCCAAGACTCAAATAAAAGAAAAAGTACTGAAAAGTAAACAATGGGTTATCTCCCAAGAGTGCTTTTCTTTAACGCCTTTGAGCTAGGCGCAGAAAATTGCGAATCAAGTAATATCAATAGATGAAGTGCTAGTTACCTCAGTAGGCTCTTTGAAGGTTCCCGAAGATGATTCAACCTGCAAGTCACCCTTAGTGGAACTAAGAGTCTTACCAATCTTAAGAACATGTTGAGATTTAAGCGCAGAAACTTTGGGAACATACATAAATTTTTGCTCTTTTCCAACAAACACTTTCTCCTTCTTAAATTTAAGAGAAGAGAAGATTAAACTAAGAGTTTCCATAGACTCCTCTAGTTTACCAATCCTCAAGTTTTGATTGTCATGAGTAGTGCTAGCCTCTAAAATGGTAATTCTCTTACCAATATTTTCTATTAATTCACTAACGCGGCTAGCATTTTCTAGGATACTTGGCAAACTTTTTTCTAAGGAGCTGAGCTTTTCTACCACCTCTTCCAAGGTGGTCTCAGTCTTAGCAACATGAATAGGTGCTACTCCCACTAAAATTTCAATTATAGTGCATGCTTCTCCCGCGGGAGTACCCAGAAAATTACCTCCTGTAAGAGTATCAAGAACATACCTATTCCAGCTAGATATACCAACATAAAAATTTCTAAGGAGGATCGTGGTGGAGTGCTTTTTGGTACACCTATGATGAGCATTGTTAATACAGTACCAAGCATCTTTTAAACTTTCTCCCCCTTGTTGCTTGAAACTACGAACTTCTACTTCAGGATTACTCATTGTAACAAAACTAAAAGCAGGTAAGTAAAAACAACTACCAAGGATTCTAATTTTTTTGGGTTTTTGATATAAAAAGCAATGCAGGTAAAATAAAATAAAGTAAAGCAAAACAAATAACAAAGTAAAGAATGTGTGTGCGAAGAACTCCCCTTGCAGAAGTCTTCTCTTCCTTCCCCGGCAACGGCGCCAGAAAAGAGGCTGCTACTCGTGTGATGGCGCCAGAAAAGACTGTGGCGTTTAGTTGACGTGGGAGCAGTATGTCCTTGTGCGTGGTGATGACCAGCCCGTTGGGAACCCCAAGAGGACGGTATGATGAGTGTAGCAGCAAGTTTTCCCTCAGTTAAGAAACCAAGGTTTATCGATCAGGAGAAGGGAGACGGTGACGACTGAAGGTGTTTGTGGAACCTGCACACACACAGACAAATACTTTGTCCCCAACTTGCGATGAGGTTGTCAATCTCACCGGTTTGCTTGAAACAAAGGTTATGAGTGTATCGAGTGGAAAACAGTAGTAAAATGCTAGTAAAGTAAACAGTGCGGGAATAGTAAACAGGTGATTGCAATATGATTAAAATAGGACCGGGGTCCACAGTTCGCTAGTGGTGTCTCTCCATAGATAAAATAACATGTTGGGTAAACAAATTACAGTTGGGCAATTGATAGAATAAAGATAACGTGATATGTCAAGAAGATCACTATGAGATTCACTCTGGGCATTACAACAAAATACATAGACCGCCATCCAACTGCATCTATGACTAATAATCCACCCCCGGGGATATCATCCGAACACCCTAGAAGTATTAAGTTGCGAACAACAGATAATTGCATTAAGCAAAGTGTGTAATGTAAACAAAGCATATGCCCTTGAGCATATGAATGTTGTTTTCTCCCTAGTAGCAACAGCACATCTACCACCTTAGAGGTTTCTGTCACTCCCCCAGGTGAAATAGAGACATGAACCCACTATCGAGCATAAATACCCCCTCTTGGAGTCACTAGCAACTACTCGGCCAAGATAGCTACTAACAACGGAGAGCATGCAAGATCATAAACAACATAGAGATAACAAAAGATATAATTCAGTACAGCAACTTAATCATAAACACCAATATTCATCGGATCCCAACAAACCAACATCATAGTATTACATAACGGTGATCTCAATCATGTAGGGCAGCTCATGAGATCTAAACATGAAGCACATGGTGGAGAAGACAACCATCTAGCTACTGCTATGGACCCATAGTCCAAGGTAGACTACTCACTCATCGCTCCGGAGGCAAGCATGGCGATGAAGAAGACCTCCGGTGGCGATTCCCCTCTCCGGCAGGGTGCCGGGAAGAGCTTCTGGACCCTCCCGATCTTCGGGTCGACGGCGGCGGCGGATCGCGATGTATTCTGGAAAACTGATCGGGCCCTTAGGTTTTTCTCGTCAGGGGGTATATGTAGGCGAAGGGGGGCTGTCAGAGGTGGAGCCACGCGCCCTCACAAGGGGGTGGCGCGGCCAGGGGCCAGGCCGCGCCGCCCCTGTGTGTGGGGGCCACGTGGCCCCCCTCCGTCAGGTCTTTGGATGTTTGGGAGCTCCCCGGTGAAATATGACTTCAGGAACTTGTTTCGTCCAATTCCGAGAATATTTCCTGTGTATCACTTCTGAAACACAAAAACAGCAGAAAACAGGAAACTGGCACTGTGGCACTTCGTTAATAGGTTAGTTCCGGAAAGTGTATAAAAATGCCACTAAGTGTAACAAAACAATAGGCAAATGGTGTAAAACAAAGCATGGAGCATCAAAAATTATAGATACGTTTGAGACGTATCAATAGTGCATGAAGCAATAAAAATATAGTGTTTTGAAAGGTGACCTGATTTTTGCCGATGAAGAAGGGGTGCCTCGGGGGCATCCCCAAGCTTTGACGCTTGTACTTCTTGGATATTTCTTGGGGTGATGCATGGGCATCCCCAAGATTGAGCTTTTGTCCATTCTTCAACTCATCTCATCATTCTCCAATCCCTACACTTGAAAACTTCCTTCATACAAAACTAAACACAATTCTATTAGCAACATTAGTGTAAGCATAACATATAATCAACCTATTTTTGCTTCAGGTTTCAACTGAAAACCACCACATATAAAGCAAATACTACTGTAGCAACCTCCCAAAAAGTTCCGTGATCAAAAGAACTCAAAAGAAAGCGATAAAGTGGCAAACACAAATATTGGCAGAAATCTGTCAAAACTGAACAGCTGACAAAGGTCGAATTTTTTAGGGGTTTTCTCTTGCTCAAATCAAAAAGTGTTCAACTAACAAAAGTTTGGATATAACCTGGGGCATATGCACAAGAAATCGCAGGTCCAAAAGATAAACAGAGAATTTATACGAATTTTTACGGTGCAGCACCGAAAACAGTTTCAGGACAGCAACATCCCCAAATCTTTACCTCGCTCAAATTAGAGGCTTCTCTTGGCACAAAAACGAAATAAACAAGATAAGGAGCGGTCATTACAGTAGTAATGACTTCCAAGACTCAAATAAAAGAAAAAGTACTGAAAAGAAAACAATGGGTTATCTCCCAAGAGTGCTTTTCTTTAACGCCTTTGAGCTAGGCGCAGAAAATTGCGAATCAAGTAACATCAAGTGATGAAGCACTAGGATCAGCGCGTGCCTTACGTCTTCCTTTCTTACCTTTGTTCTTGAATCTAGGAAAGACATGGCTATTGCAAGGTGGAGAGAGAAATCTTATATTGCCTTTTCCTACATCAATGACGGCGCCCAGGAGCTTCAAGAGAGATCTTCCAAGTGTGATTTGTCCTTTCCCTACACATTCAATAACAAGATAATCAGTAGATATCATTCTTCCTAGGACTTTTGTAAAGACTCCTTTAGCAATTCCAAGGGGAAATATAGTGGCATTGTTAGTAAGAGAAATTCCTTCTCCCCCCTCAGAAAGCTTCCAAAGGCTCAAAGATTCATAAACATCCTTTGGCATGAGACAAAATTCAGACATAATATCACAACGAGCATGAAAAGTTTCACCACTAATGGTGATTTTTACCGTAGGATACCAACTCGAGGGTTCATAATTTATTGGCACATAATCAAAATGCTGGCGCAAAGTATTGTAACAAGAATTCAAACTAGCAGTGCGAGTCTCAAGAGTATCAAGTCTATTAAAAATGCACACAAGAGAGGAATCAAAATAGGTTGGCATGCTATAAATTGTAATCAACTTTTTTATAATATTGAAGGCTTGATCTCCATCACAATAAAGGAAATCTCCTTCAGCAGTAGCATCCAAAGCATATCTATAACGAAGAGAAAGTCCAAAGTAAAAGCTACAAAGAAGCAAACTCAAAGCCATTTTAGGTTCAGTTTTTCCATGCCAATCATAAATTCTAGACCAAGCTTCTTTAAAACTTTCCTCATCCTTTTGCTTAAAAGTGAAAATCATATCCTCGGGCGACATAGTAGTAGCAACTGAACTAGACATAATAAACTAAAGTAAAGAAATAACAACTACCAAGGATTCTAATTTTTTGGGTTTTTGATAAAAAGCAATGCAAGTAAAATAAATAAAGTAAAGCAAAACAATAATAAAGTAAAGAATGTGTGTGCGAAAAACTCCCCTCGCAGAAGTCTTCTACTTCCTCCCCGGCAACGGCGCCAGAAAAACAGCTGATGGCTAGTTGATGAAGGAGATTATTCTTCTTCGTCCCCCAGCAACAGTCCTTGTACGTGGTGAATGACCAGCCCGTTGGGAACCCCAAGAGGAAGGTGTGATGAGTATAGCAGCTGGTTTTCCCTCAGTTAAGAAACCAAGGTTTAATATCGGTCAGGAGAGGAGAGACAAATGACTGAAGGTGATGCTTGCTAGTTTGCGACAGCTGCGGACAATTTATATATGGCGCCTCGTCCAAGCTTTGCTTGCTAGCTGCAACGCGGAACCTGCACACACACAAACAAATACTTTGCTCCCAACTTACGATGAGGTTGTCAATCTCACCGATTTGCTTGAAACAAAGGTTATGAGTGTATCGAGTGGAAAACAGTAAAAGTATGCGAGTAAAGTAAACAGTGCGAGAAAAGTAAACAGGTGATAGCAATATGATGTAAATAGGACCGGGGTCCACAGTTCACTAGTGGTGTCTCTCCATAGATAAATAACACATGCTGGGTAAACAAATTACAGTTGGGCAATTGATAGAATAAAGATAAACGTGATATGTCGAGAAGATCACTATGAGATTTACTCTGGGCATTACAACAAAATACATAGACCGCCATCCAACTGCATCTATGACTAATAATCCACTCCCGGGGATATCAATCCGAACACCCCAAAAGTATTAAGTTGTGAACAACAGATAATTGCATTAAGCAAAGTGTGTAATGTAAACAAAGCATATGCCCTTGAGCATATGAATGTTGTTTTCTCCCTAGTAGCAACAACACATCTACCACCTTAGAGGTTTCTGTCACTCCCCCAGGTGAAATAGAGGCATGAACCCACTATCGAGCATAAATACCCCCTCTTGGAGTCACTAGCAACTACTCGGCCAAGATAGCTACTAACAACGGAGAGCATGCAAGATCATAAACAACATAGAGATAACAAAAGATAATATTCAGTACAGCAACTCAATCATAAACACCAATATTCATCGGATCCCAACAAACCAAACATGTAGAATTACATAACGGTGATCTCAATCATGTAGGGCAGCTCATGAGATCTAAACATGAAGCACATGGTGGAGAAGACAACCATCTAGCTACTGCTATGGACCCATAGTCTAAGGTAGACTACTCACTCATCGCTCCGGAGGCAAGCATGGTGATGAAGAAGACCTCCGGTGGCGATTCCCCTCTCCGGCAGGGTGCCGGGAAGAGCTTCTGGACCCTCCCGATCTTCGGGTCGACGGCGGCGGCGGATCATGATGTGTTCTGGAAAACTGATCGGGTACTTAGGTTTTTTCCGTCGGGGGGTCTTTATAGGCGAAGGAGCGATGTCAGAGGTGGAGCCAGGCGCCCTCACGCGGGGCCCACGCGGCCAGGGGGCTGGCCGCGCCACCCCTGCGTGTGGGGCCCTGGTGGCCCCCCTCCTACTCTCCTTCGGATCTCTAGAAGCTTCCGGGTAAAATAAGACTTCATGAACTTGTTTCGTCCAATTCCGAGAATATTTCCTGTGTATCACTTCTGAAACACAAAAACGGCAGAAAATAGGGAACTGGCACTGTGGCAACTCGTTAATAGGTTAGTTCCGGAAAATGCATAAAAGTGCCACGAAGTGTAACGAAACAATAGGCAAATGGTGTAAAAACAAGCATGGAGCATCAAAAATTATAGATACGTTTGAGACGTATCAATCACCCCAGTGCAACTTGTTTCCAGCTTGATCCCTGCCTCGAATGAGCATGTTCATTGGCCCGTGCTGCGCCTTTCCTTGGTCTCCGTCCAGTCCTTGACCACAACCATCAGCCACCCACCCCTATCTGATAAAAGAGTAAGATCTGCTACAATTTTTCCAACCAGGCTGGCCCCCTTTTCTATTAATCACTTAACGGAAACAAAAAATTCATTACAAGGACAGCTTATAAGGAACCGGATCCTCTAACATTAAGAAGCAAAGTTAGAGAAGATACAGTACTCTAACTTTGCTTCTTCAAATTCATGTTGTTTATTTCTAATATAATTCAAATAAATTCATATAGTGTGAATTTGAGGTATAAATTCATTATTATTACTTGCAGTCAAACTTATGATGCAAAAATAATAATTTAGATGGTTTATGCTACCGTAATTTGTCGTAGTAATTAGATAGAGTACATAATTAGGAGCATAATGACAAAATTCCCTGACTTTGCTTCTTAGTTTTCTCTGACGTTGCTCCTAAATGTCAAAGGAGCCAGTTCCAGCTTATAAAGGGAGAGCTTAAGAGAACCGGGGGGGGTAGGGGAGGGGGAGTAGTTGGTGCACCAATGGGAAACTCGATGTGAGCATTTCGATGTCAAAACACCCACTACGGGGCAAAAACTCATTGCCACAAAACTAGTCTAGATCCTAACCACAAAGAGCAACATGAGAGGTTCACTACAACAAAACACCACATGGGAACCCAAGTCCCAGGAAACCACCATCTGCCTATCAAGGATTACAGCAACAGGAAATAGAGTCACAAGTGCCACACGCAACCAAAAGTATCACTGACATCGAGCACATCCCCAAAGCTTCCATATTTCCTCTCTTTCCGCCATCTCCACCGCCACCTTCATCAGCTTCCTTGTATTCTCACCCAAGATCTCCTTATCGCCTTCTTTTTGTAACCTTGTCCAGTACAACAAGAAAGAACAAACCGTGAACACTACCTGCGTAGGGTTCCGGGTGATATACTTCTCAAAGGTTACTCTATTTTGAAGCGTCCAAATACCCCAGCAAACCGCAACAATTCCAACCATATAAAACTGATCTCCCCCCGGAAAAGGCATGAAACCATAAAAAAGCTTGCCAAAGATTTTGGGACAACAATTGGCACCAAACAGCTGGCCCATTGCCCTCCAAGAACATCCAAAGAAAAGATGTTGAGCACTCTCACTTTCCCCATAGAAGGAACAGAGAGGGGACCCCGGCCAATTTCTGATTTTCATATTAGTCATGTCTAGGGTTTTGGCTAGTGCTTGTGCTTGGCTAGGGTTTTGGTGGGTGCCCATCGCCGTCGGTGCGGTCGTCTTATATAGACCATGGACATGGTGGGAAACAACGCCGGGTGCGGGATATTTTCCGACCGAGGGTGGGAAACAAACTCTGGCCGCGTGCGTGACAAACAAGAGGCAGTTTTGTTGGGATATTTTCCGCTACGCGGGAAGCCGTTGATGGTGATTCGCGACGTCCTGTCAACAATAGACCATCAAGCGCTGACAATGAGTGAGGGGTAAATATGCATCGGGTCCCTGGACGTAGTGGCGACGTCTGCCGAACCGCGATCTATTTTCTATCCATGGGCCGACCTATCCAGACCAAATTGGACCGTTTTGAATCACCGGTTTGCGGCGGCCTTATGGAGATGCCATTAAGGCCATGATCAGTTCATGGGAATGCAAGGCATGAACCACGCTGGTGGAGGCCAGCTCCAGTGCTGCACGAGCCCCTCGACATTCTCCTCCGTAGCTCCGTGTGACCATGTCATCCTTGACGCAAAACACCTGGACAACATGTCAGTCGTCATCGTAGCAGTTGCGCCCCTTGTGACTCAGATCGTCCTCAATGCAGAAGATGTGGCCGGCCTTGAGCTCCAGGTGCACCGTCGTCGAGACACACACAGACTCGTTGACCCCGATGGAACAGTGTGGCGCGTCGATGTCCTCCGGATGCACCTTGAATCAGTGACGGAGCTCCCTTGAGGTCATTGGGGTCAGCTGAGCCGAAAGAAAAATGGAAAATCCTTCACTAAATAGTACTAAGTAGTACTAGCTAATGTTGATTAATAGAGAATGACACCAGTGTAAGAGACAAATTATTGTGATCACCCCAGTGCAACTTGTTTCCAGCTTGATCCCTGCCTCGAATGAGCATGTTCATTGGCCCGTGCTGCACCTTTCCTTGGTCTCCGTCCAGTCCTTGACCACGACCATCAGCCACCCACCCCTATCTGATAAAAGAGTAAGATCTGCTACAATTTTTCCAACCAGGCTGACCCCCTTTTCTATTAATCACTTAACGGAAACAAAAAATTCATTACAAGGACAGCTTATAAGGAACCGGATCCTCTAACATTAAGAAGCAAAGTTAGAGAAGATACAGTACTCTAACTTTGCTTCTTCAAATTCATGTTGTTTATTTCTAATATAATTCAAATAAATTCATATAGTGTGAATTTGAGGTATAAATTCATTATTATTACTTGCAGTCAAACTTATGATGCAAAAATAATAATTTAGATGGTTTATGCTACAGTAATTTGTCGTAGTAATTAGATAGAGTACATAATTAGGAGCATAATGACAAAATTCCCTGACTTTGCTTCTTAGTTTTCTCCGACGTTGCTCCTCAATGTCAAAGGAGCCAGTTCGAGCTTATAAAGGGAGAACTTAAGAGAACGGGGGGGGAGGGGGGAGTAGTTGGTGCACCAATGGGAAACTCGATGTGACCATTTCGATGTCAAAACACCCACTACGGGGCAAAAACTCATTGCCACAAAACTAGTCTAGATCCTAACCACAAAGAGAAACATGAGAGGTTCACTACAACAAAACACCACATGGGAACCCAAGTCCCAGGAAACCACCATCTGCCTATCAAGGATTACAGCAACAGGAAATAGAGTCACAAGTGCCACGCGCAACCAAAAGTATCACTGACATCGAGCACATCCCCAAAGCTTCCATATTTCCTCTCTTTCCGCCATCTCCGCCGCCACCTTCATCAGCTTCCTTGTATTCTCACCCAAGATCTCCTTATCGCCTTCTTTTTGTAACCTTGTCCAGTACAACAAGAAAGAACAAACCGTGAACACTATCTGCGTAGGGTTCCGGGTGATATACTTCTCAAAGGTTACTCTATTTTGAAGCGTCCAAATACCCCAGCAAACCGCAACAATTCCAACCATATAAAACTGATCTCCCCCCGGAAAAGGCATGAAACCATAAAAAAGCTTGCCAAAGATTTTGGGACAACAATTGGCACCAAACAGCTGGCCCATTGCCCTCCAAGAACATCCAAAGAAAAGATGTTGAGCACTCTCACTTTCCCCATAGAAGGAACAGAGAGGGGACCCCGGCCAATTTCTGCTTTTCATATTATCGCGAGTTAGGATAGTATCCTGGAAAAATTGCCACATAAAAATCTTATTTTTTATAAGGAATTGTTGCTTTCCAAATCCATTTATTATGCGGACCAGAGATATCTTTTTTCCAAATATTGATAAACTAATTTGGTAGAAAATTCCGTATGTTTCCCTAGAGACCAAGAAACAGTGTCAGGAGTATCGCTCAGATCCAGCCCATGAAACGCCACCAGAATATCATCCCATTGTGTGAGAATCTCACCACGCAACCGTCTTCGTAAAGGTAAATTGAAATGCATATCAGAAAATTGTTTAATAGTGTTATCTTGTTTTTGACACAAATCTAACAGGATAGAGAAGCTGTCACAGAGAGCCACACCATTCAACCAGGGATCATTCCAAAACCGCACCAACTCTCCATTTTTCAAAGTTACTTTCCTCCCCTTCATATATATTTCTTTTTCTTTAAGTAAAGCTTTCCAACAAGGAGAATCACAAAATTTTGCCTGTACCGAAGTCACAGAACAATTCCTCAGGTATTTTGCATGAACAATTTGTTGCCATAAACCATCTTGCGTCTCAAACCGCCACCACCATTTACACAAAAGGCTAATGTTAATTTTCCTTAAATCTTCCACACCCAGGCCCCCTTTACTTTTAGAACAAAAAATTCTAGTCCACCGCACCATATGATAACTTATTTTTCCTTGTTTCCTTTGCCAAAAAAATATCCTACGATGCTTATTCACCTTCTCAATGAATGTGTCATTCAAATAGAACATAGGCATATAATAAGTCAATACAACAGACAAACTGGTATCCAAAAGGATAGATCTACCCCCAAAAGACATAGAATTTCATTTCAAGGCATCGTAGGAGATCTGCTACATGGCGAGCGATTGTTACAGGGAGAGAAGGTTTACAACTTGGTTTGATCAAGCATATAGGTGATGGCATGTCGTTATCAATGTGGAATGATACATGGATCTCTGGATTCTAAACGATGCAACCATCAGCCCAGCTCGAGAATGATTATACTATCTATCTTGTTAGATTGTATTAAGATATCTAGTAGCTCGTAGACTCTAGATATCTCCGTCAAGATATTAAGGGATATACAAATACACACCTACACAAACTCGCAAAAACACACACATACATAAACTCGCAAAAACACACACATACACTATACAATTATTCAAATACTAAAAAATCAATGAGCCATGATATTTTTGTTTTTTCACAATTAAGTGGATTATTTGAAATATTATTAAGGGCAATGTCTCAAAATGGATAAAATACAACATGAGTATGTCTTAGATAGGAAATGTGCATTGTAAATGGGTTAATTATGAGACACTACCACAAAATATGATATAGAATATAGCATCTGATATACATATAACACCAAAAAACACTATAATCGTTATTGTTCTTTGTTAACTATGATAATTATAAATAGAAGTAAAGAACTAGTTAAGGTGATTACTTAAAGATCTTGTTAAGGGCAATATTGTGTCAAAAATGGAGAAAAACAATAGATGGTTCTACTGGTAGGTACTAGTTGTAGTTGAGCGATCGATTTTGTTTTGTCCTATCATACTCCATTATAGTACTCCAATGTATTAGCGGCTGTGAGCCTGTGACACACACATCTGTGTGAAAATAAAATTATTCAATGGTTGAGTACCAAAGGATCTTGCAAAAGCTTCGAATGGCTTTGCGACTGTTGTGACAAATCATCATAGAATCTTTCTTTAAGGATATAGACTTTGCGGCTGTGACACACATTGGTAAAAGTTAGATTATTCAATGGCTGAGTACCGAAGGATCTTCCAGAAGTTTACAGAGGCTTTGCGGTTGTGACGGCTATCATTGCTGAGACTAATAAGGATGTCAAGCCGGATGACTTGAAATTGCATGTTCAAGCTCACCGGTTAGTTATACTAAGCCTGCCTCACATTGTATAAAATAGCACTCTTATGTTTCATTGTATCAGTGGATGGACATTTGATTAATGAGGATAGTTCCATTGAGCCCTTACTTGTTTGAGAAACCTATGTACGTAAGCACGTGCTGATCTGCATAAGAAACTATGTCAAAACAATAGATTAATTAAAAACAAATAATGTTGTAGGCATTTTCGTCATCTGTTTTCTAGCTCACCCTTTCCCTTTTCAGGGCATGGATTTGCATTGTTTTTTTTTCAAATTTTCCTCAGAGTATTCCTTGAAATATTGGGTGCAGATTACACCTGGCAGAGTGTTATATCTGCTATAAGGAAGTTAAGACAGAAGACCTGAAATATCATGCCTGGCATTGTGTCATTGTGCATGAGCCAACAATTACAGGTAATGACGTGCTGCTGGTTGGGTTTCAGGTGTGTGCTCTAACTCCTAATATGAATGTAGCATCTCATTCAACTTCTCTGAGTGTAAGTTTATGCATCATATGAACATAATTAAGTAAGCAAACTCAGAAGCTATTGAATATCCAGATGTTCATCACCATAGGTTGTGGTGCAGACGTGCTTTTGAAGAGGCAGCAAGGTTGACTATTTTACAAATAATATGCATGAGAGTTCCGACAAGCAAATAAAAATCTTTAAAGGGCTCAATGTTTGCAAACTTGTTGATAGACTTAGGGAGCTCATCACCAAGAAGTTGCGTCTTAGAAGGCAGATAAGTAACCAACTAGAGAGTATAATTCTTCCTCTTGCAGTTATAAGCAGCTAAATGCTCTTAGGAAAACCATTGACCGAACAAGATTCTTTGGACCAATGAACATTAGACAGAGGTAGGTTGCTTTGCTAGATCTAAAATTTGTCAAAAGGCACATCATCAACTTACAAAGTCCCACATATACTTGTAGAGTTTAGGATGCACGCACTAGCCTTCATTTGTTGCAGTAATGGCGCTTCAACCAGTTAAGCCAAGCCATCGTCAGTATCATGGGATGGAAGGCGTGAACCAAGCCGGCGGAGGCCAGCTCCAGTGCTGCCCGAGCCCCTCAACATTCTCCTCCGTGCCGTCCTTGAGGCAGAACACCCGGACAACATGCCTGCTGACGTCGCAGCGGCTGTGCCCCTTGTAACTAAGATCGTCCTCGGTGTAGTAGACGTGGCCAGCCTTGAGCTTCGGGTGCACCCTCGTCGACACGCAAAGAGACTCGTTGGCCCCGACGAACAGCGCGGCGTCGCCAATGTCGTTCGTCTCCTTCCACTGCCCTCCGTCGAGGACCTGCACCTTGAATGAGCAAGTCAACCCGCCCGTGCTGCGCCCGTCCTTGGTATCCGTCCAGTCCTTGAGCACTACCATCAGCCGCCCGCCCGGCGCCGCCACGAGGTACTTACGGTGGCACGACAGGTCGCCGCCCGCGTCGTCCAGCCTCGGCGTGACCACGGCGCTCGTGAACACGCCGGTGTAGGGGTCACGCTCCCACACTTCCACGGCCCCAGTGTACGTGACGGAATAGAACCTGCCGTCGTAGTGGATGGCGTCCTCCACGCCGTCGCGCGACGGCGCCAGCCTCCACGCGGCGTCCTCCGTAGTCGTGAAGGCCGCCACGCCGAACAGCTCGCCCGTGATCAGCATGGCGGCGCCGTGGCCACCAACGCCCGGGGAGTCCGAGAGGACGACCTTGCGGTAGAGGTGGCAGCGCATCTGCTCAGCTGTCAGCGTGAACGTCCCGCCCGGTTCGCGGCCGCCGGCATACGGGGGGGCCCTGGAGAAGGGTTTCAGCCAGAAGACGAAGAAGGAGCCCCCGCATCTCGCGTCGAGGTCTGGGATCGTGGTGATGTCCGGGAGCGAGCGCTGGTCGCCGGTGACCGGATTGACGAGGTTCATCCGGCCGCGGTCGTCGGCGGTGGCAAGCCACCCGAGGGAGGAGCCGATGACGGCGTGGCCGCGCAGCGCGGGGTCCGGGGCGCGCACGGTGGCGGAGCGACGGTCGGCGAGCGAGAAAAGCGTGGCCTTCTCCGGAGTCTTGCCGGGGAGGACGAGCCACGGCGCCTCTGGCTTGAACGCGTCGCGGAACTCGCGGAAGACCGACGCGAAGGTGAGGCGGTCCAGGAAACTCAGGCGGCCGTGTATGTTCGCCAGCATGTCCGGCGGCAGCGTGACACCATGGCAGCCGGCGGCGCCGACGCTTGTTCCGCCGCGCGGCATTGGACGGATCGAGTGTAGATCGATCAGATTGCGGCTGAGAGCCCGGAAATCGATAGGGTTTTGTTCCCTAACTATACCTGTATTGCGGCTGAGAGCCGGGAAATCGATAGGGTTTTGTTCCCTAACTATACCTGTATTGCTGACCTGTATAAATATTGGACCGTAGTCCGATTCGTCTTCTTTCTTTTGAACACGTTATACTCCGAGTCTAGTACAGGTAGGACCGTGCTACTTTGACAACACGAATATAAGACTATGGCGGCATTTGTCAGTATTTACAGGTTTATGATTTGATTTTATTCAGCTATCTTCTGGAAAATACAAAATTATATCATGAAAGAAGAAAGAGTTTGAAGGCCTCAAAGATTTGCTCGTTTCTTTTAGAATTTATTTTGTAATTTTCTAAAAAGACTTGCATTTTAGAACAAAGATAATACTATTTACTCTTGTAAATATATGTGGTATTGATTGTAAAAAAATTGAGTTGTCGATATTGACGTATATTTCGTGCTTCATGACAGAAATCCTTGCAGAAGCGGCCACTGGTTGTTGCTGACCTAAAGAAATCCTCCACAAATTCCTCTGCTCTGGCAGAGATGAGGTCTACTGGCACACTGTTCTTATCGATATGCATGAGAATAAATATAACACAATATTTCATCGTAACATTTTCTGCACAACCATAAGAACAACCGAATGTACAAAATCAAAAGGTCATCAGATATACAAGGGTGCAAATCCATCATGAATTTTTTTTCGGTTGTAGGTTGAGCTGGGGAAAGCCTAGAGTACAGGTTTTAGCTACGAAACATTGTTTCTGTTGTCATTTGTTACTGCTGTTAACCACGAGCATAAGTGCATAAGGGATAATTGCAAACTGGCAAAGAATGTCTACATCAGAAGTGCACAGCAGCCCAAAACAAAAGGTAACACTGGAACAGTATTTTGCAACCAAAACATAATATTGAGAGGGTTCACCGCTGGACATTTTTCAGGTTCCTATTGACAACAAGAACTGAACTGAAAGATGCGGATATTCACAAGCGACTGCTCATTGTACACATCAGTAATTAAGTGCAAGAACCAAGAAGTTGGGAGATCAAGGGAGCACACAAGTAATTGTCGAAGAACAATCAGCATGATCTTATAGGTAAAAAGCAGCAGATACTCGCATTACTGACAACACATAAACATTGTTGATCAGACACAAGAGTAGAATTTGCAGTTTAAGCTCCATGGCAAGTTAGAGGGACAGCACTCAATGACTCAACACGAAATAGCAAATTGTTCGAAATGCCATAGCAGCTAAAAAATAAGACTTAGTCGAACACACTGAAATATCAATAATATATTACTCAGCAACATAGGATAACACCATTCCCACTGGCATCACATCCGAATGCAGAACATAGTTGATTAAAAAAATGCAGAACATACTAACATGAATAGCCATGTACGGTTACAGACTTGTCAAAGTAGAGCCCCAGCTGATCCAGTTATCATTGAAGAGTATTAATGTACAAGATAATGTTTATGCCATTATTAGTAAGCTCTCGGGACAAAATGGGCAAAAATATCATACTTGAATCAGGGACGTAATAGCTTGGTAGACGACAGGGAGCACAACTAATTGAGCAATCAGAATGGTCTGATAATATCAGAGCCTAAAATGGAAGCAGCAAATGCCAGCATTAGTCACGAAACATACAGTGATGATGGGCACAAGACATATAATCTACCCCCTCCGTTCGGGAATATAAGATGTTTTAGCTTTGTGAATGAAATGTATCTAGACATCTTTTAGTGTATAGATTCGAACGAACCTATACACTAAAAGATGTCTAGATACATCTTCTTCACAAAGCTAAAACATCTTATATTTCTAAACGGAGGGAGTACTTGACAGGGCAAAATTTGGTGCGAGTACGGTTCACAATTAAACTCCATAACAAGCTAGTGAGGAATCATTGCACAAGAAATAGCAAACAGGTGTGACGATATGCAGTAGCAGCTTCAACATTAAGACTTGTGCAACACCCTGAAACATCAAGAATATAATACTCGGTGACATAGCATAACACCATTGGTGTCAGATTCAAATGCAGAACTCACATAAAATGAAAAATAATGTACGGTTGCATAGATAAAATATGATCGAGCTACGACAGTATTAGTGCATATACAACAAATGAATATGCAAATACTTGTGAGGTACAAGGATCTAAATGGGCAAAAGAATAATACTACTTGTATAAGGAATATAGGGAGAAACGCAAAATAGTCATGGGATACGAGTGCAGCGCTCAAAACAACAATGCAAAAGCTCAACTTCACAAATTCAAGACATGCCAAATAGCAACAGATAACTCCAGTTTGAATAAGAACACGCAGGATGCAAAATTAAGATTTGTCACAAACCCCAAAACATCAAAAATATAACGCTCAGCAACATAGCAATAACGCAATTATCCATTGGTTTCTGATCCAAATGCACAACATACAAACATGAAAGCCATGTATGGTTGCAATAGAGCCACATCAAATCCAATTATCATTAAAGAGTATTTATTAATATACACAAAGATGTCTATCCAAGACAATTGAGCTGTCAGGATCGATCATGCTTGTATGAAGGGTATACCGAGAAATGCTAGTATATCATATGTGATACAAATGCATTGTTCAATACAAGAACGGAAAAACTCAGCTATTCCATTAACTGAAGTAATTCGAGCTAGTGGTTCATAATTCCAGTTGTTAAAATACCAGAACGAAAAAAACACATTTTTTAAAAAATCCAAGTAATTTCAAATAGCAGCACAGCAACAATAACATCTATAGAAAGGTAAAACCTAATGCAACTACTTGCAAAGAGTATTAATGTACACAAAAGATGCATATGCAGACAAATGTAAAGCTGCGAGAATTCAGATGTGCATGATGACCTTACTTGTATATGGGATACAGAGAGGAATACAAAATCATTGTGTGGTCCAAATGCATAGTTCAAATCAATATGCAAAAGCTCAACCTTTTTACAAATTCAAGCTATTCCAAATAGCAATACAGCGTCTCTATGTGAGCAACAATGTACTGTTGGGTACCAGGATGCCAAAAGCTCAACTTTTGCATGAATTCAAGTTGTGTGAAATAGCGGAATGGCATTTTCAACAACAATAATATACACGCAGAAAGAACAGAGAAAGCCTAATTAACAATAACATGTAGTAACAAAGCTGACTTATTTACAAATTCAAGTTATTCAAAATAGAAGCACATCATTCCAGTGTGGCAGTGTGTGCAACAATGCGTTGTAACATTAGCAGAATGCAAAACGATCATGAATTCTAGTTATTCCAAATAGCAGTATAGCATTCCAGCAACGATAATATCAGCAGAAACATTAGAGGGAGATTTACTTAACCTACCATTCCACGGCCAACAATTTCATGAAAAGTGAAGCAAAGCATGCACCAGAATAATCTAGCCAAACTACACTATATCGAACATTACATTCCACAATGTCCTGGACTGCGCCAGCATGATTTAAAGGATCGTATTATTGTGTCGACCTTACTCGCTAACTAAACTACTAACGAAAGAGATGTTACATTGCAACGCATGGCAAAAAATTGGTGACCTGACCCCGATCACATCGTTTACATGACAGTATAACATAAGCAGTGAACACCATAATGTCGAGAAGATGACCCTTCTCAGATAATTAACCGCGACTAGAGCAATAAATGAAGAAATGACATCCTCGGCACCAATTGATCCGACCATCTGAATGATTCGATCACAGCAGCAGCAGAGAGTAACAGTACCGTCGCATCAGAGGGCGAATTGGTATCTCTTGGCGGCCTGCTTGGCCGCCATGGCGGCGCCCGCGAGGACCCCTCCGACGGCGCCGGCGACTGCGGCGGACCTGGGCCCGTTGGCGGCCCTGAAGAGCGCGCCGGTGCCGAGCCCCGCGACGACGCTGTTGATCCAGTCGTCCTGGCCGTCGCGGGCGGTGACCATGCCGCTCTCCATGCCGGCGTAGAGGAGGCCGATGACGCCGAGCCGGTTGCCGACGCGGCGGCCGGTGGCGCCGCAGGAGTTGAGGACGCGGTTGGCCCGGATCTTGGCGGTGTCCCCCGGCTCGGCGCCCCTGGCGGCCTCGCGGAGGCCCATGGCGGCGCCGGCGACGGCGCCGGAGAGGTAGCCGATGCCGGTGTAGTAGGTGAGGTTCTCGCCCCAGGAGCGGCGCTGTACGAGCGCCTCCTCCTGGAAGAGGAACTCCGGGGAGGTGGGCAGGTCGTAGAGGTTCTTGTAGGGGATGTTGAGGTCCTGGTACGGGTTGTAGAGCCGGCGGCCGGAGCCGTCCGTGGCGGTGTCGTCCTCGCGGCGCGGGGCGGATCCCGAAGGGTACAGCCGGGGATCGGCCATGGCGGCGGCGGCGGCGGCGGCGGCGGCGTGGGGGGCAAGAAAGGGAGGAGGAGGAGGGTTTGGGCACGCAGCTGGTGATGGCTGACCGCGTAGATTCGGGAGGCGAATGGGGAATGGTCGTTGTTGCTCTTCCACATTTGTGGAGAGGACGGACCGAAGCGTCTCGACTCTGGGCTCGTGGGCGCCCTCAGCCCACGTAGAGAAGGGTGATGGGCTGACGCTCCCTGATGTAGGTTTGGGCTGGTGAGCTGTCGCCTGCATGGTCCAGTAAAAAAATTGAGCAGCTTGTTGGCGCTTTTTTTTAACGGGTAAGGTCTAGAAGGACCCCGAGATTCAATCAGCGGTGGGTAAAATTATAGGAAGGTCCAAAGAAAATAGAAATTACAACAAGGCCCCTCACTTTTACAGAACACACACTAGCAGTGGTTGCTTGCAAGCAATCTGATCCATGCGCTCTGCCGGCGGCTAGCAGCAACTGGGCAGCGACGCCCCAATCCCAGCCGAGAACGAGACAACTTGGCTGGACGGGAGGCTTCGATGCCGCTTCAAAGCTACGAAAGATCCTCGCGAAGAGGAAGGAGGAGCTCGCGCATCTTGCGTCGAGCACGGCGTGGCCATCCCTGTGGCCTTGAGTAGCAGAGGCAGGATGAAATCGACACCGCCGTGGTTGAAACACCGAGAAGAGCCGAATCTCCAGAGCCTCCACTATGACGACCTACCTTGAGGCCACTCTTGCCCACCTCCTCGCCGCCAAGGCCAGCCAAGTGGAGAAGAGAACCCCGCGAGAAGACGAAGCAGTGGAAGTTGTGCTTGATGAAGAAGAGGAGGCTGGTCTCTCGCACCCCCACCCACTCCAGCTTCCCCTCGCCACCAAGGCAGGCCAGAAGCAGAGGAGCAGAAGGAGAGCACGCAGAAGACCACCGCTCGGTGCCGCACACACGCGTCGAAGCAGCATCATCCCTCGCCACCCCCAGGGCCACATGCCACCGACGCCCAACTCATCCTTCCCTCGCCACCATGACCGGACAGAGGATCGAGGCGGTCGACGGGATCCACGGGGAGAGGTAGCAGATAGCCTGCAGCTTATTCTAAGAAGAAGCGGTGGCCACCGTCGCCACTCCCAGCTCCGACCAGAGGAGCACGAGCGCTACCACGACGAACCCTAGGAACCAGATCCGGCCGCTTGGATCTGGCCATCCACCTCCGGGCAAAACGCCCCAACTATGGGCACGAAAACGGGACCTACTACTGTTACTACCTAAAGGACGTCAGCGCCTCTCCTTCACCTCCCTCGACCGGCATCGCCGACGAGTTTAGCTTTCATATCGGCCCGGCTCGTACGGGAGAGCTCGCAGTCACTGTAACTAGGAAAGAGAAAGTTGGGCGAGGGGCGGGGAAATGTGTGTTGATAAACGGGGTATGCGTACGTACACGGTACACGGTAGTACTAGCTCACTATGCTGGCAGTACAGTGACGTGGTACAACACGCAGACGTACACTTATATAGCTTCACGTGCACGTATTCCTAGCTGGCGATGCCACATATGTCTTCTACCACAAAAACCGGATAAGTGCATGCTCGGTTTGCATTGCAACAACACTCTACCAAACTTAATACGGACAACTTATGTATAACTTACTTATATCTGACTACCAATACTTAAAAGTATGGTTTTTAGATATTGATATTCCCTCCAACCACTATTATCCAGTGACGGAGACGGCAGGGGGCGAGCTGGGGCCATGGCCACCCCCATGCTGCAGAATTTTCTGAAGCACCCTCTGAAATTATGGATTATTATGTGGAGTTAAGCCTTAACTTACCGTATATGGCCCCCTCCAAGTTGCATAGTATTAAATTGGCCCCCCTTATATTAAATTCCTAGCTCCGTCTGAGAATTACAAAGGAGCTCCCGGGTGCTCCAACCCCCAACGTCAATGCCTTCCACCTGTCCAGGGTCCACCGATTTTCTCTTGCGTATCAATCTTTACCTAGTTTTCATTCAACCTGTATTCGCTCAGCTCACCGTACGTCTCTGACCCATCTCATTAAATTCTATGTACCTAGCCCGGCTACAGAAGTCACTAAGCCCAATCTTATCTCGTTGTTCCACAAACAGTGTCTGAACTAGAACGAGGGATCGATGGGCGTGTTGTTCGCGGCCGCCGCAGCCCAGATTTGCGGCCGCCGCCGCCTAGGTTAGCCGCCGCATCCCAGGTTCGCCGCCACCGCCGCCCTGGTTTGCGTTTGCCGCCGATGCCGCCCAGGTTAGCCGCCGCATCCCAGGTTCGCCGCCACCGCCGCCCAGGTTTGTGTTCGCCGCCGATGCCACCCAAGTTCGCCGCCGATGCCAGCATCGTCGCACGTCTCAGCTTGCTCTCTCCCCCGTGCTACTGGCTACTCCGGCGAGGGCCGTGAAGGGACGAGCTCGTGCTTTCCTCACCGCGCCGCCGTGTCGCAGCGGCGCTCCGGTCGCCACCGAAACCAGCCAACCACTCCGATCTAGTTTCCTTGCCGTCCTTGTCCTCTAAACAGAAGCAATCGAACCTGCAGGCCTCTAATCGATGGAATCGTGCTCGCCTTCCCTAGCTCCGGCCGTCGGCCCTCGCCACCTATTCCACCATGTCCGGCGTCCCGTGACCCTGCCGACCACGCGGGAATCCTCAGGGTGACCGTTGTTGCGGGCATGGCCTGGCCAACGGCCAGGTTGACCTGGGCAGCACAGGCGAAAAAAAGTCCCAGGCCCACCGGGATTGACGCCGGCACCCTCGCCGTCGGCATGAGGATGGGTGACCGTCCTGCTTCAAGCAACTCCGTGGTTCCGCCCTTGCGCCGCGGTGCATGCTGGCTGGGCTCAAGACGGGCAGTTCCCGACCATCTGGTTCGGCTTGTCGCGTCGTCAGGTCGCCGGCGGCCTTCTTGCCCATCAGTTCCCTACTTGTCGAGGCTCGCACGGACCGACACCACCTAGGTCCTGTTGGTTGACGTGTTAGTTTTAACAGGAATAAAGAAAAGGACTGAAGAGGCAAATAAAAGCCCAGTCAATATATACGTTAAGGAGGCCCACGAACCAACGATCGTTACCTTCTCGTACGTAACTAACGCGCCCTGATCGGGGGCACCAAAACCAACTCGATGGTTTGGTCCCCCGTCGCCTGCGCCATATAAAGGAGGGAGGCTGGCAGCGATCGATCTCTCTTGCTCTCGATCTGCTTCTGCTTCTCCCTCACATCCAAACACCCTACCGATCTAGGGAGGCTCAATAGCAACGGGAAGATCACTCCCTACACCTCGCATGCATCGAGCAGGCAACGATGGCCACTTCAGCAATGAGTAAAAGTTTCCCCTTACCCCTCTATCTAATGTTGATCTGGTGTTCTAGTTGCTGGCAATTGTTTTCTATACAGCACATCATGTGAGGTTTTTTCCATCAGGTCCCTCGCAAGCTCAGCTGCGCCGACATGGCCTCTGTGTTTCTGGTGTCTCGGTGAGATCCTAGTCATGCAACCTCGTCGGAAATCTGGCGGACGTGCGCGGAGCTCACCGGCGACGTCAATGGTGTCGAGTATCGGCAAAGTCTCGGCGACATTCCCGTTTTTCATTAATTCAAACCAGCTTTCCTGTACTGGCTTCACTGCAAACATGTTAATTGTGCGGGCCAGCTTTTATTATGGTGGGGGGCGCTGACAGGTTATCTGTCAGGTAGATGTAACGTATTGAGTTGTATTCCGAATAAAGGCTTATAGGCTGATTTACCCTTTCTTACTTTAGCCATCTCAAAGCAATTCGTATGCGGTGGATTTATGGGGGTGCGTGGCTCCCATGAGCCAAACGTCCCGGTTAAGCTCCGTCCCTGCTATTATCTATCACTAATGTGGATATATCTAGATATATTTTAGTATCTAGATACATTCATACTATAGACAAGTAATAGTGATGGGAGGGAGTAGCAAAAATGCAGTTTCAACATCTTAGTCAAAAGTTGTTTCTGTAAAAAAATAAGTAGTTACTTAAACTTTGCTACTCCCTCCGATCTATAATACTCTTCGCTAATATAGATGTATCTAGATACATTTTAGTGCTAGATACATCCGTATTAGCGAAGAGTAATATAGATCGAAGGGAGTACCAAATGCTCAAATATAAGTACTCCGTCCTCCAATACTCATCCTACATAAAACGCTACCACGTCAGCCAAACCAACCGAGAGAGGCCAAAGCCATGCGCATACCCCTAGCCTCCCGCCGCCTGGAGCTGCCATGCTACCCGGAGCTTCGCCGCATTGTCTGTCTGCCCCACCACCCGCCCCGCTCGGCCACCCCTTCGAGCTCACATCCATCAACCTAGATGAGGCGTGCTGCCACGAGGATAGCCTCCCCCGACCCCGCGGAGCTCGATTCCATCTGTGACTACGACGGCTGGAGCTACCTGGCACGGAGCATAGCCAGGCGATAGAGGGAGGGGGCGACGGGAGGGAGTAGCACGGGCAAATGTGGTAGGAAAGAAGAGGAGGAAAAAAAAAAGAGGGAGGAAAATAAAAGGGGAAAAAGAAATGAAAAATATGACTCAGTGACATTTATAGTTCTGCTTTGGATACTTAAAATATGAGTAAGCTGGAAAAGCAGGAGAAGTTATGAATACAGTCTCCTTTACTCATGGCCATTTTAACTACTTAAATTTTAAATAAGCTGTCGGAAATGCTCTTAGTATATCGGACAATCAACCTTAGAAAAAAAGGGACAGCGAAAGTACGGTAGAAGATGGAAGAGAACACAAAACATGCCCCGGTTGCATACAGATTTGGTGAGAGACGGTACGAAGCACCAGTAACTGAATCTTTCCACCACAAACACTAAACCCCACGTCTCTCCCAGTGTCCTCATAAGTAACTGCCATTGCTGCCACTTGGAAGTTGATCTAGAAGAAGAGAACAAAAGCTCACACCCCTGGATCCATGTGCTCCCATGTGATCGATCCTCACTGATGACATTGATAAGCACCAGCAGCTAGCGCTCTGCTTCAATCTGGAAGGCCCAAACAGCCGAGCTTAATGCGATTAGCCGGACGTTAAAGACGCGATGGACCACACGCTTCGCCATGATCCTGCCATTTCAGCATGGACCAGACAGCTTTCCACGACGGCGGCGCACCACCGTTCATCATAAATACTGAGTGCACTGGCGCTGCCGCGGCAGCTAGCCGAAGTCAAGTCGATCGGTGCAAGAGAAGAAGGAGCCGATCGAGCCGGGGTGTACGGTGGGAGAAAGATCATGCCTAGGCTATCAGCGTTCGCGTCACTGGTAGCCCTGCTCCTCCTCATAGACGGCTGCGGCGCCAAGACGCACAAGGTGGGCGGCCTCGACGCGTGGGGCGTGCCGCCGGCGTCGAAGCCCGACGTGTACCTGCGGTGGGGCAAGTCCGTTGACATCAGTCTCGGCGACTCCCTCATGTTCCTGTACCCGCCGGGCCACGACGACGCGGTGGAGGTCACGGCGCGAGCGATCGCGCACTGCAATGTGTCGGCCCCGCTGCGTAGGCTCGCCGACGGCAACTCCGTCTTCAACATCACCGCGCCGGGGAGGGTGTACTTCACGAGCACGGCCCCGGGGCACTGCCGGAAGGGGCAGAGGCTGTCGCTCTACGTTCCCGCGGCCAACGGGACGTACCTGCCGCCGTCCACGGACGACATCGCCGCGCTGGCAGCGATGGAGAAGCTGCCGCCGGCGGCGCCGCCTACCGAGGCCATGTCTCCGTCAGCGTGCGCGGACGATGACTCGGGCGCTGCTGGCCGCGCTGGATCCGTTCTTGCTGCTGCTGCCGCTCTGTGCTTTGCTCTCCTCGTGTACAAGGAGACGTGACGATGGAAAAAATAAAAATGTACACCATGCATGGACCTTCTAATCCTTTTTCATTTGCACAATTCTGCGTTGTCAGATCGGATGGTTCTCAACAACGATTTTCAAGGTAGCAATAGCATATCCACTTAATATTACTCAGTTATAAGAAATGAATAGACCGTGTTAATAAAAAATGTCCATTTTAAAAAAGCATACCATCTAGCCTCTTCAGGTGTAGAAAGAAGTTTTGAGTATGAAATGGCTCTGTTGGTCCATAGAGCTACTAGCAAGGCATTCTTTGGGTGCAATTTTCTACTAACCTAGTTTAGTGGCCCGAGGCTTTGTATTAGATACTTTCTATTTTTCCTAGTGTAGCTCTATATATATTATTTATGGAAAAACAATACAAATATACACAATAGGGTTGTTCAACTTAAACAAATACACTAATTGTCATAAAGTAATAAGATCCAGACGCCCTTTGGTGAGATTTTTTTTTCTATCATCCCTACTACCATCTTGCCATAACTATATATCTCGTACCGATGAGACAAGGCAAAGTGTGGCGTGTCCGTGTTGAAGGTGTTGTGTCGAAGCAATGTTGCGTGGATGAGAATTCCATTCTACCTTTAATTAGTTGCTTGAACTCAGCAAAAACAACAGACAAAGCGATGATTCTTTCTAAAAGACGTTGTCTAGGCACAATGTATTTTGTTACGAGTGTCGTGCCGGTTTGCTATAGTTTGTCCCCAACGATAGGTTTTGTTGTAGTTTTGATGAGGACAATTGTCACGAGGTTAGTTCTAGAAGTTGGTCTCGTTTCTTCTTCTTTCTACAAACCGATGGGCTCAACCGTGATACTTGGCGAAACCTATTGATGTATGCATCCCAATACACAATGTTCTGGAGAGTTTGCCTTCCTTTTTTGTTGCAATGCTTGATCCATTCAACAACCTAAGCATGTCCTATCCCCATCATGTCATGTGAACCTCGGAAGGTAAAATGATGCAGATGAGTAATCACAAAATTTTACGCCAAGGAGATGGATGATGAATAGAATAAGAAAGTCAAGAAAGATGCGAGGAGTACAACAGACAACCGGTGAAGGAGAACTCGTTGAGAAACTACGAAATATAGAAAAACACGATACCATCAAAATATATCAAACATATTTTTTGGAACTTCAGTGGGCTTTATTATCAGCAAGAAGAGTTGACAATGTGTGTTGTAGCCGCTTCAATAGTACGTTGACAATGTGTTCTTGATTTGAACGCTCTTTTTCCTGCATGGTCTCTGTTCCATTTAAGGAAGATACTTATGGTCTCCATTGTATGTAAGGAAGGTAATTATGGTATCCAATATTCATAATTGCCGCTAGAAAATATAGTCCCGCCTTCTAATACTACTTTTCTTCCTCATTATAAAGACTAAAGAAAATGGGAAAAACCACCCCAAAATACTCCTATAATGTGTTGCATTACTATGCAAAATGAGACATAAACATGTATGCAAAATGCACGTGCCGAACCTCCCCAAAGCTAATATTTTTGCTCATCCCTGAGAAAATACAAGCTAAGAGAACAAGATCCTCATGGTTATGAAGTTTAAGATAGTGATAATAATAATCAAGGACTGTAGGCATTGTAGCAACATGGACGCCTGAAAAGGAAATTGTCTCTCTAAGTGGTTTTAGGTGTTTAATGAAAACATACTCGTGATCTCACCATGTGTTAAAATTCTAGGTATAGTTGTCAAATAGAACAAGACTGTGATCGACTTCTCAAAAGTGAAAATAGAGAATATGGTTTTCTGACATTTCCATTTATTTGAGTCGCAGGAAAATCTATAATATCAAGAGAGGTTGCATATTGAAAGGTATGAGTGGAATCAAATCACGCACAGAAACTCAAATATGCACCCACTAAACCATACATGTCTGTAGTGAGAGACCCTTCAACTCTTGATGTTTTCTCTTAGTACGTTTGGGGTAAGCCAAATCATTAATTAGGGCCAAAATTGTGTTTTCTTACGGTCCAAGTTTCTATCTATTTTTTGAGGTGCGTCCTAGTGTTGCAACTCTCTGGAATGGGTAAAAAACGCCCGGAAGCAGATTGAAAATTTTTGGTCACCAACTCCAATTTTTTTGGTGTGCTGTCCTCAGCAAAAGGCTCAAATTGGGGGGCCTATAAAAGGCCCCCTTTATACAAAAGAGTATGCTCCTTTCATTTCCTCTCTCTGCCATTAATACAGTCTTTCATTGCCTTAGATCTCTCCCATTAGCCAACCAAACTTGACACATTCTAGGGATTGAGTGAGAACACCTAGATCTACACCTTCACTAAAGGAAAATTGATTCCCCCTTCATTCCACTGTGAACATTGTTGCCCTTGGCTCTTGGGTGTTGGGTCACCTCACAGAGGAGGTTGTCCTTGGAGCTCAATCTTTATGGTGTAAAGATCCATGGTTGCGTTTGGAGCCTCCAATTAAGTTGTGGAGATTGCTCCAACTTTGTTTGTAACGGTTTCAATTGCTACCTTTAGAGCCACCAATTAGTATGCCAGCTAGGGTTTCTTTTCAGGTTCGGTGCAAATAATAAAAATTTATTCCCTACGGAACCCCGAATTGCCCAAGATCTATCTATGTAGTAATGCTGTAACGATTAACTGGTGATGATGCGGAGATATACCCTCGTAGACCAAATGCGGGGTTTATGCTCCTGAACAAGCATTGACGATGAAGACGATGTAGCGGACCTCAAGGTCGTGAAAATCTTGACATCACGACATCATGGCGCCATGATGCCAGTGCTCCTTCCGGATCCGGATCCAGCCAAGAATGCGGAAGTAGATCAATCCGACCCGGAATTCCTGCAGCACTCAGTTGTGCAGTGGTGGAACCGCCCTCGCTCTGACGCAGCCCTTCGGGAGGACACACGAGAGAGAGGGAGAGGAGGAGAGGGGTGGTGTATGAGGGGCGAGAAGAGGAAAGCTCATCCAAAGGAGCACCCTCAGTCCACGAGTGTCCAACTCTCCTCCATGGGGGGGTTTATATAGGCGAATGGGAGAGACCTTACCCCTCCCCCCACCAAGGCATCTCGGGGCCGGCGGCTAGGGTAGGGAGGAGCATGCCCTAGGTCTGCCACCTACCCCCAAAACCCTAGCCCCCTTGGCCGGCTGGGCCTATGGGCCAAGCCCTAGGCACACATGCCCTGGCCAGCCTCCTAATGGGCTCTCCTTCTCGGAAGGGCCCAAATAGGTGGGTTGCCTTTATTTATTAATTAAATAAAGTTTATTAATATTAATTCATTAATTAATATCAATTACTTTATTATTTAATTCCCTATAGCTCCAAAACTTCTTCCAGAATCCTCCGAACAACTTTTGGATCTCCGCAGAACTTTTTCGGCTTCCTCCTATCAACACATTGACAATTCTAGAAACACTTTAATGTCATCGCACCCTTAAGTGTGTTACCCTACGGTTCGAGAATACTTCAGACATTACCGAGAATTCTCTTCGGTAAATGATCATCAATCGGATTTGGACATCCATGATGATCCCTGTGTATTCCCATGAAGGAATTCTGTCGTTACCGCAAACATCGATGTCCTACTCCCTTTGCTTCTGCGATACTTACAATATCGGAGACTTGATCATCGGTGTCTCCATACCTAGTTCAATCTTGTTACCGACATTGCTATTAACTCGTTCCCGTGATATTCTATCCTCATGACCTAGTCACATGTTGCAACATTGGATGAATCTCACCGAGTGGGCCCAGAGTACCTTCCGTCATGCGGATGAGAAAATCCCGTCTCTTAATGCATACGCCTCAAATTACCCCATTGGAAACCCAAGAGACACCTTTTCAGTCACCCTTTTACGTTGTGACAGTTGATGCAATCAAAGCTCCCTCCACTAGTAGTGATTAAATATATTTTCTTCAGTTTCTGCTCAATGTCGCCCTAAGAGACGACGTGGGAGCTCTCTAAAGGGAATGGGATAAACTTAGTTAAACAGAGAAAAGTGTTAACCCTTCTTATTTGTAAACGGTAGCTCTCCTCTTATAACCCCTTTGTTATTCTATATTAAATGTAAAACCTGTAAAGGGAAAATCTAGTTTTAGAAATCTTAGCTATTAGAAAGCCATTTAAACCTAACCTTTCATCAACAACTACAGGCATGGAACAAAGATGACCTTACAGGAAAAACAACATCTAGACAAGTCAACCCATCACATACATCTAATAAAAACACAACAATGGTTTAAGACATCCATATGGACAACAAGTTTAACATAGTATAAAGTCTTCTTCCGCGCATTCTAGTAGATGGATTGAACAACGAAAAAGGGGTTAGACCCTCGCCATTACTCACCTGGTAGACCATAGAGTAGACGCCTAGCAGCCGATCATATCTTGCACCACCAAGTATATTAGATGTGTATGTGCACACATGTGCATATCAATATTGAAAAGACACTGACAACACCAAATACTCAAAATAGAGGCCAAGCTACATGTAGCTCTTTATTTAAAATACATATATATATATATATTTAGAAGTTTCAAAAAATCTTCAAAAATCCTAGATTTAGTGAAAGATACATACTATAAACATAGTGAAATCACAATGCACAATACTTACTATTTCGTAAAAAAAAAGTCAAAATGTGGATTTGAGTATAGTGAATAGTACATATTGAAAACTATAAAAAAAGTCAGCTTTTATAATCTTTGTGTATCCTAGAATATTAAAAAAGTCCATAGAGATTTTGCACGCTTGTAGGGTACATAACTGACTACTCCCATCTAAAATGTGGATTTTGCACAACTGGTAAAACCCTATGGCTAGTAAATTGATTTCCTGATGAATATGCTAAAGAAGTCATAAATCATGTATTAGTTTGGGAAATACAACACATTTAGTCACAAAACGCTAGCAGTGAAACTTACCAAAAACTTTTTGTCAAAGGAAATTGTAAAGCAAACCTCTATCGATGATCAATATTGTACAATTGTTGGATACATGAGCTGCTCAACTTGGTGATGGGGTTTCGGTGGCCTAGAAAATTGGATACCACAGCAGTAGTTCAACCGAATTCAGTTATCCACATATCATTGAATCAGAATTCTAGGTATAGATATCCAGAGTTGCAAACTCCGGTCTCCGCGAGCGAGCTGCAAATCACACGAAGGTGCATAGCACGAGTGGTGCCAAATGCCCTGCACCCCTCACAACTAACCCTCGCGCACCGATCCAGAAAATCCAGAGAAAAAACAAAAATGCTCTCGCCCTCTCACCTCTAGATCCACGTACTCCCATTCAACACCCTAATCATATCCTATCCCCATCATGTCATTTGAACCTCAGAAGGTAAAAAGATACATACAAGTAATCACAAAGTTTTACGACAAGGGGATGGATGATGAATAGAATAAGAAAGTCAAGAAAGATAGCAAGGAGTAGAACACACGACTAGCGGATGAGAACTTCTTGAGAAAACCAGAGAATTATATCAAACATGTTTTTTTGGAACTTCAGTGGCCTTTATTATCAACAAGAAAACTTACAACGTACAAAGGATTATGAGTGAACTAAACATTCAATAACGGGTGTTTTCAGTTATGTAGCTGGCCAATCTACATTCAACCATGTTCTCTCTCACATATATTAAGAAAATCATATTTATACTAATCTTCCATACCTTTTGGATCATAATTTTATATAAAAATTGGATGTTATATTTTTATACTTAAACACATTATATGTTGCTATATTGATTATGTGGACTTTTTTATACAATTTACATATCTATCCCTCAACACACACACACACAAACACACAATGCTGAATTTAATGGTTATCTTGGAGCCAAAGTTATTCTCTATTTTGAGAGGATGCTTTGCAAATATTAAGCATGTTTCCTTAAATATGAGAAAAATATAAAGCACTTGATCACATGTCTAATATCTCCCTATTAATTATGTTGGTGTACTATGTATTTGTCTATGTTAGTATATTTAAAGTTTTGGCATTAATATGTAAAGTGTATGGTTTAACAAATATCTTGATAGATATTTCTGGTGCATTATTGGGTAGAAGAAAATACAAAATCCTAGAGTTATATGGTTTTACGAGGATCCTATGATGTAATTGGTTGGCATGTTGCTTTAACAATGGTTGTTATGTGCTGTAGCCGCTTCAATAGAATGTTGACAATGTGTGCTTGATTTGGGCGCAACAATTCTTTTTCTGCATGGTCTTTGTTCCATGTAAAAAAGATATTTATGGTATCCATTCTGTGTAAGGAGGTAATTATGGTATTCAATCTTCATAATTGCCGCTAGAAATATAGTCCCACCTTATAATACTCTTTTTCTTCCTTATTATAAAACTAAAGAAAATGGGCAACACCACCCCAGAATATTCCTATAAAGTGTTTTATTATTATGCAAAATATGACATAAACATGTATGCAAAATGCACACGTCGAGCCTCCCCAAAGCTAATACTTTGCTTGTCCCGAAGAAAATACAAGCTGAGAGAACAAGATCCTCATGTTCATAAAGTGTAGGGATTTCTATTTTCGTGCCCTCGGGTCCTTAGTTGTGCTCAGTTTTCCCCAGCCGCTTAGTTTTTCCTTAGTTTTGCCCAAGCGCTTGTCTGAAACCCTCACAAGGAGCTCGGACGGGAGGAATCCTGTTTAGTTGACTGTTTGTTGGTGCTGGCAAGTGGGGCCGGTGTTGGTGCCCCGCAGTGGACATGTCTCCACTTATCCAGATCATCGTGGGACCCACAACTTGTCCATGTTTGCGCGCCGGACCCACAGCTTATCCAGGTGACCGTTGCAAAATGGGAGCCCGAGCCAGCCCCGCGCCCGTGCCCGTGCCATTGCTTCCCCTTTCTTTCCCCGCGCCCCATTGTTCTTCTTCTCCGCCAGCGGCAGCCCTTCTCTGGCAGGCGGGTGATGTCTAGTTTCTCTTCGACCTCCCGTTCTTCATGGCCGCAGTATGGACCCGTGCCTTTGACAAGATGCCCTGACTGCCCACGCCAGGAGCCTCTGAAGCGGTCGATCTATAAGACGGACGACAACGGCAACCGTGGATGTGAGTTCCTTGCATGCAAGAGCTTGCCATATAGAGAGGGGGATAAGGTTAGATCTCGCTCCAATTGCTCTATTTTCTCTCGATTTTCTTGTTATTCCCTCGAATTTGGGATTTAGGGTTCACGTTGTTGTTTTCAGATCCTGAAGAAATGCAGGTATTTCGAGTGGATCGATGTGTATGTTCAGAGGCTTAAATTGCAGGAATCAATTGGCGCTATTGGGGAGCGCAATTTGGGAGGGGGGGGACTTGCTGCAGAGAATGCGGCAGAGAGAGGAGCCGTTCCGATTATGCCTAATGCTCCCAATGCAGAACTGGTGGAAGTGAAGGGAGAACTGAAGAAAATGAACAAACAGTTAAAGCAGCTGATCGAGTTGAAGAAGCAAGCTAATCTGATGGCTGGTTGTTTTTTTTGTTGTATAATTGCGATCAGATTCTTATCATTGCTCATCAAGTGCTAGAAGTTGTTACAAGGGATCCCTTGTTACAAATCCATTAGTCAGTTACATGTACTTGTAGTTGTTTTCAAAGTTAGTGTGTGCATTCACCGAAATTACCAAAAAAAATAAGTGTTAGGGAATATAGGAATGCTAAAGATAGTTGATAATTGTTAGAGGGGTGACAAATAATGCATTCACCAAAATCCCACAAATATGTATGTCTCATGTTTATACCAAAATTATACCACTTTTGGGATGTTTCAAATAACCAAAACTATATCCCAAACTATATTCCCTAAAAGAAAAGGAATGCTAAAGAAAGTTGATAATTGTTATAGGGGTGATAAATAATCCATTCACCGAAATCCCCCCAAATATGCCAAATATGTATGTCTCATGTTTCTACCAAAATTATACCACTTTTGGGCCATTTCAAATTGCCAAAACTATATTCCCTAAAAAAAGGAATGCTAAAGATAGTTGATAATTGTTAGAGGGGTGATAAATAATCCATTCACCGAAATCCCCCAAATATGCCAAATATGTATGTCTCATGTTTCTACCAAAATTATACCACTTTTGGGCCGTTTCAAATTGCCAAAACTATATTTCCTAAAAGAAAAGGAATGCTAAAGATAGTTGATAATTGTTAGAGGGGTGATAAATAATCCATTCACCGAAATCCCCCAAATATGCCAAATATATATGTCTCATGTTTCTACCAAAATTATACCACTTTTGGGCAGTTTCAATTTACCAAAACTATATTCCCTAAAAGAAAAGGAATGCTAAAGATAGTTGATAATTGTTAGAGGGGTGATAAATAATCCATTCACCGAAATCCCCCAAATATGCCAAATATGTATGTCTCATGTTTCTACCAAAATTATACCACTTTTGGGCCGTTTCAAATTACCAAAACTATATTCTCTAAAAGAAAAGGAATGCTAAAGATAGTTGATAATTGTTAGAGGGGTGATAAATAATCCATTCACTGAAATCCGCAAATATGTCTCTTGTTTACACCAAAATTATACCACTTTTTAGTTTAACATTTTTAAATCGTAGAAAATAATGCATAAATAGAGGGAATATAGTTACGTGGCAAAATAATCCATAAATGCATGTCTCTTGTCACACGGATCGACTCCACCAACCGTTGATCCACCGACAGAGAGAGAGAGGGGTGGCCACGAAGAGACGGATAGGGGTATACTGCCCGTTAGATCTGTGGATCAACGGTTGGTGGAGTCAATCCGTGTGACAATGGCTCAATCAATCAGGATAAGTTTGGGCTTCTGGGAGCATTTGTGACAGTACTTGAGGGCAAAACTGAGTAGTACTAAGAAACCAAGGGCACGTAAATAGTAAATAGACTAAGGGATTCAAATAAAAGAATTACAAAATGAAAAATGCATGTTTTGTACAATATAATTCATATTGGGCTACATCAAATTATTTGCAATTCAAATATACATGAGTGTGACAATTATGGCCTCATTTAGACAAACTATGTTTTGGGGAAGAAGTTTTGCAAAGGGGTTTGAGTGGAAAACCATGCATCTTCATAGCTACTAGTAATTCTGAGAAGTGGCAATTTGTGGTAAAACTTGATTTATCTATGTTTGTTAAGGTTTCCTAGGTGGCAGGTTGCGTAAGAAGACTCCATGAGTAGGTGCCACTATGTTTTTATTTTTTTTTGGATTTTTTTGCGCATGAAATGACTCAATTAGCTATGTTAATCTTATTTGTTGACTCTGTTGACCAGCTACTTGAGGGTAGAACTGAGTATATTGCACTTGCCAGTCTAAGTACTCGAGGGGAAAACTGAGTACAGATAAAAATTTTGTATAAGGCCCGAGGTTAGAACTGAGTACACCAAACGTCGAAGGGTTAGCCTCATGTCGCGGTGCACGCTGCAGCCGTCTTTATAGCGGACGCGTGTTGCGGTACACCAAACGCCACCTTCGTCTTTATAGAGCCCCTCTTTCTCTCCCTCGACGCTCGCCCACTCTCTCATTCTCACTGCAACCACCTCTCCTGTCCCATCATCTTCTCCACTTCGCGTCGAAAAAACCCCGAAAAAAAAACTCCGGCGATGGAGAAGAATGACATGCCCATTGTCGGCGCTTCCGACGTAGCCGCCGGCGCATCAGGCGCCGGCACATCGGCCGCCGGTGCATCGGCCACCGGCGCATCGGCCGCCGCCCCCGTCCAGGACCCCGTCGCTGCTTCCGACGTAGCCGCCGGCACATCGGCCGCCGGCGCATCGGCCGCCGCCCCCGTCCAGGCCCCCGTCGCTGCTTCCGACGTAGCCGCCGGCGCATCGGCCACCGCCCCCGTCTAGGCCCCCGTCCAGTTCCCCGTCGATTGGAACCCGTACGAACAAGAGCCGTACGTCGCCCCGGAGAACCCCTACGACACCAGCATCGTCGATGACGAGGAGGTAACCCTTTGTTCCCTTGTTCTTATTCTATTTCAATCCTTTTTTGTGTTAGATCTTGTGTTATTAGGGTTCGTCTGTTCCTAGTTCTATCATTTTGTGTTAGATCTTGCGTTAATAGGGTTTGTCTATTCCTAGTTCAATCCTTTTGTGTTAGATCTTGCGTCATTAGGGTTCGTCTGTTCCTAGTTCTAGATCTTGCGTGTTAGATCTTGCGTTATTAGGGTTCGTCTGTTCCTAGTTCTAGATCTTGCGTTATTAGTGTTTGTGATTTGCTTTTGTTTAAGATTCGGTTAACTTATATGAGTAATCAATCCCATCCGGTTAATTTGTGCCGATGATGATGAATATTTGGGCACAAATTGATTCAGGGTTTGGTCTGTGAACAATTGGTGTGTACAAATTTGTTGTGCATGATCTTTGGTTCACTGACCCAAATCCTGGATATAAGTGTGTCCAATGTAACTGAGGCTACCTCTTTTTTTCGTGCCCATATTATCATGCATGATCTTTTGTTCATTCTCTGTTCCATCATCGCTGCAATTGACTCCATGTTTTTTGATCTTTGGTGCTACGTGACAGGTGCAGAGCAGCGATGTCGACAGCGACGACGAGTCCTTCCACACCAAGACTCGTCATGTCCTCAGGAGGCTGCAGTCCGGCCATTACGATCGCCACTTTGCTGGAGGCATTTACAGGTGCCCCTTCTGCAACAGGAGGCTCCGCGCCACCGACTTCAACTGCATGGTGAACCATGCTGAATCCATTGGCAGAGGCGGCGCTAGAGTTGGAACGACCGTGAACGTGTATGCGTTTATGGCCAAACACAAAACACTTGGGATTTACCTGTGCAGCCTCCAAGCTTAATTCCATGTAAAATGTAGGAGTAGCTTATGTTGGATCTCGGTAGTACTGTTGGATCTGTCGTGGTCCCATATATCTATGCTATGTTGGCTGCTGTATGCAGCTTATCGTATATTTTCTCTGGATTTGTGCCCTAGATTTCCTACTCCCTCCGATCCATATTACTCTTCGCTAATGTGGTTATATCTAAACACATTTTAGTGGTAGATACATCTGTATTAGTGAAGAGTAATATGGATCGGAGGGAGTACCTGATTGGGTAAAACCGAAGGCATAAAGAAATGAATGGCGTTAAAAACAGAAGGAGAAGCTGCTCAAGATTTGCTACCAATTTGGGCAATCAAGAATGAATGAGATCGAGCGAGAGAGAGGAAAAAGGTGCATTGAAAACTGCTAATTTGGGCGAAAGAGACCGAAACCACTCGTGCCCACATCCCGGATCCACACGGCTCCACACGCTACGGCCCCAGCTCCGCTCGTATGACCAAATACGGTCTCGTCCTGTCCCACGCGGTCCCTTTCTACCAGCCCCACACGACGCGGCCCCACACCGCGCGGCCCCACTCGTCATCACGGAAAGGTCAACTAAACGGGAATCCTCCCGTCCGAGCTCCTTCTGAGGGTTTCAGACAAGGGCTTGGGGAAAACTGAGGAAAAACTAACGAGCTGGGGAAAACTGAGTACAACTAACGACCTGAGGGCACGAAAATAGAAATCCCTAAAGTTTAAGCTAATAATCAAGGATTGCAAGCATTTTAGCAACATGGACGTCTGAAAGGGCATTTGTCTCTCTAAATGGTTTTATGTGTTCAAGCTGAGGTTTCCACCCTAGTGTCGCCCTAGGGGATGACATGAGCTTCCTAAAGGGAATGTGATAAACTTTGTTAAATAGAGAAAAAGTGTTAACCCTTCTTATTTTTAATGGTAGATCTTCTCTTACAAACCCTTTTATAGTCTATATTAAATGTAAAACTTGCAAAGGGAAAATTCTAGTTTTAGAGATCTTAGCAATTAGAAAACCATTTAAACCTAACATTACAATAAACAATGATAAGCCTGGAATTAAGATGACCTTATAGGAAAAATAACATCTAGACTAGTCAACCCTTAACATATATCTAGTAGAAATGAGAAAATTTCACATAACACCAATATTTGGTAACAAAGTTGCACAAAACACAGAATCAAAGCATCTTTTGCAGCAAACCCCAACTTTTGGGGTAATATGTTACATCTAACCCAAATAGATGTTTTAGGACACTTAACACCATATTTCACAGGTGAGCCAACATCTCTATAACTTAAACCAAAATTATATGATAATTTTAAAAAATGGTATATCACAATTATACAACAATTTAGAGAAGGGCAGCATAATGGTAGAAAATAGACATTATGCACATACATTATAGATTTGAGTCAGTATGCTTCCCTTTTATAAAGTACTCACTCAGTTTCAAAACATAAGATGTTTTAGGTTTGTGAAGTAAATGTGTATCTAGACACCTTTTAATGTGTATATTCGAGTGAACCTATATATTAAAAGATATCTAGATACACATACTTCACAAAGCTAAAGCATCTTATATTTTGAAATGGAGGGAGTATCATATAATTGTGATATACCTTTTCTAAATTATCATATACTAGGAAACATGCCCGTGCGTTGCACCGGGAGAGAAAAATCTACGTTAAGGAGACACACAGAGTAAGTTCTTTGGTTAAAAGCATGCATCCTCGGTGTGCTCCATATAAGTTGCCACCACTACCTACTATGCTCATCACATCAGTCACAACATCTAATACATGTGCGCCAACGCTAGCCGAGCCAGGCATCGCAATCGCCACCACACCCCACTCCGCAAAGGCATTCGCCTCCATTGGGCATGAGGAATGCGGATAAATCGTTGGAGGAGGCAACATCAGTGCCTTCACCAAAGAATTTTTGAAGAATATCCCCACAGAACATTTTGGCCGTGAAGTTAGAAAAGCTTAAGCATCAACATGTGGCAACACGAATCCTGAAGTCTGTCGTCTGCTCCCCTTTCAGTCATGTTTTCTACTATCATTTTGTCCACAACAGGACGATGGGTACATGACCTGAAGAACAATTCAGTTTTTTTTTCTCAAATTATGCAATATATCAATGATTTAGCTCTAAAATTGTGAGAGACGCTATGAAGTAAAAACATCCATTATCATGAGTGCAAAGAATCAGCTCTTCTTATGATTAGAAAAATCCTCATATTTGCCATGAGCATGCATGCTTCTATCATATGAAATTCTGAAACTCACGTACGTCCATGCATCCATGACAGGGCCTGCCCTTGAATACCTTTCCCGCACAGACCCGCTCCTGTCGACAGTGTCATCGTATAGTGTTTGCCTGACTGTAGGCTGTAGCGCTAGCGTGTTTTTCTGAAGACCGACATAAGAGAACAGTATAGTGAACAAATGTTTTCATGCGACAGAACCAAATTAACATCAGCACCACCACGCAAGATATACCACTACCCGTAACGTTTGGTTATTTGCAAATGAATGAACAAAGTTCCTTAATAAAGTTAGGATGATCGCTACGTGAGCATCTTCAACATGAATCTCTGTATATTGAGAAAAACGCATCATCCATGCAAGCTCGTTCATGAACAGATTTCAATCAAAAAAATTGGGGAAAGAATCTGAGTTTGCATCTACAAAAGAAGCTTAAGTTATCATTCCCTAGTAAAACCAATTGTATCATTTTACCAGTTTGTTACAGGCATACCAGAATGTTGATGACCATGGATCCAATTTTAGAAGAAAAAGGATTGAATCTGGTTGGGGACGCCCAAGATGAAGCGAACGGCAAATTAAACAGCCTCCATCTTTGCACAGCGCATCTTCAGTCGATCCCGATTCAAATAATTCCGAGCACCCTCGCAAAGCAAGGACGTACAAAACCTAGGAAACGGACCAAACCAGGAAAACACTTCAGTTTGCTACAGTATGACACCATAAAGTTATTACGATGGCCGTAGACGGCCTTCCACTGCGCCGTAGGCAGCTGGAGATGGGCGCTGCTGCTTTAGCAGGAAGTGTATGAAGCATCGAGATGGTTCGCTGCAAGCTAAAGGACTGTGACCAGCCCGCCAACGCTTCCAAAGTTGGCCATCTATTCTCATCCTCGAAAGTTGGGCAGACCAGCCACCGCTGGCTGCTGAAGCTCCTCACACAAGCCATGTCTGTGACCTTTTTCGAAGCAGCCTCCACAAACGCGTCTCTGTGTCGACGGCAAACGCCATGCGTTAATCGAGCTCTGGGTTCATCCGTTCATGTATACAGGCACTCCAGGAGCCGAACGAGTGCGGTCCTACAGATGACGACGGCTGAGCAACAACCAGCTCTCTGGCTGCCTCCCCCACGAGATTAATCTGCTCAACAAGATAACCGCCATCGACACCGGCATGAACCATCTGAACTTCCTAAACCCCTCATCCTTTTCGTTCGTCAGAACTCAGAAGTGTCAACCAGCTCAGCCTTGACGCGAATCGCCTCTACGGGGCAAGTCGCTGATGCGCTCCGCGACCTCGCATGCCCGGCCGGCCGCCTCGCCAACGTCAAGCTATCACAGAATTACTTCACGTCGGTGTGCTCGACACAGTATCAAGGATGGCATGACGCGAAGCACATTGGCCGGCCGAGTGCGCCTCGTTCCTGAGGCACCTGCAGACATGATCCGCGCTGAACGCACGCGTGGCCTTTCCCAGCCGCGGACGGGAACGAAGCTTGGACTCGAGTCCTTGTCGAGCACGGAAGAGATTGCGTGAGCGAGGGACGAAATTTGACCAGGCCCCATGTGCTGCAACAGCAACATACGAAATTCCATGGACGAACAAGGAACGAACATATGAACAGGCCCTCCTGCCTGGCGCCAACGACTTTCATCATCTTCCACAAACAGAAACCCTCCTTGGGGCACACAGGGGAGCGCCGGGGGGGGGGGGGGGCTGATACGTCTCCAACGTATCCATAATTTTTGATGCTCCATGCTTGTTTTTACACCATTTGCTTAGTGTTTCATTACACTTCGTGGCACTTTTATGCATTTTCCGGAACTAACCTACTAACAAGTCGCCACAGTGCCAGTTCCCTATTTTCTGCTGTTTTTGTGTTTCAGAAAAGTTACACAGGAAATATTCTCGGAATTGGACGAAACCAAAGCCAGTCGCCCAGAATTTTACCGAAGCTTCCAGAGAACCGAAGAGGAGACGGAGTGGGGCCACGAGGTGGCCTCACACCAGGGCGGCGCGGCCAGGGGCTGGGCCGCGCCCCCTATGTGTGAGACCGCCTCGGTCCACTTCTGACGATTCCCCTTCGCCTATAAAGACCCCCCGACGAGAAAAACCTAAAGGCCCGATCAGTTTTCCAGAACACATCGCGATCCGCCGCCACCGTCGACCTAAAGATCGGGAGGGTCCAGAAGCTCTTCCCGGCACCCTGCCGGAGAGGGGAATCGCCACCGGAGGTCTTCTTCATCGCCATTCTTGCCTCCGGAGCGATGAGTGAGTAGTCTACCTTGGACTATGGGTCCATAGCAGTAGCTAGATAGTTGTCTTCTCCACCATATGCTTCATATTTAGATCTCATGAGCTGTCCTACATGATTGAGATCACCGTTATGTAATTCTACATGTTTGGTTTGTTGGGATCCGATGAATATTGGTGTTATGCTTGAGTTGAAGTACTGAAATTTATCTTTTGTTATCTCTATGTTGTTTATGATCTTGCATGCTCTCCGTTGTTAGTAGCTATCTTGGCCGAGTAGTTGCTAGTGACTCCAAAAGGGGGTATTTATGCTCGATAGTAGGTTCATGCCTCTATTTAATCTGGGAGAGTGACAGAAACATCTAAGGTTGTAGATGTGCTGTTGCTACTAGGGGGAAAATAACATTCATATGCGCGAGGGCATATGCTTTGTTTATATTACACACTTTGCTTAACGCAATTATCTGTTGTTCGCAACTTAATACTCATGGGGTGTTCGGACGATATCCCCGTGAGTGGATTATTAGTCATAGATGCAGTTGGATGGCGGTCTATGTATTTTGTTGTAATGCCCAGAGTAAATCTCATAGTGATCCTCTCATCATATGCCCGTTGTCTTTATTCTATCAATTGCCCAACTGTAATTTGTTTACCTAGCATGTATTATTTTATCTTATGGAGAGACACCGCTAGTGAACTGTGGACCCCGGTCCTATTTCCTTTATATTGCTATCACCTGTTTACTTTACTCGCACTATTTACTTTACTCGCATACTATTATCACTTTCCACTCGATACGCTCATACCTTTTGTTTCAAGTAAACCGGTGAGATTGACAACCTCATCGTAAGTTGGGAGCAAAGTATTTGGTTGTGTTGTGTGCAGGTTTCACGTTGCTACTGGTTGAAGACACGCTAACAAGAGATCATTAACGGCGCCCTTGTTAGAGCATCACACAGCTAGTGGGTATCACCTTCAGTCGTATTTTGTCCTCCTACTGGATTGACTACCTTGGTTTTTTACTGAGGGAAAAACTTGCTGCTATATTCATCACATCTTGCTCTTGGGGTTTTCCAACTGGCCGGTCATTTACTTCATTAATTTCACACACCATCACCGTGCCATCAACAAGTTTTTCTGGCGCCGTTGCCGGGGAGGAAGAAGACTTTTGCAAGAGGAGTTTTCGCACGCACATCCTTTACTTTGTTTTAAGTTTTGCTTTACTTTATTTTTACTTGCATCGTTTTATCAAAAACCCAAAAAAATTAGAATCCTTTGTAGTTGTTTATTATGTCTAGTTCAGTTGCTACTACTATGTCACCCAAGGATATGATTTTCACTTTCAAGCAAAAAGAGGAGGAAAGTTTTAAGGAAGCTTGGTCTAGAATTTATGATTGGCATGGAAAAACTGAACCGAAAATGACTTTGAGTTTGCTTCTTAGTTGCTTTTACTTTGGACTTGCTCTTCGTTATAGATATGCTTTGGATGCTACTACAGAAGGAGATTTCCTTCATTGTGATGGAGATCAAGCCTTCAATATTAAAAAAAGTTGATTACAATTTATAGCATGCCAACCTATTTTGATTCCTCTCTTGTGTGCATTTTTAATAGACTTCATACTCTTGAGACTCGCACTGCTAGTTTGAATACTTGCTACAATACTTTGCGCCAGCATTTTGATTATGTGCCAGCAAATTCTGAACCTTCGAGTTGGTATCCTACGGTAAAAATTACCATTGGTGGTGAAACTTTTCATTCTTGATGTGATATTATGTCTGAATTTTGTCTTATGCCAAAGGATGTTTATGAATCTTTGAGTCTTTGGAAGCTTTCTGAGGGAGGAGAAGGAATTTCCCTTACTAATAATGCCACTATATTTTTTGTTAGAATAGCTAAAGGAGTCTTTACAAAAGTCCTAGGAAGAATGATATCTACTGATTATCTTGTTATTTAATGTGTAGGAAAAGGATAAATCACACTTGAAAGATCCCTATTGAAGCTCCTGGACGCCGTTATAGATGTGAGAAAAGGCAATATAAGATTTATCTCTTCACCTTGCAATAGCCACGTCTTTCCTAGAGTCAAGAGCAAAGGTAAGAAAGGAAGACGTAAGGCACCCGCTGATCCTAGCACTTCATCTCTTGATGTTACTTGATTCGCAATTTTCTGCGCCTAGCTCAAAGACGTTAAAGAAAAGCACTCTTGGGAGATAACCCAATGTTTTTACATTCAATTCTTTTTCTTTTATTTGAGTCTTGGAAGTTATTACTACTGTAATGACCTCTCCTTATCCTTTTTATTTCATTTTGTGCCAAGAGAATCCTCTAATTTGAGCGAGGTAAGATTTGGGGTTGTTGCTATCCTAAAACTGTTTTTGGTGCTGCACCGTAAAAATTTGTGAAAATTCTCTGTATATCTTTTGGACCTGAAATTTCATGTGCATATGCCCCAGGTTATATATAAACTTTCATTAGTTAAACACTTTTTGATTTGAGCAACAAAAAACCCCTTAAAAATTCGACCTTTGTCAGCTGTTCTATTTTGACAGATTTCTGCCAATATTTGTGTTTGCCACTTTACCGCTTTCTTTTTGAGTTCTTTTGATCACGGAACTTTTGGGGAAGTTGCTACAGTAGTATATGCTTTATATGTGGTGGTTTTAGGTTGAAACCTGAAGCAAAAGGGTTGATTCTATGTTATGCTTACACTAATGTTGCTAATAGATTTGTGTTTAGTTTTGTATGAAGGAAGTTTTCAAGTGTAGGGATCGGAGAGTGATGAGATGAGTTGAAGAATGGACAAAAGCTCGAGCTTGGGGATGCCCATGCATCACCCCAAGAAATATCCAAGAAGTACAAGCGTCAAAGCTTGGGGATGCCCCCGAGGCACCCCTTCTTCATCGGCAAAAATCAGGTCACCTTTCAAGACACTATATTTTTATTGCTTCATGCATTATGCATTTTTCTTGGAGCATCAGTTGTTTTTAGTTTTCAGTTTAGTTTAGTTTTGTTTGCTGCAATAAATGGTTGGACTCCAACAAATTTATTTTGGAGAAGATGCCTTGCTTTTCATTTGCCAAGAACACTCCGTTTTTCATTCTTATAATTTCAACGAGTGTTCTTCTTTTTCTAGAACTCCATTTGGCTTTCGATTTTCACCTTGATTTGCATTCAGATCTTTTTATATCTTTTTATCAAGGTGTATTTTTGCCTCTGATCTTTATTAGTTTTCATCAAAAGAGGTGTTTATAAAAAATTTGAATGGTGTTGGAAAAAAGAAAAAGCTTTATGCAAAAAAGTGGTACAAGAAGGAGCTTGTGTAGACTGCGGCTTAGGCTTTTGCATGTCATGCTTGATGTCTTTTTGATAGTATGCTTAGTGGTTTTTCTGTAGCATGACTTATCTCAAATAACTGAGATTGCTTAATGAGCCTTTGAAAAAATTATGCGTTGTTTTTATCGTTTGGAAGCATTATTTTGGTTTTCTCCTTGATGCTTTATTTGGGTTGACTTGGTGCATGTTCACACATGTTAGACTCTTACAAAGTTGCCAATAGCCTCTATGATCATTTAGTTTTTGACTTTTGATACCATCTTATGCTTCTTTTAATGTCGCTTTGTCGCTTTGCATGATTATGGCCGTTATTGCTCTCTTAGTTGGTCGCTCCCAGTCTTTTGCTAGCCCTCGCCTTGTACTGAGTATGAGCTCTACTTGTGCATCCAACTCCTAAAAACCAAGTTTGCCATTGTGTCCACTATAAATTCCTATGCATGGTATTTGTAAGCCATTCCAAGTAAATTTTCATGTGCTACCTTTCAAAAACCTTCAAAACACTTCTCGTTTTGTGACACTGTTTTTAGCTCATGGGGACGTAGTGGTCGGATTTGCTATCTTCCATATTGCTTATTCCAAAAAGAAAAAAAGAGAAGAAAAAAATAAAGAAAAAAGGCACTCCTCCATGGTATGTGAATGTTGGTGGGCACCCGATGGAATCGGTTAGCCATGGTTTGAGAAAGGAAAAAAGGTGGGGAGGAGTGCCAAGCTTTATAAAAGAGCACAAAAGTGCCAATCTCTCTCTCAAAAACTTGCTTCATTTTTATATGGAAGATAGTAAGAACCCCATTGCCAGTCGTTGACAAAAGCAAACACCTCTCAAAACCAATTTTTATCTTTCTGTTTTATAAATGAAAAGCTCTAGCACATGTTTAATCACAGCTTCCCTCCGTGAAGGGCCTTTCTTTTACTTTTATATTGAGTCGCCACCTTCTATCTTTATGCACCATTAGGAGAGCATAGTTGTCATTCTTAGTACAATGTGCATTATCCCAAAGTTTTTATTGATTGATTCATATTGTTGGTTTTACTTATTCTTAAATTACTTATATCTAGTCGCCCTCTTAAACTTGAAGGTGTCCTATGCATTTATGTTTTCCTCTCCATGAAGGACAAGCTGAAAACCATTTGTATGTTTTTCCTTATGATTTGAGCACACGTTTGACTTTCATTGTTTCATTTTCATGATCTTTTGTTTGTGTTCATTTTCATGTTATAACATGGTTGCTAAGTTTCTTCTATCAAGATTATGTCTTTCATGCCCATGGTTTAAGTTCTTTTGATCCCAGCGCACAACGCTTACATAGATGATCAAGATTGTGTAGGTGCATGTTACCTCAAAAATTATTTGTTTTGTTATCACTTACCTACTCGAGGACGAACAGGAGTTAAGCTTGGGGATGCTGATACGTCTCCAACGTATCCATAATTTTTGATGTTCCATGCTTGTTTTTACACCATTTGCTTAGTGTTGTTACAATTCGTGGCGTTTTTATGCATTTTCTGGAACTAACCTACTAACAAGTCGCCATAGTGCCAGTTCCCTATTTTTTGTTGTTTTTGTGTTTCAGAAAAGTTACATAGGAAATATTCTCGGAATTGGACGAAACCAAAGCCAGTCGTCCAAAATTTTACCGAAGCTTCCAGAGAACCGAAGAGAAGATGGAGTGGGGCCACGAGGTGGCCTCACACCAGGGCGGCGCGGCCAGGGGCTGGGCCGCGCCCCCTATGTGTGAGACTGCCTCGGTCCACTTCTGACAATGCCCCTTCGCCTATAAAGACCCCCCGACAAGAAAAACCTAAAGGCCCGATCAGTTTTCCAGGAAATATCGTGATCCGCTGCCGCCGTCGACCCGAAGATCGGGAGGGTCCAAAAGCTCTTTCCGGCATCCTGCCGGAGAGGGGAATCGCCACCGGAGGTCTTCTTCATCACCATGCTTGCCTCCGGAGCGATGAGTGAGTAGTCTACCTTGGACTATGGGTCCATAGTAGTAGCTAGATGGTTGTCTTTTTCACCATGTGCTTCATGTTTAGATCTCATGAGCTGCCCTACATGATTGAGATCACCGTTATGTAATTCTACATGTTTGGTTTGTTGGGATCCGATGAATATTGGTGTTATGCTTGAGTTGAAGTACTGAAATTTATCTTTTGTTATCTCTATGTTATTTATGATCTTGCATGCTCTCCGTTGTTAGTAGCTATCTTGGCCAAGTAGTTGCTAGTGACTCCAAGAGGGGGTATTTATGCTCGATAGTGGGTTCATGCCTCTATTTAATCTGGGGGAGTGACAGAAACCTCTAAGGTTGTAGATGTGCTGTTGCTACTAGGGGGAAAATAACATTCATATGCTCAAGGGCATATGCTTTGTTTACATTACACACTTTGCTTAATGCAATTATCTGTTGTTCGCAACTTAATACTCATGGGGTGTTCGGACGATATCCCCGTGAGTGGATTATTAGTCATAGATGCAGTTGGATGACGGTCTATGTATTTTGTTGTAATGCCCAGAGTAAATCTCATAGTGATCCTCTCATCATATGCACGTTGTCTTTATTCTATCAATTGCCCAACTGTAATTTATTTACCCAGCATGTATTATTTTATCTTATGGAGAGACACCGCCAGTGAACTGTGGACCCCGGTCTTATTTCCTTTATATTGCTATCACATGTTTACTTTACTCGCGCTGTTTACTTTACTCGCATACTATTATCACTTTCCACTCGATACGCTTATACCCTTTGTTTCAAGCAAACCGGTGAGATTGACAACCTCATCATAAGTTGGGAGCAAAGTATTTGGTTGTGTTGTGTGCAGGTTCCACGTTGCTACTGGTTGAAGACGCGCTAACAAGAGATCGTTAACGGCGCCCTTGTTAGAGCATCACGCAGCTAGTGGGCATCACCTTCAGTCGTATTTTGTCCTCCTACTGGATTGACTTCCTTGGTTTCTTACTGAGGGAAAAACTTGCTGCTATATTCATCACACCTTGCTCTTGGGGTTTTCCAACTGGCCGGTCATTTACTTCATTAATTTCACACACCATCACCGCGCCATCAGGGGCGCATGATGCAAGGGATGGTAGAGACACTGCCAAACACGGGGAATGCAGGGATATTTGAGCAGTTGAGCAGATTTGCTGCAGGTCCAACATCTGGCTGTGGATCTTGTTGGCATCGGCGGCGGTCACGGGGATGGGACATCCCCTCTTTGAAGAATCGATCTCGTCCGATTGTTTTGGTAGGAGCTTTTCTAGAGTTTCTCTAGGAATCAAACGTGAAGGAGAGGCCATATATATGGCTGATTTTCGTGAGCAGGGGTCAAGAAATTAAACAGAAATCCAGTGATCATAGCTGGGCCGGGCTACGAAGGTGTATGGGCTGCGGCTAAAAATCAGTATAGGCGAATCAATCGGGCGACGGGAACGTACAAATAAGGACGGAAGGAACCAGATCGATCGAGCGACGGGAACGGACGAAGGGGACAGATCCAATCGTGTTTTAACTTACTAATGGCATGAGTAGGTAATTTGGTGTTTTGTGAAAGAGTAAAACTGGAAAAAAGTGTTGGACGAACCAACCATGAAAACCTTACGTCATTTATTATTAGGGTGTGTCTAGGGCTCAGTCTAATGAGCAATAGCTTATGGCTCAGTAGAATGACGTCATCATATCAACTCAATATTAGCACGAATCACAAAGCAATCCAACAGTCTGGATGTATGGTTCCTAGATGCAACATCACTTGCAACTGAAAAAATCTCAGTTGTAACTCAACTTGCAACTCAATTGCACGAATCACGATGCAAATCTAATGGTCTAAAATTCTACTGAGCCATAAGCTATTTCTCGGTCTACTGAGAAATAGCAAAACCGTTATTATTAGGTAGAGATTGGTGTATATGGTATAGAAATGTGGCTCTGCATGTCAGATACTCCCTCCGTTTAAAAATATAAGATGTTTTAACTTTATGAAGCTAGTGTATCTAGACATCTTTTAGTATATAGATTCGAGCGAACCTATACACTAAAAAATGTCTAGATACATTCACTTTACAAAACTAAAACATCTTATATTTCTGAACGGAGGGAGTACATTGTTAAGGTCTCTAAAACATCATTTTAGGCTAGCTGCAACATATTATCTTGAAAGTTGAGGTTACTTGCAAAACATGTTTTGTTTGTGTGTTCTGTGCAACTTTATCACCAAACATTGGTGTTATCTGCCATTTTTTCAAAAAAAAAAAAAAAACAATGGTTGGAGGCATCTATAAGGACAACAAGGTTAACATAGTAGTATAAAGTCTTCCCCAAAGCATCCCGGCTAGATGGATTGAAGAACGAAAAAGGGGTTTGACCCTCTCCATTACTCATCTAGACCATAGACGCCTAGGAGCTGATCGGATCTTGCACCACCAAGTATATTAGATGCGGATGTGCATACGTGTGCACACCAATCTTAAAAAGACACCGCGCAACACCAAAAACTCAAAACAGAGGATAAGCTACATGTAACCCTTTATTAAAAAAATAAAAACTATATTTAGAAGTTTCAAAAAAAATCTCTAAAAATCCTAGTGCAAGATCCATACTATAAATGCGTGAAATCCCAATGCACAATACTTCAGCATAGTGCAGCAGCGGGTAGTTAGTAGAGATGAGGATAAGACTTGTTTGCTACAGAACAAATGACACGGATTTGAGCATAGTAAATAGTGCATATTCAAGACTGTAAAATTTGTCAATTGTTATCATCTTTGTGTCTCCTAGAATATTAAAAATTCACAAAGATTTTGCAGGCTTGTAGGGTACATAATTGACTACTCCCATCTAATTTTATATATCCTACGTTTTGGGTTTAGTCCAATTAAAATTTCGTAAAGTTTGACCACATATGTAGCCAATAAAACTAACATTTGCAATGTCAAACTAATCTAAATGAGAATACATTTTATTATGATTTCAACAATAGTAATTTTATATTGTAGATATTGGTATTTCTTCCTATGTACCTGGTCAAACGTGTAAAGTTTGACTTTGATACCTAGAACGCATATTAATTTTGAACAGAGGGAGTACATCGGAATTTTTTCTCAAATATTTTTTGAAACATGTAAATTAGTTTTTTTTGCATTTTTTAAAAAATGAAGAGCTACACGTTAGCTTTGGCCTCTAGTTGCCGCTTCCGTGACTAAACCATTGAACAGTATAATCCAGTTACAACGAAACTTTGTTTCAAGCAACTTTTTTAGTACTACGCCCTCCGATCGAAAATAAATATCGATGATTTTGTACTAGCTTAGTGTAAATTTTATACTAAGTCACTGATACTTATTTTTGATTGGAGGGAGTAGTAAGATTTAAGGGATCAAAAACTAAATACCATGTGCACTTGTTTTCTTTGGTAAGAGCAAGTGTCCTTTTTTTCTGCGGGGGAGAGCAAGTGTCCTTAACTATCTGTTTAGACAGACATCCGACTGGTAAACCCTATGGATAGTAGTTGGCGATAATTGATGTAGTAGTAGTTGGCGAAATACAACACATTTGGTCACGAAACGCAGTACTACCGAAACTTATCAAGACTTTTCTTCAAAGCAAACCTCTATCGATAGTCGGTACAATACTTGGATTACATGAGCTGTTGAACTTTTTCTTTTCTTTTTTGAACGGTAAAGCTGAAATATATTAAGAAGAAACATAGGGTACAACACAGCTCTTACAACTACTGCTCTGAATATCAGAGTTGAACCAAAAAGCAAGTAGTACACAAGAAATACGATCTACTAGCACAAGCTGTCGATGCAAAAGAACATCATCGGAGCCTGCCAGGGGATCCGTCGTCCAGAAAATCCAGAGAAAAAACAAAAATGCTCTCGCCCTCTCACCTCTGGATCCACGTGCTCCCATGTGCACCCTTGCGGCTTGCCTCCGGCGACGGTGAGCACCAGCGCACGCCCGTCTGGAACCAAACCGACCTAGTAGGCCTCTATGTGATAAACCTCTAATCCGACCGTTTCACCGGCACATCACCGGCCGCCGCAGGTCAAACCCGGCCCGACAGAGTTCATCCACCCGTTGCCTCCGCCGCTCCTCCTCATAAATATATGCACCACCCACTCTGCCACAGTCCGCCCGCCCTTCCACATGCAAAGAAAAGCTCAAGCTTAGCTCATTAGCTGATAGCAGGGGCGCAGGGCAACAGGGCAACAGGGGCCATGGCCCGGGGTGTTGGAAAATTTTCGGCCTACCATTTACTAGAGAAAAAATTGGCCTGGGGCGCAGCCTGACCCAACTCGTGTTCCTCTCGCCAGTCGCCAGGACTGCCTCTTGCTCGCGACCCTGGCAGCCACTGCAGCAGTAGCGCCGCCACATCCAGGCGGAGGCGAGGCCACGCCGGCCGTCGCCCGGCGACCCGGACTCCCCCGCTCCCCATCTGCATCTCTCCCTGCACGGTTGCGCCCTGCCATGCATGTCCTCCTCTGCTCGGCTGCGCCTGACCAGGTCACAGGGCCATGACTGAACTGGGCTGTGGCCCCTCTCAGCTAGGTAATTTCACCACTAGTTGTCTGGTTGAAACATATGTATGCGATCTTGATGAACTCATAAGTCAGCATATGTTCTATTAATGTGATGTGTACTCCTAATTCCTAAAGTAAAAATTATATATATTGACTAAAATAGCATTTTCCTATGTGCATATTACGAGATTATGGAGATTATATGTGAATTTCACTAATCAACCTGATAGTAGTTCCAATTATATTTTTATCAGTTATTCATATTTGATTCGACGTTGAAGGTGGGCAAACGCACAACAAGTCGTGCCTTCCTATCTAGTAGAAAAAATTGGAGGTTGTTGGAGCCTCTTGAATGTCGTCTTGTTGTCTCCATAATTTGATTTTTGAAGGAGTGGCAAATGATGCCGAGGAGCCCAAGAGAAGCTCGCGGCGTAGACAGTGCAATGCGATGGTGAATTTGTGGCTAAGTTGAACCAGTTGAAATCCTTTTTTTTGTTGTGTGTCATCCATGGGGCGGACCATAACAACATATGGTTGGACGATAACAACACTTGTCGTCCGTGTGTTGGAGGATTTGTCCTATCGTCATGCCTTAGAATATTAATCTTGTATTATTTTTTATTTCATATTATTTCTAGAATTTGTGTAATAATAATAATAATTTTAAAAAAGCTTGTTTGAATTATCACATGCCTTCGAGTGTATGGGCATCCACATCCAGTGTTTGGTCGTGACCGCCATTGGTGTTTGTCGTAAGCCATTCTCGCTAATATGTGGGCCTACCGTCTCTACTACATGGTTTGCCACTTCCATATATAGTGGACTATCCAATATCTCAACTATCTTCTGAGCCGTGAAATATGAAACGAGAGAGATTTCAGATCATGGAGATGTTGCCTTAGCTGAGAAACCCTTCTTGTGTTTTTGCAAATTTACCACTTGCTTCATCCTTGATGTCAGATGTCCATCGCCAACCAAGGCGATATGGAAGTAATATTGTTTTGACTCCGGGGTGAGATAAATGGTATTTGTACTAATCTTTCATACCTTTTGGTCATAATTTTTATAGACAACTTAATTGTTATATTTCATAGTTAGTCACATTATAATGTTTCTATATTAATTATGATGGTCTTTGTTATACATTTTGCACATCTATCATTGATAATACACACACATACACTACTATGAATTTAATGGTAATCCTAGCGCCAAAGTTATTATCTTATCTTAGAGGATGCCCTGAAAGATTAAGCAGGTTTCCCTTAAATGTGACGAAAATAGAAAGCACATAATCACTTGTCTCTTGGATTAATTATGACAGTGTATTGTGTATTTGGGTATATCTTCTTATATTTAAAGTATTGACATTAATATGTAATGTGTGCAGTTCAACAAATATCTTGAAAGCGATTTCTTGTATGTTATTAGGTGCAAGGAAAATGAAAAACCTAGAGTTGTAAGGTTTTATGAGGATCCTATCATGTAATGGTTGCATGTTGATTTAATGATGTTTCTTATGTCTTACATGTTGTAGCCGCTTTACTAATATGTTGACAAAGTGTGCTTGGTTTGACGCAACAATTCTTTTTCTCATGGTATGCATTCCGTGTAAATAAGGTAATTATGGTCTCCAATCTTCATAATTGTCGCTAGAAATATGGTCTTCGTTAGGAAAACAAACGACACCACCTCTGAATATCTTGAATAGATGTTACATTATTATGAAAAATTTACATAACATGTATGAAAATGCACACATCAAACCTCCACAAGCTTATACTTTTGCTCGTTACCGAGAAAATACAAGCTTAGAGAACACGATCCTCATGTTCACGAAGTGCAAGCTGATAATAACGAAACACAAGTTGATGCCAACTTGAGTTGGGCTAATGCTCAATAGTCATAAGACCATCGGAGAAACAACGAGTTTTGTAGTGAGTAACAACTAAGATTTTTTCTTTTGGGGGGGGGGAGCGACATTGCCAGGAGACCCGCCTTATGGCTCATAGCTGAGATGCAAGTTCCTCTCCTTAGAGTGTTATTAGTCATTGTGCATCAACTCATTGGCCAACGGAGCGGCTTGTTCATCTAACTAAACTATAAGAACGGGATCATGATAACATTGAACATACTTCATATCCTGTCAAATAACAAAGTTAAAATGAGAAAAGTGTTAACCCTTCTTATTTTGTACTACCTATGTCCCAAAATGTAAGCCTTTTTAGAGTGCTATGGAGGTAATAGAAGATAACTCTCCTCTTTCAAAATATTGATAGTATATGTTAGATGCAACACTTAGAAAGCAAAAAAAAATCATTCTTAGAATCCTTAGCAATTAGAAACAACCTTTTAACCTTACCAACTATAGGTGTGGAACAAAAATGACCTTGCAGGAGGAAACAAGATCTAGACTATTCCATCCCGATGATACATCTAATAAAAACAACAACGGCTTGAATAAAGACATCTGTAAGGATGACAAGTTCAAAATTCTCGCAAATCGTCTTTGAAACTTGTAAACTTGATTTTTTTTAAAAAAAATTAAACCAGTATTTAGCTCAGCCACTATCGATGTCCACACTTCGGCGACTAACCAATGGAACAGCATACTCCATAGTTGTTGACACACCAAACTGAGCCGAACCTGGTTTGAGCTTTGCGAGCGAGCTACAGAGGATTAGACTTGGTCCGAGTCCAGTCTTGAAAAAACGGTTCGGCCCCTAGTCGCCCCCCCGTGGGCGATTGCAGGGACGACTCAAACCCTACCCGAGCCACCTCCTCCCTCGTTCCCCAGCCACCGCCGCTGGCGGGAGCCGCCGGGCAAAGCCCGGGCGGTGCCGGCGGCGGGGGCCTCCTCTCTACCCGGCGCAGGTCCTCCCCAGGTGGGGCTGGCGGGCTCGCGGCGGTGCTCAGTGGTGGTACTTCCTCCGAGGCGAGGCTGCTGGGCGGCAGGCATCGGAGGCGGTGGCTCTGCTCGGGGTGGTGGGGTGGCATCGTGGCGGCGCCGGAGCAGCGGGGCGGCGCGGAGGTGACGGCCAGGTCCCGTTGGCCCAGATCTGGGCTCTGTGGGGTCCATCTGGGCCTAGGCGGGCATGCTTGTTTCCCTTCGCCGACGTCTCCTGGAGTTGGTCGCGGCGGTGTGGTGCAGTGCAGGAGGGTGCGACGGCGCTGACCTACGTGCTGCAGCGTGGCGGCAGGGACTTTACGGGTCCAATCTGGGCCCGGCCGGGCCTGCGGGGTCTGGTGTGTCCCTACTGCTGCGTCCGGTCGGCACCCGCAGTCGGCGGTGGAGGAAGTCCTCCAGGTGGCTGTGTTGCTGCGCCCTCTGGTTCCTGCCCTCCTACCTCATCCGGCTCGCAGGTCATGCGATGAACCTCAATACACGGGTGCGAGTTCGCGGATGCCGGGGCGGCGGCTCCGGAAGGTGGACTGCACGGGCGGCTCGACGGCGGGCGACGTGGCGGTGGTGATGGCCATCTCCCGGGGCCATGAGGGTGGCAAGGAGTTGGTGTCGGGGGCTCCTGGTGTTGGCGGCGCCTCGGCATGGTCAATGCCCAGATCGTGTGTTAGAAGCTCGGCTCGGGGTACGCTAGTAGTCTAAGGTACCAGGTGTGGTGGGGGTTTTTTCGGGCGAAATCCCAGCGCTCCGGCGCCAATGATGGCGACGCCTGTGGGTGTCGTGACCCTCTTGAGGGCATCGTTGTGGCTACCCTCTCGACATTAGAGCTCCGGGTGAAAACCCTAGACCTTTGTGGTCTCAGCGACGGCGGCGCTTGTTGTGTCGTTACCTCTTTGGGGGCGTTGTCGAGGAGCTCGGGTCTCCCTAGACTCAGGGCGTCTTCGGTGGCAAGCTCGTTGCTTCTTAGTTTTTGTTGTTTATCTTTGATCTGCTTGTACAAGGAATTCCTCATCACTTTGTATCGGTTCGGCCGTTTAGCTTTATTTATAAAGCGGGGCAAAAGCCTGTTTCGAGGAGCGAGTTGCAGAGAAGGTGTAGAGCACGAGTCATGCCAAATCCCCCACACTCCCCGTAACTAACCCACGAACACTGTCGCGAACCAGTCCAGAAAATCTAGAGAGAAAACAAAAATGCTCTCGCCCTCTCACCTCTGGATCCCATGTGCTCCCATGTGCAGCACCCTTGCCTCCGGTGAGCACCAGCGCACGCCCGTCTGGAACCAAACTGAAGAATACACAGAGAACCTCTATATGTGATTAGTGGCCCATTAGCAGGCACGCTTAAGACCCAGCCTAATCCGACCGTTTCACCCGCACACGGATCGATCACCGGCCGCCGCAGGTCAAATCAAAATCCGTCGGATCCACCCGTTATACCTCCGGCGCACCGCCGCTCCTCAGGAATAAATACACTCTCTGTCTCTGCACCACAGTCCACTCGCACATGCAAAGAAAAGCTCAAGCTTACAGTTAGCTGCTACCAGCAGCAGCCAGCCAGTCAGTACAAGCAAAGAACCAGCTGAACCGAGCTGAGCTGAGCTTGGGAGTGAGAAATGATGGCGCTGGCGACTCTTGCGGCGGCGGTGCTGCTTCTCGCCTCCGGGTGCGGCGCGGCGCAGTACAAGGTGGGCGGGCTGGACGCGTGGGCGCCGCCGCCGAGCTCCAAGCCGGACGTGTACGTGCGGTGGGGCAAGTCGCTGCCCTTCAAGCTCGGCGACTCGCTCTTCTTCCTCTACCCGCCCAGCCAGGACAACGCCGTGCAGGTCACCGCCAAGGCCTTCGCCGCCTGCGACGTCTCCGACCCCATCCTCACCCTCGACGACGGCAACTCCCTCTTCAACCTCACCGAGGCGGGCCGGGTCTACTTCACCAGCGCCGCCGCGGGACACTGCCGCAAGGGGCAGAAGCTCTCCGTCGACGTGCCCACCGCCGACGGCAAGTACCTGGCGCCGTCCGCAGACGACCAGGCCGCGCTTAAGGCGCTCGCCGCGCTCCCGCCCGCCGCGGCCCCCACCGAGGCCCTACCGTCGCTCTCGGACAGCGACGACGACGACTCTGCTGCCGGGACACTGGCTGGATCCGTGGCGGCGCTCGCTGCCGCTGCGGCTCTGTCTCTCGCTCTCCTGCTGTAGTAGTAGATTCGGGAGCTTGCAGTGCTGCTTACTCTTACTTCTTCCCCATTCATTTGATTTTTGAGACAGACGACCTTACCTTGTGTATTTGGATTATTGAGAAATCGATGTGGATTGGCACATTTTGATGGATGCAGTTCCTTCCTCGGATCCCCAATTCTTGAATAGTTTCGCATTACACATCTCTCTCCAAATTTACGCAATTGATGTACTGGAATTGGAAAAGGTTCATCGCTGCATCACTACTTCTGCATTTAGAAAGCGAATCTAAGCGCAAGCAATTATCCCCTAGTGTGTGATCTGTTCATCGTCTCATTAGGCTGTCAGACAGCTCATGCGATGCGAGTGGGACACCTGTGCTCTGCGCACATGGTGGTACTGAAAGAAACAGGTGTGTCTCTGTCGGTGCCAAGACACAATTTATTCCCTGCACCGGCCAGGAATCCATGCCATTCATTTCATCTTGATTGATTCATTGCCCAGAAGAAACTGGAAGCTGGCACGTAAAATTCATGTGAATAATTCTTCTCTTTACGACAGAAACATCTGCCGTGTTCACAACGGATGATGTATTCCTGAAAGGAGTACTTGGCACCTAGTCCAGTATGCAAATGCGTGAAGCAGAAAGTACAAAATGACAGCACCGAACTTCCCTTTATTCTATACATATCATCACAATGATTACAGTAACCTGCACGCTTCCAGAAAATCGTATGCTTCCTCCTCATCATCATCGTGGCATGGCGACGTTCCAGTCATACACCTTGACATCGAACGCTGCCGACTCACAGATCGCCCGCCTGAGCTCGTCGGCGCAGCCAACATTCCTGGCGAGCAGCAAGGCGAAGCCACCGCCGCCGGCTCCGACCAGCTTGTAGCCGCAGCAGTACGGGTCGGCGAACGCGAACAGCTCGTCCACGGCCCTGTTGCTGCAGAACGGGTCCAGCTCCTGGTGCAGCCTCCACGCCTCCAGCATTATGCCGCCCAGCTCGTCGATCTCGCCGTTCATCAGGGCTTCTCGCCCGGTATTGGCAAGCTCGGCCAGCCTCCTGATGCTGGATATCATGAGGCTGTCACGGCGGAGGTACCGGGTGACGACCTTCTCCAGGACCCGGTGGGCGAGCCTTACCTGCACAAAAGTTTGCCTTCATTCAGGGTACGATAAACACTCCTGCAATGCAGGAGCATCTAGGAGAACGTTGCCAAAACAAATACTCCGTATGATGGTAAATGAGTAACATGAACATCACAGAAACAATTTGAAACATACATCAGGCATGACTTGAGAAACTTTGGTTTCTGCTTGAACATTTCAAACTATAATTTCGCTTGCCTTTCCCGCATAATGATCTCAAAATCAACATTATTCAGCATCTAGATTTCTGAAACTCTTAAGAATGTGGGATGTGTATGAAGTCTGATGGTCTAAGCTTCTAGACTTTTATTCGTTCTAGGTTTTTTTTTTAGGGGGTTGGGGTCAAGAAGACCCCAGATTTTTCTAAAAACGGTGACAGGTACAAATTCAGAAAAGCCCTTTCTATTCTAGTCCTAGGAAATCTCCTATCTACAGATAGGGCCCTTCTTTTTACACAAACCACCCTAGAACCAAAGAAAATAAACCAATCCAGTCCCCGGGTGTCTCCGTCACCACTTGCCGGCGCCCTCCAGGCGATGCCGCCGAGGAACGGAAGCCTGCTGCTCGGGAGCTCCTTTCCGGCGATGATCTGCAACAACGGTCCACCTTCAACTCGCGGGGAACGCATCACTTCGCGAATTGGAGGCTTCGAGCACCCGCTGCTGGATCGAATCAGGGCCTCCTCACTGGAGGTTGTAACTCCGCCGCCATGCCGGCTGAAGATCGTGGAGGCGAGCTTGCCTCCATCGTGGATGAGCTCTTGAACACCCCCGCCTCCTCTATTGTTGCAGAACGTCGCCGGCTTCGAGTTCCTCCCCACACCACCACGGCCAGACGGAGGAAGAAGCAAGAGAGGGAACTGCCAACTCCAGAGAAGGGAGTACTGCTTATTGAAGAAGGTGTCGCCGGAATCGCCACCTGCGCCACTCCACCACCGTGATGGCTTGACGAAGCTAGCCTCCGACGAACAACCGGTACTGCGGCAGAGTACCGAGCCGCTTGACCTCCAAAAGACGGGGAAGACGGCCTTATTCAAGGAGATGCCACTCCTCAGCGCCTTCCCGAGCAGCCGCTCCTGCCACCGGAGTTGCGCTGCAAAGACGACGAGGACGAGGAAGAGCCAGACCCGGCCGATGGAATCCGGCGAGCTACCCCAATACGCCAAGTAGAGCATCTCATCCCTAAAACTAACCCTACAACTACTTCCGGTGCCCTTCCATTGCCAACTCCAGCCAGCAACGCCGGCGAGAGCGGCTCCGGTCCGGCCCGGCGGCGGTGGAGGAAGGACCAAGGGCGGAGGAGTCTAGAGAGGTCGGGAGGGGTGGGGAAAGAACGAGTCCGAGACCTCCGCCCGTTCTAGGTTCAAATGTAAAAAGGAATACATATGTACTACCTCCATTCACTAATATAAGACATTTTATCTTTTTTTGGAAAATGTAGGGTATCTAGACACGTTTCAGTGTATAGATTCGCTCATTTCATTGTATAGGTTCGCCCATTTCAGTCCGTATCTAGTCCATATTGAAATAGCTAAACAGTCTTATAATAGTGAATGGAGGGAATACATTACTTTATGCTTCTAACCAGAGAAAAATAACTTACTTGACCAGTGAACACAACAAGGAGACGCTGTTCCAGTTCCTGAATCAACTGAGGAGATGCCAGCAATGGAACAACTTGCAAGCGCAAGGGCTGTTCTGGAAAACTCTGGGTGCACTTGATTCCAGGATATAGGCCGCCAATCTGATCCTGCCATCCGCCTCCTGTGCCCATTATCTGTTCTACCACCAGCACAGCCCTAGCGACGTTATCGTCACTTGCATCGTCTTCCATGAGTTGAAACAGACCCTTAACTACAGCAGCTGCTAATATGCTAGAAGTTCCAAGGCCGCTTCCACGAGGAACATTTGCCCAAGTCCTGATCTTTAAGCCTGATTTTGACAGTATTTTGTGGCTAAGAATACCAGTAACAACGAGAGCAGACTTGACTAGACGGAACATATCGTTTTCTGTGAATGGATGAGAGATAGTTGACAGATCGTCAATATAGACATTTCTCTCAGCATCATCTTCAATCAGAACTCCATGGTAGTCTTCTGTTGCCTCTATAATTGCCCCAACCGGAAGGCTGCCTTCCAAGCTTATTGCCATGTTCAAAACACAACCTGGGCGCTCCAAGCTCCATGGAGGCGTATCACTCCAACCCCCAACAAAGTCAACACGGACTGGTAGTTCTACAATAGCCTTCTTAAGATGCAAGTTTCCGTTACTTGAAGCCATTTCATTGCTTGATGGTTCTATAAAAAAAAGGTGCATTTGTTGATCAAGATAATAGTGGCGTTAACACTAAGAAAATAACAGTCACCTCTTTGCCTTATCAAGATTTTCTCGTGGTTTGATTAAGAATACTGGATGTGCTATACTTAATTTGTTAGGAATATAATGTTCTAGTGAGAAATCTAGATGTTAAAGAACTATTTCAATTCTATGGAACGGAGCAGGGGTATGGGCCTATTCCTCTAAAAAACAAGGGGGGTTGCCATTCTCTCCAGTATGTACCTTTAGACCCATATTTTGCAGCCGATGAAGTTTCACTTGCAACAGAAGCCCATACTTTCTCTTCAACCATACATGCAGTAGAAAGATCTCCAGAAGCTCTAAGCAGATCCATTTTGACCTGGTATTCTCTGCTCTGAGGAAGAACACCAGAATACTGATCCCCGTGACTTGGAAAAAATGTAAGCAATTCTTTACAGACTTGTAAACTGGAATCATTATTTTCTAACATTTCATCACATAGCTGAAATAGGTTATGCCCGAGCAAACCGTTAGTCATGCAACTTTTAGCTATGGCAGCTGCAATATCTGCTTGATGTTTGCTAGATTCCATGCAAAGCTGATGGTAGTCAATTGAACGATGAAGCTCTTCCAAGCTGACTCTCTGTGATTTTCTCCACATGCAACTAACTTTTCCATCGGTGTCATGTCCTGATCCCATGAGCCACATGCCTACATTTAGCATTTCAGAGGGAGACATGATGGGGAAAAGCCTAGCATTCCACAAGCACTTGTCATGGTTGGATGAGTCCCACATATCCGTATCCTGGATTTTAAGATCTTCCAAGACATTTCTCCACGGCTTTCCACAGAATGTCCCGTCCCACTCTATAGAAACTTTTGGATTGTCGTGAAGACCACAGTAGACCAGAACTCTTCCCATGGAGTTCACCAATGGCACTTCCCAGAGGCAATGCCGATCAGGTAATGTGAAACAGGTGCTACTAATAACCTCAGGACTATCCCTGACCAACTCATGTATATTCACCCCAACCACAATTGACCGAGAGCCAATCCTTACTCTGCCTGACAGTGATGAATCATAAACCAGTGAATCCTCTCCAATTGAGACCCCAGCAGAAATTTTGCTAGACAAAATGACAGTTGTAGCAGCAATATCACAAGCAGTCGTCTCTGGTATCCAACACATGTGCCCTCGACCTACAAGTGCTGAATATGAACCCGCCAAATGATCAAGAACCTCAGCAGATGTACCAAAGTGCAAAAATGAGAAGTCATCTGAAAAGCAAAATAATCCCAACTTAGCATTCTATTTGCACAACTGATCCAAGAGAATAGATAACTGTTCATAAATCAATGAAAGTTGAAGTATAAGCTTGAGATAGAAAATCCACATAATATACAACCACAACACAAATAAGCAATGATAACTAGTTAGGTAATTATATATAAGCAGGAACATACATGAACAAAAGCTGAACATCTTGTGCCTTCCTAAAGCAGCTATTAGTTCCCTGCCAAATGGACGGTTACTCAACCATTTATGCTTGGTTGGTACCCAGGCAGCCACAAGATCTTCATATAAACTCAACTGCAATAGATTGACAAGTATGAGCAGACATGATGAAAGTTAACAAGGAACATCTTTAATCAGGGACATGTTTGGCATTTCTTCCGAATTTAAAGTCTAATTTAACATGATCAGATAAGAACAGTTGGATTCTGAAAATTTGCTTTACTAACCCCTTTTTTGAAAGAAAAATCTGCTTTCCATAAGGCACAGAGTGAAGTTTATCTATCTGCTAGTGTTTCTCTTTGACAAAAAAGTGATCATTCAGATCAAGAATGTATATTCACATCCAATCCTATATTTTGTTTGGTTGCCAGCATATCATAGTTAAGAGCAAAATAGAAAAGGTCAACATAAACTTTGGTGCTTTTCAGGGATAATAAAATGTGCACAAATGCATCAAGCATTTTTGCAGAATAACCATGCTGACATAATTTCCTGAACCTAGGTTGCAAAAACATAAGTTGGCCATTGTGCAGCAGACAAGTTATTTAGCAAGATATCAGAAAGGAGATCCATGTTTGTTAAATGTTATAGCTCACATATCAATGCCGGAAACGGTAGCTTGCCTCTTTTCTGCTAGTTATGATCTCCTGAATCATGGCCTGGCTAGATGAGTACGCAAGGGCAACAAGCTCCTGCCATGCTTTTCCCCTCACTGCTATTATCCCTGTGTCAAGCAGCGGCCTACCATCATCTTGACAGGCCTGGCCCTCCACAAGCTCGCTCACTGTTGGCTTCTGCAGGAGATTATCAACCAAACAGAGAGAATAATTCTCCCCCTCAGTTCCCTCCTTGGAGGCCACAACCACTCCATGGTTAGAGGCCTTATCCACCGTCGTCGGCGCCGTGACAATGCACGCAGCGTCCTCGGGAAGGACTAGGTCCGAGGCATCAAAGCACGGGAGAACATCCCCCGTCATGATGAAGAGCCCACCTGATCATGCTATATCAATCAAATGGAACCTAATTACTTAAAAATTGGTAGTAGCTATGTCTGTAACTCTATAAGCAAGTGGCGGAGCCAGCATGTAGGCATTGGTGTCAAATGACACCAATGGATTTTGCCAAACTCCTTTAAACCTAACAAACTACTCTCTCAAATGTGCAATTATACCACTATACTTAGAAAAGTGAACCCAATGATATTTTGTTCTAGATTCGCTCCACAACCTTGGTTCTTGAATGCTTGCCTTGCGCTGGCCGAGACCGCGAGGATGTGGTCGAACAGCAGCGGGACGGGGCCGTCGGGGTTATCCCCGGCCAAGTAAGGCACGGGCAGGAAGGCCTTCCCCATGGGGTTCGCCCAGGGAACCCGCTTGCTGTCCCCGCCGGCGTGGAGCAGCAGCACGTGCTTCGTCGCCATGAAGCGCACCGCCGAGGCCAGCGGGACGGCCGCGACGTCTGCTTCCGGGAAGAATTCCGCGATCTCTTCCTCGGAGGCCTGCGGAATTCAGGTGTCATACAGTACAGGTCAAGGGACTAGCAGAAATCGGCTATGCTAGTGTAGTGCTGCGGCTCATGTAGTAGATCAGTGATAGGGGAAACGAGGTTGAGGGTTGGAGCGGGGCCTGACCTGGGAGATGAGGTGGCGGACGAGGGAGGTGACGGCGTGGAGCGTGGCGCCGCCGGAGCCGATGCGGGCGCCGTCGGGGTCCGGGACGGCGAGGGCGGCGGTGGAGGCCGGGAAGCGGCCGAGGCGGCGCGCGCGGGCGAGCTGGCGGTCGTAGAGCGCGGCCTGCTCGGGGCTGGCGGCGGTGAGCACGACGGCGTCCCAGGCCGGCACCCGCGCCGGGTCGCGCGCCGACAGCCGCAGCCGGCACCACGCCTTCCGCAGCACCGCCGCCGCCTCGTCCGCCGTGTGCGGCCCCCGCCCACGCCGACGGCCTGGCTCCATCACCCCTGACGACCTCCGTGCTCCGTAGATCGGAGCGCGGGTTGGTTGGTCCGGCGAACTGGCCCAGCTTTCTTCGAGTCGGAGCGCGACACGAGTGGCCTAAGTCGAATGGAGTTCAGTCTTCTCGGTGAATATTGGACAGCTGCACATTGTTTGCTCGAGTCAAAGATCCTTGGAGCCTTGACATCCGACAGGTATATCCACTCTGCACGGAATTATCCTGAATCCTGAATGTATTTGTATGTTCAGATATTTGCTTGTTTGGTCACGGAGTATATGATTATTGTGTATTAGGATGCTTAATTTCTTGCTGATATAGAACCAACATCGCTAATCCCAAACAATACACATCTTCACAGACGCTTGCACCTGTCTATATTTCTCTTTAATTAGTACTAGTGCCTTGTCTCAAAATATAAGATGTTTCAGTAGGCTAAAACAGCCTACCAAAATGTATTATATTTTTACCAGTAAAAAATTAGGTGGTGGGGCCTTGCATCTTTTTTATCTGAGAACACATTTTCACCATCCTTTTTGAATGATATACTTACAGGATTGTTAATGATAAGTTAAATGCTGAGTAAAAAACAATTTTCATGGCATGTGATTTAGCAAGATTGCAATACTAAAGAAAACATACACATTTTCACCATCCTTTTTTACTTTCTTTCTTCATTTGCATCATTGTTTTTTAGCATGTGATTTAGCTTTTCCTGGCAGGAATAACAAGATTTTAAACTTATAGCAAATTAAAGAGAAGAATAAAAGATAAAAAAATCTAATCGGAAGTGAGAGGAAAGACAAAAAAAATAGATGTAAGCTTAAAAACAATGTTAATCCTGCCAGGAAAAGCTGATGTTCCTAACCAATATAGATGGCAACTTAATTCATAAAGTCGTCATTATAAGCTTTTTGAACTTGAACCTGATGTGACAGGATTCAGACGTTTCTAAGCTTACATCAGATTGGCCTTTCATTTGGTCACGAGCATTTCAGAATTCAGATAATACTCAAACCAGTGAGCCCACGGCCCTGGAGTTGGTTACGCGATGACTAGCTAGCTCTGCATAGTTTGCAGTGAACATACAAGCATGAAACCGCGGTCTTGGAGTTAGAAGCACCGGAAGTGCAAAATCTTCTTTACCTATCACATGATCACATGATCACATTACCTTCTCGTCGGTGCTGCATCTACACTCAGATGGCAGGTATTTGGAATTTCAGGTTTCAGCAGCACCTTCAGTGAGAGTCCTGAAAATGGACAGCTGCACACTGCTGCTAGAGTCCTGATCCTTGACGCCTCGATATCCGACAGTTATCGTCCGAAACCCGGCAGGTGCAGGCTTGGGCAGTCTCCACCAATTTTCTGCAACTCGGCCTCCTCGTGCTTAACTCGTGAGCTGAGAATCTGAGGCTGCGTCCTCGCCACAATGATCCCATCCTATTCCTTCCACCTGAAGTTGTTGCAACAAGTTCGTGGGAAATAACAAGCACAAAAGTGGCAACATGACAGCAACTCTATGAGCAGCAAAACCCAAGGCAAGTAGCCAACACAACCATTGCACAAGACAAAACACAAGCAACACACCGACATTTCTCCATCAAGAAAGCCTCCTCGACGAAATACAGGCAATATAAGCCTCCATGACAAAACATAAGCAATATAAGCCTCCTCGACAGCGACCACCATCGGTTTGCCACCATGGAGGCAGTGAAAATGTTGAATGCATCACTGGGATGACTGTGGTGTTACATGACACGTCTGACTTCGGTTATATGACTAGGCGAGGCAACAGCGAGAGTTCCAGACTTCCAGTAGCTAAAGAAGGCAATCTCACTACCAAGGACACAAATTGGTTCAAACGAATTTCATGAAACCTTTAGAAGATTTGGTTCCTTATGAAACTTCCAGTGACAATAATTCAGAGTACAGAGCACACATTCTCGTAGAGAAATTCAGTCTTGCATGAACACACCAGACACATGATATGAATACAACTAGAACTACACACTCTAAATTCTGAGCCAGACTGCTCATACTACTGACAGCTTGTCGAAAATTTCTATCATAATGGATGGACAGCTTACTGCAAGATGCTTGAATCCATCAGTCTCCACGACAACTCGAAGCACATCCCGGGAAGATAGGTATCCAAGACAAGCATTTTTTAGTTGCACCGAGTGGTGCTGCTCTGCTAATGCTAGGGTGGTTGCAACCGTTTGCACATCAATTCGCTGGCACAAATTCCCTTCACAAATAGCCTTTAGCCTGTCCAGTCCATACCGATCTGCGGCAACCAACAAGTGCTGGAATGCCACATTTTTATCAACATCAAAATTGCTAGGCAGTGAGTCTGTGTATATGAAGTGAAGAAGTGCCTCGAAGATGGCAGGTTCCATGTCATCAATCTTGATGCATTTCAGGGTGGTCTCCTTCATTTCACCAAAGAGCTCGGCCTTGAAGACTGACGATCGTGCAGCTAACACGTATCTATGTGCTCTGAAGAGCTGATCGCTGACACTGAATGTCACATCCACGCCTTCCCCATCCTTCAACATCTTTGCAAAGTGCATGTGCAGATCCGACTGTGGGACTGGGAGTATGACCATGCTTACGTCTTTTGTGCGAGGTTCTTTAATTACAGTCAAGACACACCTGATTGTGAAGCAGTCATCATTGCGGGATAGCAGTTCTTGCAGCTTGGACTTCTCAATGAACTTGGTCAAGCCCCAATCACTACCTACCGACTGAAAGGTATGTGACAGGCTCTGTAGATTACTAACTTTTCCATCTTTCTCCAATAAACTAAAAGTGAACTTCACCTTAGCATCCGTTGTCCCACTGCAGGAACGCAAGAAGGCCGACATGTAGGCAGCCTTGTCCTCCTCCTTCAAGCCATCAGGGTAGATCCTGACAATCCAGTCGTAGCCACTGACACTGAATGTGCTTGAGCTAACATACTTGCCGACGCCCATACCGTTGAGCAGCGAGTACCTAGTCACCTCGAAGTTGTGGGCGGCAGTAACGCACTCCGTCAGGCATCTTGACGAGGTCTCTGATATAGGCTTGTCAACCGAAGATGTTGTGTTGTGGTCCATGGTGCGGAAATGAGTGAAACGGAAGCTGCAAACTTTCACAGTTAGATGTAGGCAGATCGAGGAGGAGAGGAATGAAAGTTTGTAGTTTAACAGCACTATTGAGAAGGTGCATAAGAAATTAAGAATTTTCAGAAGTTGCTGCATACCAGGTAGTACTGCCGCTCGGGTGACTTGACGGTGCAGTGGATTAGTCGGCCAGATGAATCAGTCCTCTGTAAGCTGTTCTTCCTTGCCTCACTGACGCAGTCGATTAGTATCGATGTGGCGGCCACGGCGGAGGAGGTCTAAGGCGACAGTGAGCTGCCAGATACGGCGGCGGCGGCGACTGTGGGGGAAAAGGTGCTGGTAGAGAATAGGGTCAGCATGCCACCGGAGCGTCGGGAAGCAACTGGGAGTTGGGACAGTCCAGATCGCCGCGATTTCTACGGCAGTTCGGTTGGGTAGTGGCGGTGAGCGGCTGGAGGTAGGGGAAGGAAGGAGGCTTTTTTGTTTTTGAGGGTTAATTAGGGTGTGTTTGGTAGGTCGGCCCAACACAGCAATTCCCTGTCCAACCGAGATTTTTAGCAATTTGTTTGTTTGGTAGGCCGGCTCGGTTCACATGGGCAATGCCCAACTCACCCGAAAAATGCCCCTCAGCCCTGCCTGGTAGAGAAGCTCGAATCGAGCTTCGCAGGTGGGCAGGGCTGAACTCGCCCGAGTTTTCTCCCCCTACTTGTGTGCACAACACCATTTGCATTTGAACATGAGTCCACACAAGAGTCCACACAAGTAAGGATCATCACTCCCCCTATATATTTCACAATTATACCAAGAGCAAGTAATAATATATTAGACTAACCACAAGCATATAAGTAAGACTAACAAGATAGCATACATTAATAATAGTCTTACTAGCAATAGGAACTTAAGTCTCACAATAATATCGTACCACAACCACGATAGTTCAACACTAAGATAGATGAGACACAACATAAAAGTCCATGACGTTGTGTCTCGACCAAAGCAAATGAACGGCAAATCCAAATCCAAATAAACCAACCCAAGGCAAATCCCAACGAAGACATCCTAATAGAGCTACTTCTCCCCCTTTGGCATCGAGACACCAAAAAGGGAAAAGAGCGATGCTACACGCCCATGAGATCACTCATCGTCTTCATCCTCGGGCTCGTCCTCGAAACCGGCATCGAAGTCCTCATCCCCTTCTTCAATATCATCAGAAGACATGGGCTTCTTGCCATGACGCACATTGGAGGTGCCAGAGGTGACCTCCTCAAAGGCTTGCCAGTCAGTCAGACCCTTGCTCCACTTGCCATAGGAGTGAGTGCCGGATGATGAAGAGGAAGGAGGAGATTCCACATAGCCCGGTTGAGACTTCCGAAAAGCCTTGTGAAGAATTTGTTGATTGTCATTTATGTGCTTTTGAGCAATGTAGCTCTCATATTGCTTGTGACGGATGTCCACATTCATGCAAAGCACATTCCTTTGGAACCAATTGAGCTTCTTATATTCTTGATCAAACTCATTGTTGGAGCTAGAGCCGGCATTGCTAGCATTCTTCATCCTTGGGCCCCTTCTAGTTGAAACTCCTTCGGCAAAGGCATCATCATCTTCACCTCTCACCGGAGCAAATGGTTCCTTGGAGTGACCGGTGGGTTCTTTGCGTTGAAGCTTCACAACCTTGTGATTCACAAGGTTTGCATTGAGAAGAGGATACTTGAGTCCTTGAGCATGGATGAGCCTCATGATAAATGGGGCATAAAGAGGAGTCTTCTTGTTGAGAATGCAATCATTGATCTCCTTGTGAATGAAATCCATCACATCAAGTGGCTCAACATGTGCGGTCTCCCCTTTGCAATAGACTTCATGTGAGTAGGCCAAGAGATTCACCAAGGCCCCACGAATAGCATCAAAGTTACCGGCTTGAGGGGCAATGGAGGCCCGGAATATGCGGAGCAAGATGTTGGACCGTTTGGATAGCCCAAGGGTGCCCCCAATGACAATCTTCTTATCATTCCCGGTGTAGAGAGGAGCAAGCTTTTTCTTCTCATAGTAATCACCATCCACATGCATCCTCATGCCACTAGGAGTAGTAGCATCACGAAACTCATACCCAAGGAGAGCGGCAAAGTCCATGAAGTTGGAGTGGCAAACCTCTTCTCCGGTCATCCAAGTCATGGGGATCTCCTCACCATCCCCAAGAACCAAAGTAGCAAAGAACTGATGGACCAATGTGATGTTGTAGGGCTCTTGAATCTTCATGAGTGGATGGAGCCCAAGCTTGCGAGTGACCCACACGGCCTCTCCGAAATATGCACTGTACTTGGCAAAATGGGAGAAGTCCATGACCGTCTGAGGGCAAACCGGATACTTCTTGAGAGAAGCATAGAATTCCTTCATGATCAGCTCTTGCTCTTTGCGGACAAAGCAACGGTCACGAGAGTTGCGCGGGAGAGTGTACATGTCCCTCTTCCTCATCTCAACATATTCAGATGATGACAGCCCTTCCAAGGTCACAAGGTTATCGAACTTGACCTTCTTAGCTGCCTCAGCTCGTTCCTCCTCAGCCATCCTAGTCTTGAGCTTCTTAGCATCCCTAGCTTGCTGAGCAATGACAGACCTCTGAGCAAGAGCCCCAGTGGCGGGATTGACAACCAACTTGTCCTTGCTGTGAGCGGCCGGTTTCCGAGAACCACCTGCACCTGTGAATGAGTGAGGAAGATAGCAAAGGTTGAGGTGACATGTCCTAGAATCAAAAAGTAAGCAACTATGTTGTGACTAGTGCACCCAGGCCTGATCTAGCCGGAGTCTCCGGGGACTCGGGCCGGAGTCTCCGGGGACTCGGGCCGGAGTCTCCGGCCAAAGTCGGAGACTTTGCGTCCAGGCCGGAGTCTCCGGCCACAAGGGCCGGAGTCTCCGGTTGGATGCAGGAGCCCGAGCCTAGGAGACAACATTGAACAAATCGAGTGCAAAAACCACAATAAAGTTGCTAAGAAGATGATTGATAGCCACTAGAAGGTAGTACACCAATTCAAACTAAGGGAAACAAGCACATCTCATAGATCTAGAGAGAACTAGATGAAGGAGATGGAAGGCAAGTTTACCGGAGTCCATGGCACAAAATCGATCGGTGGGATTGATCCCACACCTCCACTGAGTTGATTTGCCGGTGGCACGGCGGATCCCGAAGCTTGGAGAGGCTCCGGGGGTCGATCTGAGGGCAAGAGGGCGGCAGGGGTGGAGTAGAGGCACGGGGGTGGATGGGGAAGAATGAACCGTTCTTCCCCACCCCGTGCCCTAAGTATGATTTTGAAACTGCCCCGGCCGGAGTCTCCGGTACTTACCCCGGAGTCTCCGGCACACCGGAGTCTCCGGGCTGTAAACCCCGGAGTCTCTGGCCCCTCTTGACAAGATCAACATTTATGGTGTAAAAAGGACATGTCATTTAGAGAATAAGTATGTTTGAGGATGAGATAGGCTTGGGATGGAAACATTGTCACTGTGTGGTACAAAATGCTCATGTTTGCAAACATGCAAATAAAATCAAATAAGACCAAACATGAGCATGTTCCCATAAAAAATAAGACAATAAAATCAAATGGGAAACTCCTCCACTAGGGAGGTTGGTGACCAAAAGGCCACCATGTATGAGTATATAGGTATGGCACCGCGAAGATATATCTTGGGCCCAAAAACTAGACTCATCGATTAAGCTCAAGAATGTCACAAATGACACGATAGAACAATACGCTTACTATTGGCATTATGGGGGGAGGGATAGTCCAATCAATTAGGACCGCACTCCCCCTATTTCTATGCCCACATCTAGAACAACACACAAGTTAGAGTATGGGAGTAAATGCACCTAGCTCAAGCCACATTGCTTGAATCAATGATATTTAGTTCATGCCTCAATTCCCGGAATCTTGCTTCATCAAGAGGCTTCGTGAATATATCGGCAAGTTGCTCATTAGTGCCAACATAAGATAGATCAATATCTCCACGGTTGACATGATCCCGAATGAAATGATGACGAATCTCAATATGCTTCGTCTTGTTGTGTTGCACCGGGTTGTGAGCGATCTTGATTGCACTTTCATTATCACATAAAAGAGGCACTTTGTCAAAAATGACACCGTAATCCTTCAAAGTTTGCCTCATCCATAAGAGTTGTGCACAACAACTAGCCGCGGCTACATATTCGGCTTCGGTGGTAGAGAGAGACACACAATTTTGTTTCTTAGATGACCAACACACCAAAGACCTACCAAGAAATTGGCAAGCCCCGGAGGTTGCTTTCCGTTCCACTTTGTCTCCCGCCCAATCCGAATCCGAGTAACCTACAAGATCAAAACTTGCTCCCTTTGGATACCAAAGACCAAAGTTAGGGGTATTCACTAAATATCGAAAGATTCTCTTGACCGCCACCAAGTGGCTTTCTTTTGGTGCGGCTTGAAAACGTGCACAAACTCCCACACTTAACATAATGTCCGGTCTAGATGTACAAAGGTAAAGCAAGGAACCAATCATAGATCTATAAAGTTTTTGATCCACTTCTTTACCATTAGGATCGAGATCAAGATTAACCTTTGTTGGCATGGGAGTCTTTGCACCTTTGACTCCAATCATCTCGAACCTCTTGAGCATGTCTTGGGTATATTTGGCTTGGTTCACAAAAGTCCCTCCCTTCAATTGTTTGACTTCAAATCCAAGGAAGAACTCTAACTCCCCCATCATAGACATCTCAAACTTGTCGGTCATGAGCTTGGCAAACTCATTATTGAAAGCTTTGTTAGTAGAACCAAATATAATACCATCAACATATAATTGGCAAATGAAAAGCTCCCCATTGACTTTCTTAGTAAAAAGAGTGGGATCGATCACCCCAATTTCAAAACCACGATCAACCAATAACTCTTTAAGGTGCTCGTACCACGCACGTGGGGCTTGTTTGAGGCCATAGAGCGCCTTATCAAGTTTGTAAACGTGGTTAGGAAACATAGGGTTTTCGAAGCCCGGGGGTTGCTTCACAAAGACCAATTCATTTAAGGGACCGTTAAGAAATGCACTTTTAACATCCATTTGTTGAAGTTTAAAGTTATGATGTGATGCATATGCAAGTAAGATGCGAATGGATTCAAAACGGGCAACGGGAGCGAAAGTTTCACCAAAGTCAATACCCTCAACTTGAGAGAAACCTTGAGCCACCAATCTTGCCTTGTTACGAATGACAATGCCATTTGCATCTTGCTTGTTCTTGAAAATCCACTTGGTCCCAATGACATTACGGCAATCTTTAGGCCTTTCTACTAGAGTCCAAACTTTGTTGCGCTCGAAGTTGTTGAGTTCATCATGCATGGCATCAAGCCAATCTGGATCCTCAAGCGCCTCATAAACCTTCTTGGGTTCTACACAAGAGACAAAAACATGATGAGAGCTAAAGTTAGAAAGTTGCCTCCTTGTGGAGACACCTTTACGAACACTCCCAACAACATTTTCCAAGGATATGCTTCTTCGTCGAAGAATGGACTCAAGCTTCTTCTCACGGCGAGTGCGAGCCTCAAGAGGAGATTCTTGAGAGACTACTTGATCATCTTCATGATCACTGTTCTGGTCCTCGCCTTGACCAGTTGGATTGCCTTGATCATCAAGTGGCCCATAGCCACGGAATTCCGAAGGATCTTCATCAAGGCCTTGATCACCCCCGGAGACTCCGGTATAGGCCAGAGAGTCCGGACCACAGGTACCGGAGACTCCGGACAAGATTGCTCGGTGGGATGATCTTGAGGTTGAGGGTGCGCAGCTTGTCTTTGGTCAATGTCCTGTGGGTGTTCAGCAGGTGAAGGCTCCACTTGTGTAGAGCATTGTCCTTCTCCTTCGGCCAAAAGGTGTCCCTCAATGGGCCGGAAGAATCCGACACCCATTCTTCTTATGGCTTGGGGAGGAATTTTGTCACCTACATCACGAACACCACTTTGTCCCACAAAGGAACCATTATCTTCATCGAACTTCACATTACAAGTCTCTATAACATGCCCGGTGGACTTGCTATAGATCCTATAGGAATGTGAGTCCGAGGAGTAACCAACAAAGATACCCTCTATAGCTTTAGAATCAAATTTTGACAAACGAACACCTTTCTTGAGATAGAAACACTTACAACCAAATACCCGGAAGTACATGATGTTGGGCTTTTGCCCGGTAAGAATTTCATATGGAGTCTTGTTCAAGTTCTTGCGGAGATAAAGCCGGTTGGTGGCATGGCATGCGGTATTAATAGCTTCGGCCCAAAAGTTGTACGGAGACTTGAACTCCGCCAACATAGTTCTTGCCGCATCCATAAGAGTCTGGTTCTTCCTCTCGGCAACTCCATTTTGTTGCGGGGTATATGCAGCGGAATATTGATGTTTGATACCCGCATCACTAAGAAATTTATTTAGGGAGTAGTTCTTGAACTCGGTGCCATTGTCACTTCTTATAGTCAAAATGGTGGTATTGAATTGACGCTCAACTTCGGTGGCAAAGTCTTTGACAGTTTGTTGGGTCTCACTCTTGAACTCAAAGAAATAAACCCAAGTGTATCTTGAATAGTCATCGACAATCACCAAGCAATACTTCTTGCCACCAAGACTTGCATAAGTGGGAGGTCCAAAGAGATCCATGTGAAGGAGCTCCAAGCACCTCTTGGAAGAGATAATAGTCTTGCTCGGATGACTTGTTTCATGCATTTTCCCTTCAATACATGCCCTACAAACACGATCTTTGGCAAAAGAAACATCCTTTAGTCCGAGTATGTGGCCGCCGGTGTAGAGATTTTGCAAAGCTCTCATATTGACGTGGGCTAACCGGCGATGCCAAAGCCATCCCACGTCGGCCTTAGCAATTAGGCATATCGTGGCCGTAGTGGGTTTCTCCGAGAAGTCCACCACATACAAGCCATTTTCGACATACCCAACAAAGGCAACCTTGAGAGACTTACTCCACATGACGACCACAATATCAACATCAAAATATGTGGCATAGCCCATAGTAGCAAGTTGATGAACGGAAAGTAAATTATAACCAATGGTTTCGACAAGCATGACATTCACTAGGGACACGTCCGGAGTGATCACCACCTTACCGAAACCAAGTACCTTAGAGGATGTCTTATCACCATATGAGACCGTGACATTTGAAGTATTTGGCTTTAGATCTTCCACAATATTTTTGCTTCCGGTCATGTAGCTTGTGGCACCACTATCAATAATCCATTTTCCTCCTCCGGAAGCAATGTCCTACAAGAGATCAATTCTTGGTTTTAGGTCCCCATTTTTGGATGGGTCCTCTTTTGTTAGTCACAAGAATCTTAGGTACCCAAATAGCATATTCAAAGTAGCCATCAGAGGGACCAACATATTTAGCATAGACATCACCATAATAATCCCTAAGAAGAACATAATGAGGGTTATATTTTCCTGCAAAATCATTGTGAGTAGGGCCGGAGACTCCGGCCTTTGGGAGCGGAGACTCCAGGCTAGATGAACTAGCCGGAGACTCCGAACCGTTTGACCCGGAGACTCCGGTCACTTCGACCTTCTCCTCCTTCTCCTTTCCCTTGAGCTCCTCCCACTCCTCCTCTGTGTAACAAATATCAAAAGGGACATGAGGAGTAGGAGCAGCAGCAGGCTTTGACTTCTTCTTGTTCTTCTTCTTATTCTTCTTCTTCTTCGAGGGCTTGGCCACCAAACCAAGATCCCCTTTCTTTGAGGACTCGGCAACAAATCCGAGTCCCTCCTTACCCTTGAACATTCTTTGATTGTTCAAGAGATCATTGAGATTCTTCTCCCCTTGAATGCAAGTAGCAAGGCCCTTAGCAAGATCGGCCTTCAACCTATTGTTCTCCTTAATGATATCATTATGATCACAAATAGAGTTAGAAGAACAAGGAACTTCAATAACTTGCATTGGTGGGACTTTAGATTGTTCAATAGTTAGTTGAATTTGAAGTTGTTCACGAATCTTGGTGAGATGAGAGAATTTGCCTTCCAAAGCCTTGTGGGCTTCTTCAAGCTTCTCAAACTTCTCACGAAGATCATTATGACCAACGTCAAATTCAACTTTCTCCTTTTTAAGCAACTTGACCATAGCAAGAGCATGGTCACGTTCTTTAGTGAGTTTTGACAAGATTAGATTATGAGACTCTTCTAGTCCCAACAATTTATCCTCTAAAGAGACTCTCAAGTTTTGCTCTTCTTCGAGCTCAATTGATAGAGAGCCAATATCATCGGCGGCTAATCTTTCCAACTCCTCCTTCTCCTTGATAGTGTCATGGGCATCACCAATTTCACACATTAGTGTCTCAAAGTATATCTTGGTTGGCCTCTTCATGTTAGCAATAAATTCATCACAAGAAACTAGTTCTTTCTTAATCTTAAGACTACTCACGTCATCCATAGAAGTAGAATCGGAATGAGATGATGAAGGAGTAGGTGATGAGGTTACCTCCGAGGCCTTGGCCATAAGACACTTGTGGGTGGTGATGATGGTGTTCTCATTTTGTGAGTTGAAGAGGGATGAAGGTGGAGTGGAGACCATGGCAATGGCGGCCACTTCTCCATTCTCTTCATCAACGGAGTCATCATCATCGGACCTGGAGTCATACTCCTCATGAACCACCAACACCCTTTCTCCTTTCTTCTTGTTGTCCTTGTTCCCATGCTTCTTGGATGGATAGAACTTTGATGACCGGCGCTTGGGGATGAGCCGGCCTTCATTGTCCTCCTTGTTCTCATAAGGACATTCGGCGATGAAGTGCTTGATTCCTCCACAATTATAGCAATGCCTCACTTTAGAGTCACCACCCTTCCTTGGAAAGGATTTGAACTTGGATCCCTTCGTCTTGTGCTTGTTGGCATCCCAAAAAGCATTTGCATTGAGAGCCAAGTGTTCATGGAGTGCAAACTTGAGATCTTCCGGAGACCAACACTCTTCTTCATATATTTCTTCTTCTCCTTCACCTTGCTTGGACACCACCTTGGCCTTGAGAGCAAGATTGTGAACTCCTTGTCCGGCAAGAACACGAGCTCTAGTCTCTTCCACGTTCTTCTTCAAGATAGACAAGGCGGTGAACTCGCAAAGAACTTCATTTGAGGTCATACTCCCAAAATCCGGTCTTGAACGGATTATCTCGGACCGCATGGGTTCTCTTGGGTTGATGGAGGTAATGAACATACGCTTGATATAGTCATCACCATTGTCTTTGCACCCAAACCCGGTCAAGGCCGTTGCAAGAGCCAAGATCCTTTGATACATCTCATCGGGAGTCTCATTGTCACGCATAATGAAATCCCTCTCTTCACTCTTGAGCTCATCAAACTTGGAGGACCGAATACTCTCATTCCCAATGAAGAGCATAGTGAGATAGTCCCATACTTCCTTGGCGGTGCTCAAGTTGTTGATGTGTACCGCATGAGTATCCGGTACGGCTTGTTGAAGGAGATGCTTGGCGGTGGCATTGAGTTGCTCATCAACTTCTTCCCTTCCGGTCAAGTTGAGAGGATCATGAGGTGCAAAGCCATTTTGTATGACCCTCCACAAATGAGTAGAAGAGCTAGAAATATGAGATTTCATTAGACCTTGCCATTTAATAAAATTGCGAGAATCAAGCTTAGGTGGAGATCCCATGTTGTTAATGTGTGGCATAGGATAATGGACCGGCGGAGGGGAGTAAGTGTTAGGGGGTGGAATGTAAGCACCCTTTGCCGGACCATCATTTTCCTTAGGAGGGTCACCTTTATTCTCGGCGGAGGTGGAGCCATTGTTAGGTGGCTTCACCTTAGCCAAGGAGAGTTCCACAATAGGTGTGGTGTTTGGGTCGGTGGGCCCGGAAGGTTTTCTTCCAAAATATTCCTCAAACATAGCCTTCATCTCCAATCTCATGGTGGTTTGCATTGTGTCCAAGGACGCCAAATGCTCCTCACGGGAGACTGAAGAGGAAGAGATAGATGGAGGAGTATCTTCGGGAGGAGTTTCTTTACTCTTATCCCCATCCATAGTTGCTCAAACTCTTAGGCGGTTAAGCCCGAATAAGAGACCACGCTCTGATACCAATTGAAAAGATCGTATGAGCGACTAGAGGGGGGGTGAATAGGAGCTACCCAAATTTTTACTACTTTTCAAGTTAAGGCTAGACAAGAAGGTAAATTCTCTAGATGTGCTACTAAGTGAATTTACCTAGAGTGACAAGCAAGCTAGCAATAACAATATAAGTAAAGGTACGAGTAAAGGATAGAGGTAACCGCAATGGAGACACGAAGACACAAGGATGTATTCCCGTAGTTCCTTCCTTGTTACGGGAAGTACGTCTACGTTGGAGAGGTGTGGTGCCACAAAGGCCACCAACGCCACAAAGGCTCACCCTATTCTCCGGTGAACAAGCCACAAAGGCGAGTCCACGCTCCACTAAGCGATGCCCTTGAAGGCGGCACGACACCTTTACACAAAGTATTGGGGCAAGCTCCACAACTCAATTGGAGGCTCCCAATAGGCCCACCAAGCTCTTACACACAAAGTTAAGCTTGGAGGACGGCTTCTTCCGGCTAGGAATCCGATGAACACACAAGTTACAAGCCCCTCAACAAAGCAAGGGGGGAAATCAAATCGCCTTGGTGGAAGTGTAGATCTAGGTCTTCTCCTTCAAATCCCAAAAGGGCTTTGAGTTCTATTGGCTAGGGAGAGAGATCTAGTGCTTTGAAGCTTAGGAACAATGGAGGAGAGAGAGTGGAAGCCGCAGCCCCTTCTTGAGGTAGAAGAAGGCTTTATATAGTCCTCCACGAAATATAGCCGTTGCTGGACGACTAGGGCCGGAGTCTCCGGCCTGGAGGGCCGGAGTCTCCGCCCTAAGTGACTCCACGGTCGGAGTCTCCGGCCAGAGACCAAAGTCTCCGGCCCAACTCCGGCCTGGTCACTGAATCGTCCGAGCCTTTAGCGAATCCTAACCCAGCCAGACAGACCGGAGTCTCCGGCCCTGGGGACCGGAGTCTCCGGCCTCAGCATGCCGACCCGGAGTCTCCGGCCAGAGACAGAAAGTCTCCGGCCCAACTCCGGACGGGCATCTGAAGCGTCCGACTTTGGGGATTGCCTGGGCGAGCCCCCTAGGCCGGAGTCTCCGGCCACCAGGGCCGGAGTCTCCGGCCACCAGGGCCGGAGTCTCCGCCCAAGAAGAAGCAACAGCAGCCCTTCGTGGAACCCCTCTCCACCATTTCCACCTTCGCGAAGCGCCCTACAAGACAACTAAGCCCTAACTCCACTACTGGACTACGGGCTCCGATCTTTTCTACCTTTTTGGGGTGCACCTCCGCGAGATCCTGAAATAACCTAGAAAATTTGCAGAACTTTCATAGCATGGTTAAATCACCAAATGTTGTTAACAAACACCAAAATACATTTATTAGGGAAATGCTCTTTCAATAGTACATCTGACTTGGAGTACAACGATAATAACTCTAGATAAATACGGACTCACCTAGACCAATACTAATACTCCTTAACAAGCTGCACGATCCTCGGTCTTCAAGGCTGAGCTCTTTAGTCAAATGAAGGAGACCACCATGAAACGCATCAAGATTCATGACATGGAGCCTGCCATCTTTGAGGCACTTCATCTACACAGATTCCCTGCCAAGTTATTCTGAACTTGATCAAAATGGGGCATTGCAGCACATGTTGGTTGCCGCAGATCGGTATGGACTGGACATGCTAAAGGCTATCTGTGAAGCGAAGCTATCCCAGAAGATTAATGTGCAAACAGTTGCAACCACTCTAGCTTTAGCGGAGCAACACCAGTCCGTGCAACTGAAAAATGCTTGTCTTGGATACCTGTCTTCACAAGAGGTGCTTCGAGCTGTCAAGGAGACTGATGGATTCAAGCACCTCACAACAAGTTGTCCATTGATTATGATGGACATTTTGGAGAAGGTCGCGCCACCATCAAGAGCATGAGGAGTCTGCTTCAGGTGTAGTTCCAAGTGTGGAGTTCTAGCCGTATTGTATCAATCTTTATCATGTGTCTGGTAATATCCATTGCAAAATTGAACTTTTGTTCGAGAATGTGTGCTCTGAATTACTGGTACCAATTTTAAAGGAAATTCACATGGTTGTTTCTCTCGTAGGCATTGGTCTGTTTCTCCTTTAGTTTTGGTAGTGAATTTCCCTGTAGTCCCAAAGGGAACTTAGTTTACTTATTTTCATATGGATATATGCTGATCGGCAGCTTTCAACCTGACCATTTTTGTTGTTCCATAGTCCATTTCCACTTCCAGATATCCAAAAGTAACCTCTGTGGTTTGCATTTGTGGTGTCAGAATCAAATGGAGGTTTAAAAGGCTTTGCACGATTTAAACTGGGTGCTGCCGCTGATGGCACAACAAACCACAACTGATTTATCTATGAGGTTTGTTCTAGTACAACCCCTTTTCATAAAACTTAGATAAACTTAAACATAAGGATGGCTGAGATCACTCGATACCCCTTCGTTATTAATACTAAATGGATATATCAAGGCCAGTAAAAAACCGTACAGCCCTATGAACATGTAGAATATGTACGGATACAAACATGCACGTATGTCAGCTCATCGGTGGTGACTCTACCTCGCGGTGGCCGGTTAGCGGGAGGGATGGCGGGCGGTGTTGGCCGGCCATGAGGAACTGCCAGACGACAAGGCTTGTTGATAGGAGCCTCAACAATTCCTCGCAGGTGTGTGTCGGCTAGGTAGGCGGCGGCGTGCAGGCTGCACGGAGGCACATCAACACGATGAACAGTAATGCGGTGCTTACGCCGGACTGTCTTGCGGCGGCGACGTTGCGGCACCCTCCGGACTGTCTTGAAAGTCTCGTTGGACACCTGCCGGACTGTCTTGCGGTGCCCACGCCAGACTGTCTGGTGGCGGCGGCGGTCACGCCGGACTGTCTTGCACAGTCTCGCGTTCCCGCACCAGACTGTCTTGCGGCGCGATCGCGGGGTTGGGCAACGGCGGCTGTGATCGCACGGTTGGCCACCGGTGGCGGTGATCGGCACCGGCACGTATGTGAGATGGATACCACTCATGTGGGATAGAGGTTGAAGATATACATGGGATACTATTTTTGGATATGGGCTTAAATCGATACCCGTTCGGTTTGGTTGAGTTTGAGGGAGGGGTTGTACTGGAGCACCTCTCTATCTACTTCTTAGTTTTTCTTGGAGAAAGACATACAAAATTCGGAAAGTCTACTTCTAGTTCCCTTGTCAGTGCGAAGTTCTGAACTTTTAGTTACCAGCAAGAGAAACCCTTCTAACTGGCATTCAACTGGGAACGTTTAGCCTTTTGTTGATGGATCTAATTCAGTCATTTTGATCAAGGTCTGTTGTGGATTTCTGACCATATTCTCTGCAGGCTTCTCCAGCATGTTCTTTCTCCGATTTCATAGTAGACAAATATTACTGCTCTATCCCCTCAAAAAGTGATGGTCGCAATTACTTGTTGTCAACCTTAGGATGGTTTTGATGGAAAATTTTCCTTTTGTACTTGAAACTTCGCAGTCCTACAAACCGAATATGACATGTAGAAAATCCCTGTAAGGAATAGGATCCTACAAAATGTACAAAAAAAATCTTTTGAACAAGAAAAGATGCCCTAACTTGCCAAGCGGATAGCTAGCCTGGTAAGCTATCTTTAATCAAACAATTTTACAAAATCCAATACCAGAAAGACCCTAACCAGATCTAACTCTTTTTGAAGGAGACCCCAAACGACTCCTTGTGCACCCCGATTGATCTCAATAAAAAAAACTCAACCCACCGAGCGATCCATCAATCGTAGTATCGTGCCCTCAGCCCCGCACGTCTTCTTCATCGCCTACTCGCTTCCGCCGCCTCGCCAGCTCGCTGCCTGCCGTGGTGCCGTTCTTTCGTCCTTCCCAACGGCGGCTCGCGTTGCTCGCCTTGCTCTCACCCTGCTCCCGCTCCTTCTCCATCTCCATCTGACGCCACCGCCGCCGCACCCCAGATAAAGCCAACATCGGACCCATAAAATTTGCAGCGTCCGTTTCGCTCCTCCTTTGCGAACCATGGGCAATAACTCAACTTCTTCGGTTGACAGCCCCACATCCAAGACCTCGTCGCGGTGCCTGACAGAGTGCGTCACCACCGCCCACGACTTCGAGGTGATAAGGTACTCGCTGCTAGAGCGTATGGGTGCCGGCAAGTACGTTAGCTCAAGCACATTCACGGTCAGCGGCTACGGCTGGAACATCAGGATGTACCCCGATGGGTGGAAAGAGGAGCACAAAGGTGCCTACATGTCGGCCTTCTTGTGTTTCTGCAGTGGGACAACAGAAGCGACGGTGAAGTTCACACTTAGTTTATGGGAAAAAGATGGAAAAGTATGTGAGCTAAAGAGCACGGAATGTACCTTTTTGTCGTTAGATGGATATCAAGGAGATGCTTATTGGGGCTGGGACAAGTTTATTGACAAGCCGAAGCTGCAAGAACTGCTATCCCGCAATGACGACTGCTTCACAATCAGGTGTGTTTTAACCGTCATAAAAGAACCTCGCACAGAAGATGTAAGCACAGCCATAGTCCCAATCCCGGAGTCGAACCTGCATACACACTTTGCAAGCATGCTGAAGGATGGAGAAGGCTCGGATGTTACATTCAGTGTCAGTGACCAGCTCTTCAGTGCACATAGATATGTGTTAGCTGCACGATCCTCGGTCTTCAAGGCCGAGCTCTTTGGTCAAATGAAGGAGTCTATCATGAAACACATCATCATCGATGACATGGAGCCTGCCATCTTTGAGGCACTTCTTTACTTCATCTACACAGATTCCCTGCCAAGTAATTGTGAAATTGATCAGAATGCGGTATTGCAGCACTTGTTTGTCGCTGCAGATCGGTATGGACTGGACAGACTATAGGCTATTTGTGAAGGGAAGCTGTGCCAGAGAATTGACGTGCAAACAGTTGCAACCACCCTAGCTTTAGCAGAGCAGCACCACTCTGTGCAACTGAAAAATGCTTGTCTTGGATACCTGTCTTCCCAGGATGTGCTTCGAGTTGTCAAGCAGACTGATGGATTCAAGCACCTAGCAACAAGTTGTCCATCGATTATGATAGACTTTTTTTACAAGGTCGCCCCGCCGTCAGGAGTATGATCATCCTGGCTAAGACTAAAGTGTTGAGTTCTTATCTCATTCTATCGATTTTTATCATCTGTCCGGTGTGTCCATTGCTAAACTGAACTTCTCTTTTAGAATGTTTGCCATGTACTATGACTTATTGGCACTCTAAATGTTGCCAGCCCTTCCAAAACATTCCATAAAATGTAGAAGCAGAGGGCGAGAAGAACCGCCGCTTCATATACTTCAGCACTAACATCATTCTCTCAAGCATGTTCGCCTTACTGTAGGATACTGAATGTCTGGTATCTGGCTCAACGCCCATCAACTGCAACTCACTGCACCACTTCACCATGGCATCCACCCTGCCATGGTTCCCATAGGCCCAGAGGGTTGAGTTCATCGTGTATATATTCGGCACATTTTCCTCACTGTTAAGCATGTTCGACAGCGCATTCTCCATCTCATCTAGCTTCCCAGCCTTGCCATACCCATCGATAATCCTATTGTGGATGGCAATGTTACATCCGAGCCCCACGTACACCATATCATCGACCCTGGAGATGAGGTCGAATCGGCACGACTTGCAGCAGCAGGGTGGCAACTCGTAGATACAAGTTGAACTGCTCATGTCAGCGTTCAACGTCTTAATCCAGCCGGTTGAAACCCGATTTCTTCCATGAATTTTCTTTCTATGTCAAAACTGAACATTTTGGTGACAGTTCCAACAAACACCACTGGGGACCCAAAAAAAAAAGGCAAACCGATCTTGGCATGGCCACGCTACAACATATCAACTTGTTTTTGTGACTGGCATACCACAAAAACAAACACACTAACACAGCATGACAAGAACGGATCACAACAGAAAATGGCAGACATAGATCACAGCAGAAACTAGTTCTCCAGAGTCATAGGTTTGTCAGTAGTTTTTAGGAGATGATAACCCAAAACAGCCCCATATCAGCTCTGTAATAATTACTCAAATCAGCCTGAAACATGGATGTGACTATCATCTCAAATACAGAAGGTGTCGATATAAAAAAAACTGTTAAATCAATATACATTTGGTGGCCTTTACCAGAATATTCAAGTGTTGGCAGTGGTATATTTTCATAATATTTTCTAGATACCCTCCTTTTCTTACAAAATAGAGTGGTATTTTTTTATGGAATTGAGCCAAATATCTCATTTGACTAAGAAATAACAAACCATGTTTAGGCACCCTACGTGTCCTGACTAAAATAGATCTGTTAGGACGTGCTAGCATCGTTACACAGCCTGGAGTCGTAGTCTCCATTTCAGAATAAGAAACTCCAAGTTGCGGATCGCAGTATGGTTTCAGAATAAGAAACTCCAATGAGGTACGGTCCCCCACCCATCAACTATCATTAATATTAGTCAGCACTCAGCACTACTTCTCCATCGATCTAAATTTGCCAGAGCTAGCAGCACTGCCTCTATCCATCAACCACAGCTGGTCAATGGAGGCGACAGTGCTGAGCGTTGGCAAGTCCGTGGTGAGTGGGGCGCTGAGCTACGCCCGATCCGCCCTGGCGGAGGAGGTGGCGTTGCAGCTCGGGGTCCAGCGCGATCAGGCCTTTATCACGGACGAACTTGAGATGATGCAAGCTTTCCTGATGGCCGCCCACGATGAGCGGGAGGACAACAACAGGACTGTCAAGGTATGGGTCAAGCAGGTCCGGGACGTAGCCTACGACGTCGAGGACTGCCTTCAGGACTTTGCAGTCAGCCTCGAGAGGATGTCCTGGTGGCGTGTCACGCACACCGTGCTGACCCGGCGCCGTGTGGCAAGGCAGATGAAGGAGCTCAGAGCGAAGGTAGAGGACGTCAGTCAGCGAAATGTGCGCTACCAGCTTATCAACAGCTCGGCTGGCTCCAGACCTATTGGTGGTAGCAGCGCAGCCGACGCAACCATGTTTGGCATCACCGAAGAGAGGAGCACGACGAGGCAGCAGGACAGAGCAAGTGTGGATCTTGTCAACCTGATCAACACGAGGGGCGACGATCTCAGAGTGATCACGGTGTGGGGAGCAGGCGGTGGCGTCGGGCAGACATCTGCCATCCGAGCAGCTTACGAAAGCCCAAATGTCAAGCTGAAATTTCCGTGCCGGGCGTGGGTCAGGGTGATCCTTCCGTTTAATCCTAATGAATTTCTCCAGAGTTTAGTCAAGCAATTTTGCACAACCGTGGGGGTTGACTTCCTGCTGCAGAAGAAGAAATCAGGGCAAGATCTGGCTGAGGAGTACAAGGGATATGTGAATGAAAAGAGTTACCTGGTTGTGCTTACTGGCCTGTCAACCATTGAGGAATGGGATGACATCAAAGCATGCTTCCCAAACAGCAAGAGAGGGAGCCGAATCGTGCTGTCTACATCAGATATTGAAGTCGCAAGCCTGTGTGCAGGGCAAGAGAGCATAGTATCAGAGCTCAAGCAATTGTCTTCTCGTCAGAATATTTATGCTTTCCATGGGAAGGTAATACCCAAAGTTCCTAGCTACTTAATTACTTTCAGGGCTCGTTTGGCACCCATCATTTCATTTCATTTGGTAGAAATGAAATGAAGTGATATGATGATATCATTTCATTTGGAAAATCCACAGAAATGACAGGGTACCCAATAGGTATTAAGATTAGGCATAAAATGAAAAGCCATGGAATTCGAAATGAATACCATAACCAATTCCGTGACAGCCAAACAAGTATTTGCTAGAATCATAAATGAATTCTTTGATTCCAGGCCCAAATGATGGGAGCCAAACGAGCCCAGAGTTATGTCAAGTCGTCAAGAACTAGAAAAGTACATTAGCATGACATATATTTATATAGCGTGAACTTATGTTATATATTTCTATATTTAAAAACATAACTATGATTTTACTTGGGTAGGCAAGAGAATGAAACAGACCTCTTTGCCATCTAAACATGTTCAGGATTGAAAATGTTGCTAAACCTTACTTGCCTCTGTGTCCAGGATTCTCCAGGTGGAACCGATTTAACAAAACCAGGGCCTGGCAGAAGTGTAGTCGCTCCCACTACAGATACAGATAACACCGTAATGTTGCCCACTTCTGGCGAGATATTACATGATCACTCCATGGATGGGGACAGAAGAAGCATTGTGGACATGAAAAGCCTAACTCGTATCAGAACAATGGAGGCTGCTCTTGAGGAATCCCATCTAGTTGGGCGAGACAACATAAAATCGGACATCATCAAACTTATGTTAAATCAAGTTAGCCCAACATTTCAGGTTATCTCGGTGTGGGGGATGGGTGGTCTTGGAAAAACTACTCTGATCAAAGATATTTACCAGAGCCAAGAGCTCAGTGGAACATTTGAAAAGCGTGCCTGCGTCACGGTCATGCGTCCATTCATGCTTGAGAAGCTCCTAGGGAGCATAGTTATGCAGCTAGATGCAGAGCCTTCTGAGAAGGATGTGGCGGGTTTGTTGGGCAGCACAAAGAGAGCAATACCTTCGATGAATCTTGCAGAGCTGACGGAGGAGTTGGCCAGGCATTTAGATACAAAGAGGTGCTTGATTGTTCTCGATGATATATCATGTAATGTTGAATGGGACCTCATAACACGGAGGTTACCTAAAATGGAGAATGCAAGCCGGATCATAGTAACCACAAGGGAAGAGACTGTTGCAAGACATTGTTCAGCAAACCAACAAAACATATACCAGCTCGAAGTTCTACAAGACGAACACGCGCGTATGCTCTTCACTAAAAAGGTACCACGCAGAGTGTTACCATATCCATTTGGTTGATTTTATTTTTTTACATTCCAAGCAGATTCTACTTACCCTGAACTTCGGAAAGAGAAATTTCAGTGTAACTCTGGCTACGTAGGACATATGGGATTACCAAACCTCATGGCCCACATACTCAAACTGCAGTCAATGAGTATTTTATTACGTGAATAAAAAAAGGTTGATACTATATGTATATTCATACCGTCATCCACATGATGTACTTTCTCTCTAAAGGTCGTAGTTGATCCACAATCACTGTTCACATTCAGGCATTCCAACACTACCGATATCCTTCCTCATCATCCAACAATTTATGCATCACATTTGGTTGACCTAACTGCTCAACTTTGAACAGCATGGAAAGAAACACAATATTGCATCAATATCCTGCCAATTCAAAAAAATAGATTTTATTATTAGTGCCAATTAGTTTTCTGAATTTACATCCTTGAGATATTAAAAAAAGTATCAATGTTTACTAAAAACAAGATGTTGGATTTGGTAGTAGTATCGATATAGGAATAAACTCAACCATCTTCAACTTCTAACTCATTCATTCAACCCTGTAACATTGAATAGGTGATTGTAAATTGCACAATATCCCAAACTTAATTTAACTCCATAAATACTAAATAGCTTGATCATATGTTTTCAGATATTCAAGAAGACCGTCTATTTGGAGGAGCAATATCCTGAGCTGGTTGAACAAGCAAATATGATCTTAAAAAAGTGTGATGGACTTCCCCTTGCAATTGTCACCATTGGTGGCTTCTTGGCAAACCAACCAAAAACAGTGCTGGAGTGGAGAAAATTGAATGAGCATATCAGTGCCGAGTTGGAGATGAATCCAGAGCTTGAGATCATAATAGCAGTCCTTAATAAAAGCTACGATGGTCTACCCTATCATCTGAAGTCTTGTTTCTTGTATATGGCCATCTTCCCTGAAGACTACAAGGCTAGCCGAAGACGCTTGGTGCGGCGCTGGACTGCAGAGGGCTACTCAAGGGAGGGGCGTGGAAAGTCTGCGGAAGAAATAGCAGACAGCTACTTTATGGAACTAATAAGCAGGAGCATGATCCTACCATATCAACAGTCAATTCATAGTAGAAAAGGAATTGACTCCTGCCAAGTCCATGACCTGATCCGTGAAATCGGCATCTCAAAGTCAACAGAGGGTAATCTTGTTTTCAGGCTGGAGAAGGATTGCAGCTTAAACAGCCAAGGTAAAATACGCCATCTCTCTATCAGCAGCAACTGGGAGGGAGATCAAGCTGAGTTCGAGAGCATAGTAGACATGTCCCGAATACGGTCATTAACAGTGTTTGGGAAGTGGAAGCCATTTTTCATCTCTGACAAGATGAGGTTGCTGCGAGTGCTGGACCTAGAAGGCACGTCAGGATTAGTTGACCATCACCTTGAGTACATTGGGAAGCTTCTTCACATAAGATACCTCTCTCTAAGAGGATGTAAGGGTATCTACAACCTACCTGATTCGTTGGGTAACCTGAGGCAACTCCAAACTCTAGATATCACGGGCACATGCATAATAGGGCTGCCATGGACCATCGTCAAGCTTAGTAAGCTACAGAATATTTGTGGTGGCGCCATCGAAGATAATGATGATGACAACATTGAAATCGAAACATGTCAAAAAGATCTGCCCAAGGTAATGAGGAACAGCCTATGTGTCATGACTTGCTCTTCAATGGCATTTTGTGTGGCATGTTGCGCACCTCAGTTTCTGAAAGAGAAGATGCATATGGATGTCGACGTGAACAGGCATGATGTATGCACCATGTGCTGCTGCAACATATTACCTCTGCTAGCAACGCGCCAAAGTCCACGTGGTATTGCAGTACCAAGAGGGATCCGCAAACTGAAAGCCCTGCAAAAATTGGGTATTATCAACATCAGACGGGCAAAAGCCGTTCTGCAAGATATAAAAGAGCTTAACCAGCTGCGTAAGCTAGGAGTTATTGGCGTCAACAAGAGAAACAGTCGAGATTTGTTTTCGGCAGTTGCTGATCTCAGCTGCTTGGAATCGCTGTTAGTGCAGTCACTGGGATATCCTGGTTTATCCAGCTGCTTAGATGGTGTTTCCTCACCTCCAGAAAATCTCCAGAGCCTTAAATTGTATGGCAACATCGTAAAATTGCCCAAATGGATACAGGGGCTCACAAATCTCGTGAAGTTGAGGCTACGAAGCTCGAGGATAGTGGAGCACGACGCTGCCATAGAACTCCTAGGGAAGATACCGAACCTGGCCACTCTGCGCATGTGGAAGGAATCATTCGTGGGCAAAGAGGTCAGTTTCAACTTTCGTCAAGGCGCATTCCCAAACCTTCTGGTGCTGGAGCTGGATCGCCTAGGTAACCTGCAATCTGTCAAGTTTGAAGAAGGAGCCACACCAAAGCTTGAGCTGCTGCAATTTCGCGACTGGACTTCTGAAGCCAGCACTGGATTGTTTATTGGGCTGCCATCTCTCCTAAGCCTCAAGGAATTCATGCTGATGGAGTTCCACAACGGCTACAAGGATGATTTCGTAGAGGACCTGCGGGCTGAGCTGGCAAAGAATCTAAATCGGCCAGCTTTGAAGAGGTACTGAGTGGAGTTCCAAATTTATTGATTCAAAGCTTCTCATTTCTTCTGAACTGTTTATTGTGTTGTGGAATTGTTTCTTGTTAAATGTGTGGCTTGTGTGGTCCGTTCTGCATCAGTCTGCTTCACTAACCGAGCTATTGAGACTAAATGGCGCACCCAAAAAAAATTACTCTGCTGTAGTCTATTTGGCTATCAGATATTAGAAGTTACCTTCTTCTGGATTTTTACTCATGCAATCAGATCATACGATCATATGGGCACATTTAGTCCGCGTGAGACTCCCATCTCCGGTAGCACAACAGGCCATATAACTGGTTTATCTATTCCACATTGTTTATTATTACGGGGATGCAGAAAAATAATAATTTAGAGCATATACTTTAGTAAGCTAAATATGGTAGCCAAAGATACATCAGACAGAGAAGTTCTCAACTCCAAGTTACCTCGTCATTGGCATCCAACAGGGAACGCTGAGTCTCGTGTTGATGGAGTTAATCTGATCACTGTGATCAAACTTTTTTCTGGACTCTTAACCATATTCTCCACCGGGCTCTCCTACATGTTCGCTGTCCAATCCGGTTTAGACAAATCCTACTGCTCCAATCCCAAGAAAAATGATGGTGTCCATTATTTGTTATCTACCTCAGAAAATGGTGCCTGGTCCAAAAACAAAGTAACAGTAAATACCATGGATAAACATAAATAAACAGTAGTTTAATGCCGAAATACAGTCGCCGGAAAATTTGAGCTCACTGAGAGAGTCTAAAACCATGAAAGGCACTTACAAGCAGCTTGTTCTCAAATCTTCTCTCTTCCATCTCTAACAATTTAGCAGCTTCATCCATCCCATGTGCAGTATATGCCTGAATCATGGTGCTGTAAATTACTTTGCCAGGCTTAAGTTTCTTGTCCTTCATAAGCTGTAGCATTTCCTCCATTATTTCGATATCTCCAGACTTGGCGTATGCACTGATAACACAGTTAAAAAATGGAACATCTAAGACAACATCGGTGTTCTCTGTCTGCCGAATAATTGCTGGAACCATATGAAGAAGCCCAGCTTTGCTGTATCCATTAACCAGCGAGCAGTAGGTGATCGCATTGGGTTTGACGCCCTGAATCTTCATCAACCGGAAGTAGTGTTCCATCTTCTCAACGTTGCCAGCCCTTCCAAAGCACTCTATGATGATGTTAAATGTAGCAGCAGAGGGCGAGAAGAAGCGCTGCTTCATGTATTTCAGCACCGACATCATTTTCTCAGGCATGTTGGCCTTGCCGTAGGACTTGATCATGATATTGAACGTCCGCGTGTCCGGCTCGACGCCCATCAGCTGGAACTTGGCGTACCACTTCTCCATGGCATCCACCCTGCCGCGGTTCCCGTAGGCCCAGAGGATCGAATTCATCGTGTATATATCCGGCACATTCTCCCCGCCTTCAAGCATGTTCGACAGCGCATTCTCCATCTCCTCTAGCTTGCCAGCCTTGCCGTACCCATCGATAATCCCGTTGTGGATGACAACGTTGCATCCGAGCCCCAGGTACGCCATATCGTCGAGGACCGCAGGGATGAGGTCGAAGCGGCGCAACTTGCAGCAGCAGTTGATGAGGACCGAGAAGGTGTACTCGTCCGGCTTGCAGCCCACCACGGAGGCGCCTTTCATCCGGTCGACGGTGGCCAGCGCCTCGTCCAGCATCCCGCTGTAGCCGTATGCGCCGACGAGCGCCGTGTACACGTCTGCCATCGGCGTGAGCCGCTCCTCCGAGAGCATCGTCTTGAAGAGGGCCGCCGCCGGGCCGGGCTGCCGGCACCTGCCGAGCATCACCAACAGCCTGGCGTAGGTCTGCGACTTGGGCTCGTACCACCGCTGCTTCCGCATGAGCTCGAAGATCTAGGGGAAATTGCTACGCGGTAAGCATCGATCAATAAATCAAACAGGTGGTGTGCGCGGGAAGGAGTGGGGGTTAATGGGGAAGGAGAGCGAACCTCGAGTGCGGACTCCCAATGGCAGGAGGCGACGGCGGAGTCGAGGGCCTCGAGGACGGCGCGGGGCCAGAGGCAGGTGGACTGCTGGCCGGAGGTCGCCGCGGCCTTGCGGGAGACGCCCGAGACGGCGGCCTCGGTGCGGAGGATGCGGGCGAGCGCCTCATCCGGTTGCTCTGCTTCGTCGGCGGAGGAGGACAGCCTGCGCCCGCGGCCGCCGCGCTGGGCCATCGCGACGAACGGCGCGCCGGTGGCGCGCAGGGTCGGGGACGAAGTGGTGGCGGGGCAGCGCGCCGGCGAGTTCATGGCGTCAGAGCAAGACGGAGATAAGGTCGGCAACGCAAGTGAAACTGCTCCCATTACCGTTCGGCAACTTAATCCACCCGTTAGAATGGCCTTTTTAAGATAAGAATAATGTAATACAGTACCATTTTATCAGCGTGTTTTTTACTATACAGATTTGAACTTCAGTGAAAATTTGAAAATTCAAACGACTGGCAGGGAAAACGTATGCAAATTAGTCTGCTTGGCCACGCCACAACACAGCTACTAGCTTTTGAAACAGCACAAACACATCAACAACAGCAAAAACAATGCCGAACCATGATATCTGAGTATCAACATCCTGTCTGAACTCTGAAATGACATACAGGAAACACAACAGAAACGAGTGCTCAAAAGCCAGGAGTTCGATCTAGAGGGCAATGCAGAGAGATTCGCCGGTGTCATACTTCTGTTAAGAGGCAAAAGTAACCTAGTACATCGTCCATATCAGCTCGAGTAACAATCGCTCAAAAACAGCTTTCATACATGATGAAACTATTCATCTCAAATACAGAAGGTGCTGACATGAAAAAGGGCAGCTACAGCATCGTGTCAAGCTTCCCTCAGCTCTTTCGGCACACCAATACAAAAAACAAGGTCGAGTGTACCAAACCTCCAAACGATTCCCTTCAAGACCCTTCAAAACGAATCAGCTGCAGATGATTTTGAAGTGTGGGTCAAGGGCACAATCCACGAAAATCAATTGGTATAGATTATAAAATAACAGCAAAGAGTGGAAACACGAAGTGTAATAAGCACTTCAAAGTTAGCTAGACGAAGTAAAAGAAAATTTTCTGACCCTTCCAGAAATTCAAGTAGTCTTACCTAGTAACGACCAAAGCCAGGGCTTCTTCCTCTGTCGTAACGACCATAGCCAGGGCTTCTGCCTCTGTCGTAACGACCATGGACAGGGCTTCTGCTCCTGCCATACGGTGCTCCATCGCGACGGTCGTAGCCAGGGTTACGTGGACGGCGATCGTAGTCTGGACTGTAATCCTTTTGGTACCTCGGGCTAGGAGAGCGCATGTAAGGACTACCACGCCGCCTGTCCCGATCAGCTCTTCTGGGACTGCCATATCTGTCATCACCTCGTTTTGGACCGCCATATCTGTCATTGCCTCGTTTGGGACTGCCATATCTTTCATTGCCCTCTTTGGGAGGTCCATATCTGTCATCTCGTTCACTGTCGTCATCCCTGAAGGCATATTCAACTGTCACCACCCTGTCCAGTATCATGCTGCACAGCAACAGAAAGAAATAACACACAGTAATGAGAAATGTGATGAAACAATGTTGATCTGCTAATGCGTACACTGAACTTCTTTAGCATCACACAAAGTTAAGCACAATAGCTACAATTTTACAGATAAATCATCAGAAGAAACAACCTGGAAATTACGAACCCAAAAATAATCATTGTGTCTCTATTCCCTGTATGTTTTTCATACAACATAATAAACTATGAGGGGGTGTTATCCCTGTTTTGGGGTAAAAAGAAGTAGAAGAAACGATGATAGAAGCTTCGGCAACCAAGAAACATGATGAAACTTTAGAACATATAAAGTCACTTCCATTGCAAGGGAACAGTGCATATGAGATGACAGTGCAAATTTCATCAAACTAAAACTGAGGAATGCTAAATGAATTTTGGCCAACACCAAAATACATAAAGTTTAACTCGGGAACAAATTGCTGGTTATGAAATTTCAGATCAACTTGGCAAAGAGCATGCAGATACTATTTGATGGAATGTAAACTGCATTAAACCTATCAGTTGCTTTCATTTTGCCACAAACCTAGGTACTCTAAGAACCTAACCATCCAACTACATCTAATCCATGTGGGATTGCACTAGTACCTCTACAACAAGGTAGATAATCCTGTATGCTGTATGAAGATGTTACGCCTCGTCAGATGCAGCAATAGTGTCAGTGCCATGTTCAGGACTATAAAGCAAAGTGAATGTGTGGAAATACATTTGGCATTTAATCAGCAGCAACTAAACTGTTATCTACAATTTTACATCACACAAAGTTAAGCACAATAGCTACGATTTTACAGATAAACCGTCAGAGGAAACAACCTCGAAATTACGATCCCAAAAATAATCGGTGTCTCTATTCACTGTAAAAAAAATGTTATGTTTCATGCAACAGAAGAAACTGTGAGGGGGGTTTCCCTGTTTTGGGGTAAAAAGAAGTAGAAGAAACGATGGTAGAAGCTTGATGAAACTTTAGAACATATAAAGTCACTTCCATTGCAAGGAAACAGTGCATATGAAATGACAGTGCAAATTAATCAAACTAAAACTGAGAAATGCTAAATGAATTTTGGCCAGCACCAATCAACACAAGGATTAATTCAGGAGAGAATTGCTGGTTATGAAATTTCAGATCAACTTCGCAAAGAGCATACAGATACTATTTGATGGTATATAAACTGCATTACGTATCAGTTGCTTTCATTTTGCTACAAATCTAGGTAAAAGAACCGGAACCATCCAACTACATCCGAAATCCATGTGGTATAATAGCACTAGCACCTAATGTAAGTGGTAAGACAAATAACCCAACAACAAGGGAGACAATGCAGTATGTTTTATGAAGATGAGCATGCCTCGTTAGATGCAGAAATAGTATCAGTGCCATGTTCAGGACTCTAAAGCAATGTGAATGTGTGGAAATACATTTGGCGTTAAATCGGGTAGCAACTAAACTGTTATCTGCAGTAGCCAGTTGTAATACAAATCTTGCCGTACGGTTATCAGTCTTATCAGGATACTAGAGGATGGCCAATGACAACATATGAGATAAAAGCATACCTCTTATCAGTCTTCTTGACAGCTGCACTGGCTTCCTCTAGCGTCTCATAGCGCACGAAGGCAAAGTTCTTCCGGATCCGGATGTTGGAGATCTTGCCGTACGGTTCGAAGTGCTTCTCGATGTCCCGAGTGTTGGTGCGGAGGGGGTCGAAGTTGATGACGAAGAGGGTTCTCGTCGGCTTCGCGTCCCCTGTAGGCCTATCACGGTTCTTTGGCACTGGCTCCTCTTGCTGAAGGGATTAAACATTAGAACGACACCAGTTCGAGAAAGGTTCCTTTTGTCCGCTTGTAGGCAGCAAAATGGAGGCGGTCACAATATAGCTCTCACCCTTGACCATTCTACAGAGAGTCTGCGCCTGCTATGGCCGAAATCAGCGTTGTCGAGCCTCCTTATCGCGTCCTCTGCGTCGCGCTCGTCCTCGAAGTATATAAATGCATAGCCTAAAATACATACATTGGAGTACAAAGTGAGCAAGGATAATGTACTGTCCTTCTCCCAAATATCCACATTATAAGGTGTCTGATGCTATGCATAAAGAGACAGAGCAATTATGACGAGCGTGCTGCATACACGCGCTGAATAATCCATACTATCACACAGGGGATGTGCTAAACCGCCATTGGCCATGCGGCATTTCGTTTGTCTCTTAGATTCGAAACAGACTGGAGAGAGGATTGGCGGTGCGTACCGGACTTCATGTCGATTCGGCGGATGGGGCCGTACTTGGAGAAGAGGCGCTCGAGGTCGGACTGGCGCGCGTCGAAGTCGAAGTTGCCGCAGAAGACCGGCCTCATCGTCCCTCCGTCCCTCCCTCCCAAAACCCACCGCCCTCAGGTCTTCCGGCACGGGCAGCACTTCACCACCCCAGACAGCGACGGGAGCAATAGGAATCGATCCGGGGAAGAGGCCGGGGGGGAGGAGAGCCGACGAATCTAGCCGACCTGCGGAGACCGGGAGCGGGAGGGCGAGGTAGGAGGTAAAACCCTAGAGCTGGGGGAGGGAGGCAGCGCAGTGGAGACGGTCGGTCGGGGCAGCGAGACGGAGACGAAAGCCGCAGAGGAAACTGAACTTTCGAGATGGGCTATGGGTCAGGCCCTCCACCCTCCTTGGGTTCACGAGCTTCGATAAATGGCGTGTTTTTTTTCTAAAATCAATACTCCCTCGGATACGTAATACTCTTCATTAATGTAGATGTATCTAAACACATTTTAGTAGTAAATACATCCGTATTAACGAAGAGTAATATGGGTCGGTGTACTCCCTCCGTTTCAAAATATAAGACGTTTTTTATTTCTGAAGCAAATGTGTCTAAACATCTTTACACACTAAAAATGTCTAGATACATTTGCTTCACAAAACTAAAATATATTATATTTTAAAACAGATGGAGTACGCGGTAGCAATATATAAATTGTGTTCAGCGATTACAAATAAATTCTAAGAGATGAGGAAATTTTCAAGTCTTTAAAATCTCCTTCTTTCATTACATAATCTTGTATTTTTTTGAAGACTGTCAAATAGATATGACATAAATCCATAGATCTCTGGATGTCATATTTATTTAGGCTATAATGTCAAGGCTAGGGGCATGCACGCAGTCATTGGAGTATTCAACTAACATTGGCAATAGTACCACCACCAATATTCTAGGGGGAAAACCAACCAACCTGGTCAATGTCGCAATAGAGCTAACATTATGAATCTCCATTCTCGAGAATGTAGTAGTCGGGATAAATATTGTAAGAATAATCCTTCTCACAGTAACCATGAGAAAAAAATCCAAAAAATGATTGGAAAGTAAGATGAAAGACTGTACCTATAGAATTTTAATCTAGCAACACCACCATTGACGTCGGGGAAATCTTGTCGTCGAAGGGCTAAAGATCACTTATTGCGGAGGATGTCACGTTCATTAATGTAGACACCAAAAGAAGATATTTACCAAAATCATAACCTAATCTTTTGAAAACAATATTTTTAATGAATATTCCTACCCATAGAACGAGTTCACCACTCCTCTCGATGCTAGGGAGGCCGGCCGGAGGAGGGGAACTTACCTATGGAGGAGCGAAGGTGGAGGCGACCACTAGGTCTAAGAGGCGATGGCTAAAGAGAGAAAAACAATTGTGAGAACTAGATAGGAATATGTTTAGTTGCAACAATTTCTCAAACATAACCCAGGAAGGTAAATTTTAGACTGTTTGGTTGCCTCGGGTGAGAGATTTCTCTCTTTTCTCTGTCTCGTTTTCCCCAGATTGGTGGATACGAAGAAAAATAAAGGGTGTTTAGATAATTTGAAAATAATTCTGATAGCACGCCAGCTCCAGATCAAAATCCATGAGGGCTGCCTACTGCTACATCTCGTTTAGCAATTCCAAGAGGTTGCAGAGGATCTAGGATAATAAAAGTGGGGTGCCAAGCTTAAAAGATTTCCTATTGTGCTTCTCCATTTAGCTTAATTGCATTTAACATACACATAAAATTAGCTCAAATACTACATTAAAGAAGTTTTCATAATTTTGGAGGAATGGAGCGTGCCATGGACCCGCCCCTGCCGGAGAGGAAGGCAATGGAAAGATTTTTTTTTCACTGCTGACCTACAGTAGTATTTGTGTCTGATAGCAGTGGCATCATGCATTCATGGTTAGGTGGTTAGGTGAGCTAAACATAATCCGGCCTGCAAAGCAAAACAAAACATGTTTGAACGTCCACCCCGGGAAACAGGACCCCTCGCGCGGGACTGCGGGATCTCTATCCCAAGTACTGCCGCGCCTCCAGAAAACAAAAACCCATCCACTGCCACGCGGGCCCTGCCACGGATGAGCCCACCTGTCATCGGCGGTGAGAGAAAAGCCAGGACGTCTCGGACCAGCGACCGCGCATCACGGACTTGAGCACCCATCAATCAAATCGTCGACCACATCCCCTCCACTCGCGCGAAATCTTTTTGTACCGAGCTGTGGCTCCACCCAGACGCTGACTAACTTGGCCCGCGGCAGGCGAGGCCCACAGGTCATTGGATGTACATATACAGAGTAGACGGGCACCGGTGGACAGCGGGAACGGCACGCGTGTCCCCGAGGTGGGCCCATGCGTACGGACTAGCCTTTATTTAGCGATCCCGTAATAATACTTCAAGGTAGCCTACCAGTCTCCGGCTCGGGTCGGCTCAGCTGGGTGGCTCGGCTCGCGGATGAGGAGGAGGATGGCGCGCACGCGAGGGGCACGTCTCTGCACTGCACGGCCAGATCTGCGATTATTTATGCCTCATCTCATGAATCTCCAGCTGCGCACACACGGCTCAAAATTCTGCTTGGATTCGACCCAGATTTATATACTCGGGATGCAACCAAACCTTCTAGTTCTTCAGTTACACAATTATCATCGTGGTTTAAGTTTAATTTTGAAGTCCAGCCATAAAAAGAATTATGAAAATGGAGCAAGTAATTTTCTACACCTTGTTGGCCACTTCTTACCTCTCAAGTACCAGTTTTCCAACATGGCCTCGCTTCGCGGGTGGCAGCATGCCATCTCGCTTTGCCGTCGATGGCCTCGCTCTCGTCAGAGTTGTATCTTGTTTCCTTACTTGCTGGACATGTCGTTTGCTGTTTGCCCGAAACATTTTTCCTGAAAAGACTTGACGGACCGCTTCGTCTCCTCCTGCGCTCGCTCCCCGCGGGCAACGCAGGGGCCAACCCTAGCCAGCCCAACTTCCCCGACCTCTCCTCCCCTCCTCTCCCCGCTGTCGCCGGCGAACACCGCCGGGCAAAGCCTGTGCGGTGCCGGCGGCGGCGGGCTCTCCCCTCACCCGCTCGCTCGGCTGTGGTCGCGCAGGGAGGCCTGGCTGGCGGCGGTGCTCCTAGGCGGTCCAGGCGCTCGGTCCGACGGCGACCGCATGCGTGGCGGCGCAGCCCACTGGCGGAGGAGACCAAGGCGCAGTCGCGGTGACAGAGGGCGACGGCTGGCGGCTCGGCCCAGGTTTGGGCCAGACGGGTCCGATCTGGGCCAGGCGGGCCCCGATTTGGGTCAGGAGGGTCTCGATCTGGGCCTGTCAGACCCTGACCTTGGCCAGGCGGGCCTCGGTGGGGTCGCGTCGGCGAGCTCTCTCCCGGGTGCAGATCCGGCTCGGTCTCCGCGCTGCCCCTGAAATCCTCGGTCCAGGAGGGTCATAGCAGCCACGTATTCTGTCGTGCAGAGGCGAGTTAATGGATGCCGCGTGAGACGGACTTGACCGGCGGCGGTGCTGTGTCGGCAATGGCGTGGCCTGTCCCCGGGCATTTGTGGCTGTGGTGCTCTTTTCACGAGGAGTGAGGCGGCGGCAATGCCGCTCATGGCTGCAGGCGGTAGAGCATAACGGTTCGGTTGGTGGCGACGAGGAATGGGTCGGCAGAGCTGCAGGTGGATAGCGACGGTGGCCTCGACGCAGCAGCGCGGCGGTGGGGCTTGTAGGACCTGATCGGGGCTCGGCAGGCGGTTGGGCCTGATCTAGACCTACTGAGCTCTCCTACTGCGTCCGGACGGCGACCACAGCGGGTGGTAGAGGGCGGTTCCCCTCTCCTGGGCTTCTGTGCGGCTTGATGGCTGCTAGCTACGGTGCGCCCCTTTGTAGTCCAATCCTTCGGATTTGTGGTGTAATGTTGGTCGGGCCATGGGCTCAAGTGCGTGGATGCCGGGGTGGCGGCCCCGGAAGGTGGACTGCATGGTCGACTCTACGGCGAGCGACCTGGCGGTGGTGGTGGTCTCTCTCTTCGGCCATGTGGATGGCGTGGAGCGGACGGTGGGAGATCCTGGTGTTGGCGGCGCTTCGGCCTTGGCAGCTCCCAGATCGCGGTTTGGAGGCCTAACATGAAGACAGCGGGCGGCTGAGTTCTCGGGAGCGCTGTGAGGATTTTTCCGGGCGAAAGCTCAGCGCACCTGCGCCAACAACGGCGATGCCTGCGGGTGTCGTGACCCTCTTAAGGGCGCCGTTGTGGTTATCCTCACCGCACTACGTCTCCGGGTGAAAACCCTCGACCTCACGGTCTCGACGGCGGCGGCGCTAGGCGTCGTTACCCTCTTGGGGGCGTCGTCGTGGAGCCCCGATTTCGCTTGGTATAGTTTCAATGTTTTCGTAGGTTTGGTTTTTCTGTGTTTTCTTTTCTTTATCTTTGATCTGCTTGTAAGAGGTTCTCCTCACCACTTTGTATCGGTTTGGTCGTTGTGGCTTTATTTATAAAGCGGGACGAAAGACTGTTTCGTCGGAACATTTTTCCTTGCATTTGAACTTCATGTGTGGTTCGTGGTGCCTTTGGTACCCGGCGTGCATGTTTATGTTTTCGTAGTCATGCTTGGAAATATGACATGCATGTCGGTTCCCTTTTTTTATCTTCTATTCTTTCTTGAAATAGGCTTTCACCGTGTGTACACTCATGGTGACTTCGGTACCATTTTCTTTGTTGTTTGTCCCAACAATTTTCCTGCACTTGAACTTCTCGAAATGTTGGACAACGACCTAGAATGGCCCGAAACCAAGTCCGTATGGAAGGTGACCTTGACACTGTAAAATAGACGTTTAAGGATGCTTTTTGGAGAAGCTACTCGGTAGGGAATATATGGTGTATAGGTGGTGTGTGAATCCAAGTTCCGTACACTTTTCATAGTATTGTGATCCGTTATTCGGGATCACAATACTATGAAAAGTGTATGGAAAAGCATCCCAAATAATAACGCGGGATGGAGGGTGTTAAAACGAGCAGGCTCGTTCAGTTTCAGTCAGTGCAGTTGGAAAAGTATTCACTCTGAACACTTCCCCTCTCTCTGCGCTTTGGACCCTCCTCCCCGGCCCCTGCATTTCCAACTGAAGATCGGTTGATCAATCCGCACGGACAATCGGACTCCGCAATCGGGAGCGCTCCCTAATCCGTGCGAGATTGCCGATTGGTTCGGTCGGGCCGGCAGCCTTTGCCGGTCCATTCAGATCCATCCACTAGCAGAGTTAGGTGAGCTCAATCTGCTATAAATCTCTGAATGCGCATGTTGCATTGGCTTTTAATTCCTCTAGTAGAAGATTTCTCCGATTGAGGCTGGGGTTGAATCCTGCAGCATCGGATGCCCTAGCTCTTTGAGATGGCATAGAATTGGCAAATTGGATGGGTATAACAGATTAATTATTCAGTCCGATTACAAGGAAGTTATTGATATAATGCATGACGATGGTTTCTCTTCGACGTGACTGCAACTACAATTTACCAATACATTATAATGCAAGCAACCGCCTTCGATAGGATTTCATATTCATAGTGCCATGTAGAGTCGAATCAAGTTTCTCATATTCTAGCAAGGGATGCTGAGGACCAACCAAATGTTTGGGTTGAAGATCCTCCAGTCCAAGTTGTATTACCTAGTATGTAATTGACGATGTTACTATTATTTGATCAATAAAAGATATTTTGCTCCCTAAAAAAACTTCCTCTATACCTAATGCGGAGGTTTGGCTCTCGGGTGCCACACTCACCCATCTCTGCACCACACATTATTATCTTGAGGTGGGGCCAAGGAAAGTTTAGAAAATGATTATCTTTGCAATACTTGTCCAATACAAGTTCGTACAGCAGGTGCAATCAATGTTGGGCTCCACCTAATTAACGTCACCACGTAAAAGCTTGGACGGTGAGGGTGTTTTACCGAGTGGGTCGTTCAGAGACAAGTGCTCTACAGAGCAAATCTGAGATTAATTAGCGGAGAAGGATGAAAAGAATTGGATTAATTAGCAAAACGAATCTTGATTAATTTAGCTTCTGTGGGACCATGGCCTTGTCAACCGCACCGGCGCGTCACCGGCCGGCTGCCCTCACCCAATCGGCGTCTGTGCTCACCGTTGCCATACGTGGTGTCACCGGCAACGGCGAGGCCTCCCAAAGGCGCGGCGGCGCAGTGTTAGCATGTGTTTGGCTGCTCATGGTGGTGCCGCGAGTAGAGGATGATGGATGTCGGCTGCTCATAGTGGTGCTGCGGGTGCTGCCGATTTGTTCTGCATCGGCCAGGGAAGGGAGCAGCGACGGGGAGCAACGATGCATGAAGCAGTGGCTCTCCCGGCGGCGATGCACGCGCACAAGATCTCCACCGCGCCAGGACCTCCGCCTAGGATCGCATCTGATACGAACAAGAGCTCGACCTGGAACCACAACTGCGCTCGGGTTCTCCACGTGTGGACAGAACGACGACCTCGGTCTGGAAGGCGCCATGGGACCTGGGCGGCTTCGATCCTGGCGAGAAGGTAGGTGATGGCCCCGGGCGGCGGTGGTCCTGTAGCTTGGGTGACATCAATCCGAGTGGCCTAGGTGGTGTCCCTCCGTGCGACCTTGGCGGCGTCCATCCCGGCGAGAAGGGAGCTGATGGCCCTGGGCGGCGTCGCCGGATGGGAAGCCGACGAGGGAGGATTAAGCAGGAGCACCGGGGGAGAACAGGGCACGGGGAAATGGAACAGCGTCCATTCCAGCGGCGCGGGACTTCGACGGCAGAGGGGAACCATGCTGGACCTGGACGCATGAAACTTGGTCGTCGGCGGGGAAGGACTGTTCCGGCGACAGTAACCTGGGCAGCGAGAAAGCTAGGACTCGAGCGTCTTTTAGTTTTAGGAGGCCGGAGCATATGGACTTTTCAGCCCGTTGAGTTACAGATCCTTTATTGATGTGGGCGTATGGTACTGTTATATCACGTTGGAATATAAGGTTGGGTGAAAGAGGATACATCGATACAATACCTGTGAAATTAATGGTTTCAGGACACGTGTGAACCATAGACGTGGGGGAGGGGGGCACCCGGGAGCCCCCATGCAATTCTCCTCTATACCTCCCTACAAAAAAGCTTACTCTATATGGAAATCTATGAGACCGTAACAGAAGAATCAGTCTCATTTAGCAAACAACTCAGACTTAAAATGTGCATAGACAACGCTTGCTCGCTTGCTCGCTTGCTACTTTAAAAAGGCCAAAAAGTTAGTGGAAAAATACTACTAGTAATTTTTTTTAGAATGACATGGTTCTATAATATGAGTTACAGCGTAGTTACAGGGCGGATTTGCATCCAGATGAAGAATACATGAAAGAACACAAAAAGAGAAAGTAGAAAGTAAGAAAGCCCTGCTAGCTACAGTTTGAACGCCGGCCTCGGGAAGAAAAAACCCACAGTTAGGGTTGGATATAAAGGTCAAAGCTCAATAAGCTACATAAGCGCTTGTTTAATCGACTTGCTTAAGTTTTGACTCATTAACAAGCAGATGTTGTTTATGAGCTACTCATTAAGATCATTAACAAATGCTAATCCAATATGTTATGCTCATGGTCCATCTAAAATAAATGACTTCTCTCAAAAAAAATATAAGTGAATTAGGGCTAGTTAACTGTGATATGCCAATAAAGATACATCCTAATGCTAACTAGTATATGTATTACCTATTAATTGTATTAAACATTACGTAGACATAGGTAATATTTTTTTAATGGTCTTCACGAGCAGCTCGCAAGCGCTCACTAGCGCATAACAAACTGAATCAAACAATAATTTTAGCTCGTTGTCCTTAACGAGCTTACTGATCCAAGCCTTAACGAGCTATACCAGCCCTACCCGCCCTCACCGCCATGTAGGACCGCCGGCCTGTTGACCCCACCTGTCAGTGAAGCCACCGCAGGTGACAAAAGCTGGGGGGGGGGGGGGGTTTGTTCGGACCTGTGACCCTGCGCCTCACGGACTTGAGCCTAGATCAATAAACCAGTCCGTCCATCCCCTCCCTCCACGAGGCACCGCACCGTTCCTCCCCCTGCTCACTGACATTGTAGGCCCGAAGTAGTGGAAGCCCACGCGTCATCGACATAGTGTACGTCGAGCATATGTAAGCCGTGAGTGGCCGACAGCTGGAACCCGAGCCGAGCCGCCCGTCTTGAACGAGCCGATGACGCGAGAGTGGTTAAAGGCACCCGGTCGGCTCATCCGTTTCCAGTAGTCAGTGCAGTTGGAGAAGCAGCATTCACTTCCCTGCTCTCTCTCCATCCTCCGCCCTGGATCTTCCTGCATTCCCTGCAGATCGATCCGGGCAATTGCGCTCCCGATCCTGGATCCCCGGATTGGCCCGGTCAGGCGGTCATTGCAGCCAATTCGGTCGCACGAGCGGAGCCGGAGCAGGTGAGCTCAAAGTACTGGTTTCTTGATCCCGCATTCCATTTAGCCTTTTTTAATTACTCTGTAGAATGGATTCCTCTGATTGCGAATTGCCGCCGCTGAGGTTGGGTTTTTGGGTTGGCGAATTGTGGTTTCTGCTGCAATGCTCAATTGCAAATTGCTCGATCTGGGTTTACTATTACTCGACTTCGATCTGGGTTTATTGCTGCTCGACTTCGATCTGGATTCGCGTCGATCTGCTTCTGCTGCCCCCGCCATTGGCTCTTGAATTCCGCATCCGGGTTAGCGCCAGTCTCTGTATCGGCCAACACTGAATTGAATCGCGGATCTCTGCTTTGTTTCTTTTAGTAAGCAATGGAATTTTTTCCGCGCCACCTCCACTTCAAAATTCCGACTGAAATCTCCACGTGTCCACGATTCCATCTGAATTTCATTGCACTGTACCAGTTGCGATCTCCCGTCCACTAAAGATTGGACAGAATTTTGACTTTGCTATCACTCCAATTTCCATCTCAGGAAAAAATTTCAATTCTCAATTTTACTTTTCAGTAAGATCTTGACCAGGAAATCAATTAATTAATTGATCCAACTTTATTCGATCCGGTACCAATATTTTCCTGGGCTCTGTAGCAAATTCTGGTTTCATACTCCACGCATTTGTATTGGAAATTGCATTAGGAACTGAAAAATCAGTTGACATTCTTTTCGGGGATTGCATTACGACGTTGTACTGTAGCTTCACTATCAGTCCATCTGGAGCAGCTTTGAGCAGTTCGATTCGATCGAGATTCACTTGGATGGATGCATGCGTGGCTAGTAGTAGCGTATTACTTGGACTCGTCGCTTTCATAGCTGGTGGTGGGTCCTGATGAGTTAGTGTCTTGCCGGTTCAGCGTCATCATGGTTAATTGGTTATTGGTTGCGTGTCATCAATCCGATTGAGATTTACTCAGATCCGTATCAAATTGCATGGAAGCGTCAGTCACATCATCTCCCTTTTTCAGGCGTGGAATTTCTCGTCTCAAAATACCCAGATTCTGATGTAAATTACGTGTTAGGACTGAAAAAAAATTGGATCATGATTTCAACTCCTGCATGATCAGTCTATTAAGGCTGACCTATTGCAGAATTCTGTTGTGGTCTAAAGTGGTTCTAGCTTAAATGATTTATGTGCATCAGCATTCAATCAGTCCTCAAGATATCACATGTTTGATTATTGCACTCTGCTGTATATCTTTATAACATTCCAATTTTAGGAACTTTTCTCTGTCCCTGGGTTGATGGTGCCATTTCTTGATTTTGGTGTTGAAAGTTAATCCTACCATTTTCCTTGTACCCAGTTAGTTGTGCACTGATTGAATTTCGGTTCCACACCTTTCACCAGGGAGGGATCAGGCTAGCGAAGCAGCATGATGATGGGGACTGAAGTGTGTACTTCGCGTATACTGTCTCTGCCCCGCTATGAGGGCATCGAGGAGGAGCTCACGGTGCTTCCCCGGCACACCAAGGTCATCGTCACCGGTAACAACCGAACAAAGTCGGTATTGGTCGGCCTGCAGGGTGTTGTCAAGAAGGCTGTTGGTCTCGGAGGCTGGCACTGGCTGGTGAGTCTTGGTTCCAATTGTTTATACATCTTGCTGAAACTTTGCTTAGTGGCTTGATCTCTATCTTAAAAATTGCAATTTTGCTGGTAGAAAGAATAATATCCTTGACTTTTTTTTTTCAGAAAGTAGCTACTCAAGCAATTTTCGTTAAGAGTAGTATGACTATTAGCTTAAAAGTTGAAGATAAATTGAAATCATAGTGGAAAACCGCATCCACATATGGTTAGCTTGTTCCAGTTCCTCACATTTTATTGCTAAAGCAGATTCTGAAGAATGGTGTAGAGGTGAAGTTGCAGAGGAATGCTCTGAGTGTCTTGGAAGCTCCAACTGGCAACGAAGACGATGCCGACATTGATGGCAACGATTCATTCTGCAGCAGCTTCGACATGGGAGAGAAAGACATGAACTACTGTAAGACCATGCCATGATCTGCAATATAGCCAAATAAATGCTTTAAACTGTCAGTAGCACGACGGACTAAGCATTTTTCTTCTGTTTTTGTGAGTAGCAAGCATAGAGTACCAGAAACCTAAAAAGCCAAGGGTTCGGCACACAAGGCCATGGTCTTCCTGTACAACGTCCAGCAGCCGAGGAGGCAACATCCACTCGAGTTCGAAGCTGCGAGCGGTAATCACTGTCACTATCTCACAAAAACTAAATACTGTGTCAAAGCCAGTGTGTAACCTAAGATCACATGGCCTGGGCCTTGGTAGGATCTGTCATTGTCTCCACTGTCACTTGCTAGCTTCTCCTGGTTTTGCTAGATGCATACCTAATTGTTAGATTATGTGAACTGAAACACATAGATGCATATATCCTGTCTTGCTAGCTTCTCCTGGTTTTGCTAGATGCATACCTAATTGTTGATAAGCGAAAAATAATTTCATTCAGTGTCTTGTCTCCTGGCATCCTAATCTCAGACTGAGCATCATCGTGACATTGTGCTGATCCTATGATCTTTTTGGCTTTTAGAGAGTAAACCTGACAAAGCTTGGAAGGCTCACATTATGGAGATATTGGAACCATTTCAATCTTGTAAGCAGCCTGGGCCTTCTTGAGCAGCAAACTGTCCATGCTAAAAGTACCACCTTTTGATTCATTACTGATGTATATACTGGATGCTGGAAAACCTGCAGGTAAGCATGAACCCCAGCCCATCAGAGGAGCAGCTCTTCCATGGGGTCCAGCAGCACTTCCAGTCCCAGGTATATAGTTGCAGGAAACTTGTCTGAAACTATGTCTTGTTTGGTTTTCCACTTAGACAACAGAAAATACCCAAACAAAACCAATCTAATCTCAAACTTTTTTCATGTGCATCTATACCTCCTCCAAATGCTAAAAACAGCAATTGGATGAGTTGCAGGTGATCCTGGGGTTCATCCAGACAGCGAAGAGGCGCAAGACCTGTACAGACACTAGCAATTCCTCAGATGCATGCTGCACTTCACCTAACTAGTGGTGTCTGTGCTTAGTAGAGAGTGATTCTCAGGAGCTTAGATGCATGTGCTTAAGTTAATCTTAGTCTTGAGAAGTGAACAGAGTGGATATGTGCATTTGACCAGTACAATTTCTCTAATTTTTCTTCTTAGTCTTTACCTCTGTAATGAGCAGTTAATGTTATAAGCCCTTGAACCCAAACCCCTTGTTGTGAACTGACCACAATTCTCGGTTATTTGGAGATATATAATATAATGTGAAGCTATGAATGGATGGAGGAAGTGTTGGTCAACAATGTGCCTTTGTTCCAATCCATGTTTGTTTTCTGTGTGTTTCAGTTCACATAATCTCATCTGGCTATAATCTCTACAGTATTCCAAATGAACAGTAACCTACTTTTAATAGTAGCAAGTTCATACCCAGGGCATCGATATATCTCATGCATATCTTTTTAGGTCAATGACCCTATTTTCTTAATCAAAATTTGCTGCAAATTCCTCGTTTTATGGCCAACCACTCGCGCACCTTGTGGCATGCAACTGATTTGTCGAGGTGCAAACAGAGAGACTACTTGTTTATTGTTTGCTAACACACCTGTCTTTTCCCAAAGTCAGCACTTGATTAGGATTCCCTTATCTTGTAGCACACACATACTGATTAATTAATAAGCAAGATTATGGTGTGGATCAGACAAGAGCCATGCATTAGGGGTCTCTTCCGTAATGATACCCTAAGCACGCACGCTTCCGTAATAAGATGCTTCTCTATCCAGTAGTTCCTCTGTGCTGCTTTGGGATGGTAACTGGTTTCAGGCTTTCAGCAAGGCACCCTACATCACAATTATCTCAAGCTGGTTTTTACCACACCTTCATTCATCAGCTACTGATGCTCAGATTAAGGCTGTCCTTATACCAGGCCTCGCAAGCCTGTTTGCTCTTCCTCTCTCTGAAGAAGCGTGTGCTGAATTTCTCACATTTCAGGATACGTTGCAGGCTGTAGCCCTTCAGACTGAAGATGATTCATGGTCTTTCTTTGGTCCTGCCTCTAAATTCCATGTTAGCAAGGCTTATAAGCTATTAATGGGCAATTCAATAATCCATGAAGCCTTCCACTAGATGTGGAGATCATGCTGCCAGGATAAACACAGGGTTCCCTATTTCCACGTTCTTCTCTCGAGGGTACGCCAAAGGCGTACATGATCTTTATAGAAGGGGAGAAAAAACAGTTTACAAGAACCCTGGTGTACTACAAGCAGCCACACCGGCACACTCCACACACACACCCACTAGGCCTACTCTCGCGGCACTACTCCCCTCTCTCCTAAGCGGGCAAACTCCCATGAACTCCGCTCTCACCTTCTCAATGAGCTGCACCTCATTACACTCATTCCTCGAGTTGCCAAAGACTCTGTCATTTCTCTATTTCCATATGGACCAAGCCGTCAAAATCACCAGCGTGTCAAATCTGTGTCGGTCGGCTTTAAGGATTCCTCTCCTTGCCGCGCACCACCAATCCTCCAAAGAGCCGTCGTGTCCTGGCTCAGCTAGGAGAACACCTGCCTGCTGCAAGCATCCAAACCAGACCTGTCTAGCATAAGGGCATTGGGCTAAAATATGGTCCATCGTTTCATCCTCCTGCAGACAGAAAAGGCAAGGGTCGATGTGGTCTTGCAGCCCATGTCGATGCCTTCTTTCTGAAGTCCAATGCCTATCCTTCAGCGCAATCCAGCAAAAGATTTTGCATTTCAGCGGTGCAAACGACTTCCAGATTGGCTTGTGCATTCTGAAGATGACACTCCCCTGACAGAGACGCTCATACGTGTCTTTCGTATTATACTACCCAGAAGCCGACCCAGCCCAGCAAAATCTATCCGGCTCAGACGGGTTCCTTCCGACGGCGCTGATTGCCTCCCACAATCTAGGGGTGAAAACGGAGCGGATACGGACGGATAGTAGTGAAACCGTATTCGTTACCATATTTTTTTCGAATTCGGGATCGGAGCGGATAGTATGCGGATACAAATACGGAATCGGAGTCTATCGGAAACGAATACGGACCGAATATGGAGCGAATATGGTTCGGTTGCGGATAAACATTTTGTCAAATCTCTCGTTGATAATAAAGTAAAATTAGCTTGTAAATTTTTCTACATACATAAATATATATTCATATAAAACTAGCTTGTGCCTTGCATGGTGGTGTTTGTGTACCATAAGAAAAAATATATAACTCTCTTTTATCTTCTCTCCCCAGTCACGTACTCAACAACTCATTGCCGGATATTTTGTCGAATATTGTGCGGATATAACCGTGAAATATGGTATATCTTCGGATATGGCCGGATATTAGTGAAACCATATCCTTTTCCGTATCCGTTAATCACTAGCCGTATTCGTGACCGTATCCGGCAACTATCCGACCGAATCCGTTTTTGAGTTCCGTAAGCGTCCGGTCGGTCGGTCGGTCGGAAATAATCCGTTCCGTTTTCACCCCTACCACAATCGCACACATTGCAAGCGCACTTCCGGCGTCACTCCCTCAGCAACATCCCACAGCCACTGGTTTCCCTCCAGAGCCACATCCGCTCGCCTGCAATTTTTCCGCCGCATGGTCACCACCGCTGTCACTGCGGGGGCGATCTCTTCTGCCGTATGCCCATTGATCCAGCGGTCTCTCTAGAAGAGGATCGACTTCCCGTCACCTATGTAGGCCGTCGCAAAATTCTGAAAGAGCTTGGAAGCGCTGTCCTGCAACATATTCAAACCCTGCCACGGCCTACTCGGATCCGTCCTCTCCAGCCACTCCCAGCGTGCCCGCAACGCTAGCCCAAGAAGCCTCAAGTTCTTTACACCAAGCCCTCCAAACCGGGTAGGTTTACTGATACAGCCCCAAGCCACCAGGCATTTCCCTCCGGTAATTTTTTTCTTTCCCGCCCAAAAGAACGCTCGTAAGAACTTTGCTATCTCCTCCAGAAGCCAATCCGGCAGTTCCGATACCAATATATGGTGAATTGGGTGCGCCGCTATGACAGTCTTGATCAACATTAAGCGGCTGGCTCTCTAAATCAGCCCTCTTTGCCACGCCGGGATGAGAGTGAATACGCCATCCAGCATTGGCTGCCACTCAGCTCTGGTTAACGTCCTCAGGGCAAGTTGGAGACCTAGATATCTGATGGGAAAGTTAACGATCTGGCAATTGAGTCTCTCCCTAACTCCCTCTTCCTGCTCCTCATTCCCCCTGATCAGAGTGGCAGTGGTTTTACGATAGTTTACCTCCAGGCCCGAAGCTCCTCCAAAGATACGAAGGATTTCTCTGATTGCCGTCAACTCCTCAAACTTTGGCCTAAGAAAGATTACCACATCATCAGCGTAAACCGAGATGCGCTGCAAAGGTTTAATTCCGGCGAGTCTCTTAAAAATGCCCTCATCAACCGCTTTCGTGACCATTGCAGTCAACACTTCCATGCCTACCACAAAGAGCATAGGCGACGTTGGGTCACCCTGCCTCAGCCCTCGTACGTGCTGAATCCTCGCACCCTGAACTCCATTGACCGTGACTTTAGTGTTTGCCGTTTGCAATAGCAGAGCGATCCATTTCAGGAATAAATCTCCAAAGCCCATGTAACGCAACACCTCGAACAAGAATGCCCAGGAAACCGAGTCGAAAGCCCAGGACAGGTCGATCTTCAGAAGCACACCTGGGCATCTCCGAGTATTAATCCTTCTTGCCACTTGCCTCACCAGCACAAAGTTGTCATGGAGACATCTGCCCCTCACGAATGCAGACTGATTGGTGCTAATGATGTCACAAAGTTGATGTGCAAATGAGTGGGCCGACGGGGAAGACTCCATCGCGGCCCCTAGGAGCCGTCGGCGATCGGCGGAACGCGACGTCGATGCAAAAGATCAGTTGCACACCAATTCTCGCAAGAAAGGTCGCCAAAGCCGCTACGATGATGCGGATGCAACGGATATGGTAGCAGCAGGCTATGTGAATAATGACCACGACGACAATCGAGATGGGCCAAGACGAGGGAACAACTATTACAGAAGCAGTAGTAGGAGTGCTAGCCGCGATTCAAGGCAAAGAACGGAGTGGCGCCGACGTCGCGATCAGCCACCACTGTTAGCTGAAGAGATGCTCGACGGGGGGGGTGCACAAGGCACACCTACATCGACAAAGATGTAGTGCAAAGACCTGCTCATCTCCTCATCGAATGCAGGGAATTCCTGCGCCTTAGTCGAGCACTTCAGGAAAGGATGCAAGCGGAGCAGCCGGTGGCAGGTGCAATAGCTTACAACGCTCCACCACCACCACCTAACCCGCTGGCAAACGTGGTACATCAGGGCAAGCAGGCCGCCACGATCCAGCAAGTCGAGCCACGACAGCCAGCTATCGAAGAAGAGGCGTTCCCGCCACCACGAGGCTTCGTGCCCATGATCCAGAGAGGGCGCCCGACGAACAAAGTCCAGCGAAAGCGTGCACGCGAGGTCTTTCACATCGAGCACACACCACCAGCTACGCTCGAATACCCGAACTGGTCAGAGCACCCGATCGGCTTCGACCGGTCAGACCACCCACCGAAGATCCCGCGCCCTGGACACTATGCCTTGGTCCTCGAAGCGCAGATAGGAGGTTTCACCTCCAAGAAAGTATTCATGGATGGAGGGAGCAGCTTGAACCTCATCTATGCAGACACATTGCGGAAGATTAAGATCCCGATGGACAACCTCTTACCGATAGAGACGTCCTTTCATGGAATCGTCCCAGGGAAGCCGACGTACCCACTGGGGGCAATACACCTGGACATTATCTTCGGTATCCCATCAAACTTCAGGAAGGAGAAGATCGAGTTCGAGGTCGTCGATTGGCCCTCGCAGTATCACGCTATCCTCGGGCGACCAGCGTTTGCCCGATTCATGGCGGTACCGCACTATGCTTACCTCAAGCTGCAGATGCCCGCAAACAAAGGACCACTGATGATCAGCGGTAACTTTGCCTGCTCCGAAAACTGCGACAAGGACTTCAACAGCATGTCCCAGACATTTGGAGTACACGAAGAGCTCAACCATATCAGGGAGAGCACCAACATGGACGTTGATCCACCAGCGCAGCAGAACGCCCCAGAATTATCATTCGACGCTAGCAAAGACACCCGAGAGCACCAAATCCACCCGACGGATCCAACTAAGATCGTGCGGGTGTCGAATTCCCTCTCCCCCCGCATAGGAAAGTGTGCTCATCGAGTTCCTCTGTGAGCACTGGAGGATGTTCGCCTGGTGTCCAGCAGATATGCCAGGCATCCCCAGGGAACTCGCCGAGCACGAGCTAAAGATCTTTCCGAACGCAAAGCCGATCAAGCAATCAATGCGTCGCTACAACCTAGAGAAGGCCCGAGTAATGGGCGAAGAAATAAATCACCTCCTCGAGGCGAAATTCATCAGAGAGATAAAGGAGGCCACCTGGCTTTCACCACCGGTCATGGTAGAGAAGAAGGACACCAAGATCTATAGGATGTGCATCGACTTCACGGCGCTGAATAAGCACTGCCCGAAAGATTACTTTCCTCTACCTCGAATCGACCAGATCATCGACTCCACCGCCGGCTGCGAGCACCTCTCGTTTCTTGACACGTACTCTGGGTACAACCAGATAAGGCTAAAGGTCGAAGACGAGGACAAGACAGCATTCATAACCCCACACGGGGTATACTGCTACATGACGATGCCCTTCAGGCTCAAGAATGCCGGAGCCACCTATCAACGGTGTATGCAAGCGTGCCTGAAGGAACAGATCGGCCGCAACATCAAAGTCTACGTCGATGACATTGTTATCAAGTCCTCGAAGGCAGACAGTTTGCTCGAAGATCTGCGAGAAACCTTCGCCAACCTCGACCGCTACAGCATCAAGCTCAACCCGAAGAAGTGTTCCTTCGGGGTGCCTACAGGACAGCTACTGGGCTACCTAATCTCTGAGAGAGGAATCGAGGGCAATCCAGAGAAGATTCAAGCCATCATCAACATGCAGCCGCCGAAGACACTTCGACACGTCCAGCAGTTGATAGGTCAACTAGCAGCGCTTAGCTGCTTTATAAGCAAGCTCGGCGAAAAGGCCCTCCCCTTCTATCGGCTACTCTAGAGGACGGACAATTTCACATGGACGGAGGAGGCGCAGGCCGCGTTCGATGACCTTAAGCGCCGCCTTTTGACGTCCCCGGTCCTAGTTACTCCTCGAGAAAAAGAGCCGATGTTGCTCTACATAGCGGCCACAAATCGAGTTGTCAGTACTGCTTTGGTGGTCGAACGCGCAGAGGATGGCAAGGAGCACGGAGTACAGAGGCCGGTGTACTATCTTAGCAAGGTCATGTCCCCGACCAAACAAAGGTACCCCCATTATCAGAAGCTGGCGTACACCATCTACATGATGGGGAAGAAGTTGCCGCATTACTTCGAGTGTCACTCAATCATAGTGGTGGCTTCGACTCCAGTGTCCAGTATCCTTACCAACCCCGACGCTACGGGGCATGTTTAGCTATGGGGAATTACCCTCGGACCCTGGGAGATCACGTACCAGCAGCAATCAGCAATCAAGTCGCAAGTCCTTCCAGATTTCATAGCCGAATGGACAGAAGCGTAGATGCCCGAACTCCCAGACCTATCGAATTGCTAGACCATATACGTCGACGGGTCCAAACGAGTTTCGGGAGCAGGAGCAGGGGTGGTCCTCGTGTCGCCATAGGGGGACAAGATGTGCTGCGTCCTACGTATGCGTTTCGCGAACCCCTCGAACAATGAAGCAGAGTACGAAGCCGTTCTGCATGGCATGCGTATGGCGAAAGCCTGCGGCGCCACTCGCATCAAAATCCATGGAGATTCAAATCTCATCGCCCAGCAAGTCATGAAGGAGTGCGATGCGACCTGTGCAAACATGATCGCATATCGCGCAATGTACGGCAAGCTCGAAGGTGACTTCGAAGGGTGCGAGGTGATGCACATCGGCAGGGAAAGCAATGAAGAGGCAGACAACTTGGCCAACGTCGGCTCCAAGTGTTTGCCGATACCGCCAGGAGTCTTCTTCGAGGAGATATTCGAGCGCTCCGTCAAGATCGAGCCAGCCATCGACCCGATGTTAGCAACACGCTCGGGGGCTAAACAGTCAGGTCCCACCCCAGCAGCGGGAACAGAGGACCTATCCAAGGAAACGGCCAAAGTCATGCTCATCGAAGCGGTCTGGACGAAGCCGTATCTGGCCTACCTAATACGAGGCAAACTCCTGGAAGACGCTGTCCATAGCCGATAGATCATACGGCGCTCCAAGGCCTTCACGATAATCAACAGAGAACTCTACAAACGCAGCACGACAGGGGTTCTCCAACGGTGCATAGCACCTGAGGACGGAATCGCCCTCCTCCGAGATATTCATGAAGGAACCTGCGGGCATCACGCCAGCAGCCGAACCCTCATCGCTAAGGCTTTTCGATCGGGGTTCTACTGGCTTTCGACCCTCCATGACGCTAGGAACATCGCCCAGCATTGCGATGTCGGTCAGCGATTTGCCACAAAGCATCATGCACCCGCATCGGAACTGCGCACCATACCCATTGCTTGGCCCTTTGCACAATGGGGACTCGATCAAGTAGGGCCTTTGCCCAAGTCATCTTGAGGAAGCCACACTTACCTGCTGGTCGCCATCGACAAGTTCTCCAAGTGGATCGAAGCCGTCCCAGTCACCAATCAAGAAGCGACTACGGCGGTCAAGTTTTTCGAGTCCATCATCTACCAGTACGGCGTACCAAACAACATCATCACTGACAATGGCACCAACTTCACCGCGGGCGAATTTCAACAGTTCGCCAAAGAGTTCGGCATCAAGATAAAGTACGCATCGGTGGCGCACCCCAAGTCCAATGGCCAGGTCAAAAAGGCTAACGGGCTAGTTTGCGGCGGCCTCAAGAAGCGACTCCTTTGACCTCTCAAACACACAGCAGGCGCCTGGGTCGAGGAGCTACCTTCGGTGCTCTGGAGCCTGCGCACAACGCCTAACTCCTCAACTAGCTATACACTGTTTTTCCTGCTATTCAGGGTAGAAGCGGTGCTTCCTACAGATGTGCGATATGGCGCACCTCGCGTCGAGGCCTATGTCGAAGAAGATGCGCAAATAGCGCTGGAAGACGCCCGTGACCTGCTGGATGAAGCGCGAGACGTAACCCTCATCCGATCCACAGTTTATCAGCAAAACCTCCGCAATTACCATAGCAGATGGGTACGCGGACGGTCCTTCGACCCCGACAACCTTGTGCTTCGTCTCAAACAAACAAGCACATCGAAGTTGGAGTCACCATGGGAAGGCCCATACCTCGTCCACAAAGCAATTCCAGGAGGCGCGTATCGGCTACGCGACCCCAAGACAGGGGTGGACATCGAAAACCCATGGAACGCCCAGCAGCTGCGTCGATTCTATCCTTAGAATCGACATACTTCCTTCCACCCCTTCTTTCTCTCTGTAACTAAGCGTCGGCAGCAGACCACGCTCAACCATTGCGCCCTCGGCGCCAAGCAATAAAGTATGTTTCCTCATATCATCATCTGACCCATACTCGGGGGCTTCGCCTTAAAAATTGCTCGACCCACTCTCGGGGGCTTCGCCTTAAAAATTGTTCGACCCACGCTCGGGGGCTTCGCCTTAAAAATTGCTCGACCCACGCTCGGGGGCTTGGCCTTAAAAATTGCTCAACCCACGCTCGGGGGCTTCGCCTTAAAAATTGCTCGACCCACGCTCGGGGGCTTCGCCTTAAAAATTGCTCGACCCACGCTCGGGGGCTTCGCCTTAAAAATTGCTCGACCCACGCTCGGGGGCTTCACCTTAAAAATTGTTCGACCCACGCTCAGGGGCTCTGCCCTTCGACCTAGGCTCGGGGGCTCCGCCCTTCGACCTATGCTCGGGGGCTCCGCCCTTCGACCTACGCTCGGGGGCTCCACCCTTCGACCCGCACAACTCAGCAAAATTCATACAAAACTCTGAAGAACTTCACAAGATACAAGCATACACTCCAAAAAACAATCAAGTCTAAGTCACCAAACCAGCCTGATTCGCTCTCTGGTGATCACTCTCGGTGATGATCTGCCATGCGATACAATCGGCAGTCTCCCTACAAGCAGCATAAAGAGCATCCATGTCAACACGGCCACTGGGAGTTGGAGGGAGCATCTTCAACAGTTCCAGATCTACCTCGGGATAATGAGCACGCACAAAGGAAAGGGCGACCAGAGCCCCGCAGTGAAGATGCTCGTGAATGAAGTGATAGACAACGTCGCCATTCTTGAAATGATCAAGCAGTGCAGGGAGGCCATCGGGCTGATTGTTCAAAGGAAACATTGCCTCATGCACAAGTGCGAGCGCGGCACGGCTCGTTTTGGCCAGGACCCCAGCTTGGGCGATCCGATCTTGGAGTATAGTCAGCTTCATCGCTTTCAATCGGTCAGCCCAGAAGTTATTAGCGATCGAATTCGCATGCGTCTGAGCTGCACGAAGGTGCGCATTCACGCGCTGGGCTTTGGCTTCGCTGTAAAGACATACATCTGTAGGAAAAGGAAGAAAATCACACACGATCAACAAGGAGCAAAACAGATCAAGAGTTCGAAAGACTCACATTTCATAGCTTTTCCAAGGTTCTCGATCTCTTCAAGAAGGAACTTTTCGGCATCCGTGGCCCGCGAAGCTTTAGAAAGAGCAACATTGACTTTCGCGGTAACTATCTTCAGTTGCTGCTGGGTACTCTTAAGCTGGTCGCGCAAGGAGTGGATCAAAGAAAGTTCACCCATGGAAGGTGCTCGCCTCTCAACGGCGCGGGAAGAACTACCAACAGTTTCATACGAAACAGGCCAGGCATCGGAGCCCGCGGATGAACCCTGCACATGAGGCCCCCAGTCACAAGTAGTCATCGGTACTCAAGACAAAAACAAGTGTAAAACATAGCAAGGGAAGGTAACAAATAACAGCGGCGGTTTTACAATAAGCAATGTTCAAAGGTGGGCCGCAACATCCGAAGTGGCAATGCATTGTCAATTACAAAAGCAACATGTTCATCGATCAGACTACATCGAACTACCGGCGGCCTTGCTGGAAGGTGCACCAGACGCACTACGCTTTCGAGCCTTGGCAGCCGCCCTCTTTTCATTCCTCTCCGCTAAGAAGCTCGTCATCCGGGCAGACAAGTTGCGGGCGCGCTCAAGGTAGGCCTTGGGAGCAATGTCGCGTCCATCCTTGTCCTTCGGGTACGTGCCCGTGACCTTGTCGGTGTCAAACTCAACCCCGTGCATCATCAGCATAGAGAAGATGAACGGAGCCGATAGTTACCTGTCAGCGAACCGCAGCAACTAAAGGATCCTCGCCGTCCTCTTTCACTGCCATGGCTTTGAGGATGCCGGCCATGGTGTTGCTGGTCGACTCAGGAGCGGAGACATCGCGAACGTGGTCAAGCGTCAACCGTACCTTGGCCAGGAGATCGTTCACTTCCTGGCAGAGGCGTTCGGCGCTACCGATGCTGGATTCGAGTCCAGCAGGCTCCTTCATCGCCCCAGCGTCCAATTCGATAGCAGCTTCATAAGGAAACAAGATCTCCAGTCAGGATTAGAAGTAATCGACACGAATCATATACTAAATGGAGAACAAAGGATTACCGCGCAAGGAATCGAGGGCGGTCTGCAAGCATTGGTGCAGGTCCTTCTCCTTCGACTCAGCCTCCAGACGACGCTGATTGGCAAGCTCTTGAGCCTTTGTCAATTTAGCTTTAAGCTGGGCAACCTCGTCGACCAACCCATCAGCTTTTGCCTTCAGCACAGATTTTTCAGCCGCAAGATCGTCTAGTTGTGCTTTCAGTGACGTCTTGTCGGCGGCTCCTTGGGTCGCAATTCCTGCCCATTCGAGGAATAGCAGGCTAAGAAAGGAAATAAAGGGTGTCAAAACAAAATGTCAGATGGGAGAGGACATCACTTACGGCGCACATCTTCTAGCTACGTGGATAACCGCTGATTTTCTTCCTCCAGCGCAAGAAAGTTCTTGCATATCTTCATTAAGTCCCTAACGACAGGCTAAACCAGCAGAAACAAGCATGAATCTCGAATAGTTCTTTTTAGAGGGCAAGCCTAAGTGTAAACACTTAGACTCGCCCTCGGGGGCTACTGATGGGCAAATACCAGAGTCGTAAAGCTAGAATCTTCGGGCTTACATGGCGTTTGGGACCGGAAGGTTCACCGAAGGATGAGACCAGAACAAGTTCGGGCTCGATCGTCTTCTTCTTTGGAGGGGGTGACGACTTCGGGAGATCCCCTGGCGCGGCGTCGCCAGCCGCCTTCTCCTGCAAGTCCACGGTCTGCTCAAGGGTGGAATCGTGGGGTCGAATTTGGAATTGATCGCGATCACCCAAGCTTGCCGAAGTCTCCTCGGTTGAAGATCTGAAGCAGGCATTGAAATCAAAATGATGCAATCAACCCAAGATGAAATCCTCCAGGCAAGAAGTTCGATAGAGAAACTTACGACGCGTCAAGGCCGAATTTCAGAAGAATCTTCTTCCTGGCTCAAAGAGGAGAGCGACTGTCCAGAGGCTTGGCTGGAATCACGCCATCGTCATCATCACCAGAAGAGAAGTGGGTGTCGCCAAGATCTTCTGAATCTTCAATGATGTCAGTATCCACAACCTGTCTCTTCCTCGCTGATGTTCGTGACGGTGATGGAGCAGCAGAGGCCGATTCTTCTGGAGCCTCGGTAAAATCGCGCCCAGGGTAGTCACCGTCTTCGGGTTGGGGCGGATAGCATCGGGCTATGTTGATAACCTGAATAAGTACCTTCATTATCTTTCGACCATAGTCAACAAGACTATAGTGGAAAAAGAAGCATTCAGCTAAGATGAAGAGCGTACCTCGGTGCGGGGAAAGGTCTTGCTGAAGGCCACCGCGCCAAAGATTTTCAGCACGAACGCCTTTTTCTTTATGTTGGTGACAGCGTGAACACTGTCATCGATCTCCGCTTCCTTCAGCTCGTCAGAAGAAATTTGTGTCGGGTCTCGGCGATCGGTGTAGTCCCACATGCAGTGGGCCCGAGTAGCGAGCGGCTGGACCCGACGCTCTATGAAAGTCTGGATAAGCTGGATGCCCGAAAGCTCTTTCTTGGGCGTGGCTCGAAGCTGCTGGATTTTCTCCATCAGAGGCTCTGTGATCTTCATTTCCTCTTCAGAGAGCTCGTGCCTCCATGACACCCGGGGTCGAAGAGCTGTGGTGGCCTGAAATTCTTCAAGCCCAAAGTCTTCGCCAGCGGAGAACTTGTCCTTGGCATAAAACCATTTTGTCCTCTAGTCGGGGTTGTTTTCCGGCGTCTGAAGATTGAAGTACGGGACATCCGGGCACACCTGACAGCTGAAGCCACCAGTTTGATAACGCAAGGGGTGCCGGATGATGAAAATTCGGCGCCAAAGTGCCCAATGGGGCTCGATCCCCAAAAAGCACTCACAGAGCGTGATGAAACATGCAATATGCAGAATCGTATTAGGATTCAGATCATGGAGCTGAGTCCCATACGCAAAAAGAAGGCCGCGAAGAAAAGGGTGAGGGGGAAGCGAAAGTCCTCGGAGGATGAAAGCAAGAAAGATTACCCGAAAGCCTAGGGGCGGCCGGGGGATGATCTCTGGACCGGTGACAAGGGACTCCACCGGATCATTCTTGAGAATGCCGATATTTTTGGTGTTCGACAACTCCTTGTCTCCGATCTTGGTCTGGACCCAATTGCCAACGACAGAGGCATCGGTGTCCGCGGTCTTGGCCCTCTTAGCAATGGCGCCGACGGCGGCCCTAGCCACAGTCGAGCCTCTTTTGCCCATGATGGCGGCGCTCAGCAGGAACTTTGTGGGAATGTAAGATGAGAGAGGCATCGCTTGAGCAGAACGCGAGGAAGAAGATGACGGTAGCAGAGTGGGGTGAACAGTTACCCCCTACTGCTATTTTTATCTCGTTCCCGGAAATCGCCGATCCATTCTAGCCACCCATCACGAAGGGGAAGCGGCTGGGCGGATCTGGCCGTCCACGTGTCAGCACCGTGGGCGCCGCGACCTCCACTATGCATGGTAATTGAGGAGACATGGCGGACTTTTTTCACCCACGCGCGGTATGTGCGGTCAAACTCAGTCAATAGCTAGGATGCGCGGATGCGGGCCCATAGGGCGTCTGGTCTTGTCAATGTCAGGCTATCCTTGGAGAGGATGGCGTGATAGCTCGAAGGAGCCGAGCGTCATCGCTGACATCATTGCCTGCGGAACAATTTCCTTTCGGCTCAAGGGATAAGCGCGATTTTGGGCTCTCATATTTTCGAGGTATGTACTCTCGAAAGCCAAACTTCCTTGGTGCTGGGTTTTTCTCGAAATCTTTTGCCCTCTTTGCGCTATTTGAACGCAAGTATCGTCTTTCGAGTGGTCTTGTTCTTTACTTGCGGCTTCAGTTTGATTCACCCGGGAGCCTTTCGAGTGGGGTTTTCTGCATGACTACTCGAAAGGATCCTCCCGCTCTAATTGACACCGTTTTGGCATTCGAGTTGTGGATTCTCATTCTCGAATTATCTATCATGGGTTAGCAGTGCCTCCATGCTCCTCGGATTAAAGGCATCGATTCTCCCCGCTTACCGCATTCGAGCAGGTTATGCTGTTTCGATCCTCGAGTTGTGGATCTTAATCCCCCGAATTGTCTTCTGGCTGGCAACGCCCTCTTATTATTCAAGTCATGGTTATCGATTCTTTGACTGTTCTTTATTTCGGCCTACAGTGCCTCAAGTTTACTCGAATAGTGACTTCTTCAGTCCAGACAACTAAAATCGTCATTGCGTCTAAACCATGGGCTTCAGTCCCCAAGTCATCTCTGATTCAGGGCTAGCAGTGCCTCAATTCTGATTCGGGAGTGGTTTTAGCCCTCTGAATCCAACTCTATGCTTATGCTTATGCTCAATGCCCGAATTTTGGTGGCAATATACCAGTTCGGATGCCGTATGTCAAATACGAAGGTAAGTCCATAGTTGGCAACACTAGATGACCCGGTAATCGTATCAAGGGCGCTCTGCCGAGAAATTTTCCATACCTACGGTATGAAGTTTGCATCGATGGACGCATCGAGTGCCTCACACTGAATTGGGCTTCGACCTGGTAAGTCCATACGCGGCTCAGGTCGAAGTAGCGCCAACCCACGTGGGTTCGAGTCGGGGGACTCGAATCTGAGTAAGCTAACCGAATGTTTTTGCGGCTATGCAATTAACTGAGACCCGGCGTGAGTCTCAGGATGGTTATGCCAATCCCCTAGCAACCAAACTAAGCATTTTTTAGGCTCAGAATGAGTACTACTCGAATTAGCAGCGTCTACTAGACGCATCATTTGTATATTCGCTATGCCTTTGTGTTTTTCCAGGTAAGGCGAATACAATTTGTGCAATCAAGAAGGGTTTCGAATTAGAGTCCCTGCCATAGTCTTCGACCATCCCAGGCACTTAGGGGCTATTGACGAAGGAATGACAAATAGGCCCTCGATATTCGCCTACCTGGTTTTTGGCCCAGGAGGGATCACTGTCGAAGGAATCGCAAGGCCCATGAAGGTATCAGCCTGCCGTGGCCCAGGGACGTAACTTGGCGTGCAAGATGAAGATTCGATGGAGAAGGCCTAGTCGAACTAGGACTCATTTAGGGTTTATACAAACCGATTTTATCTGTAATCAACTTGGAGAACACTCCTGGGACCCGACCTTCGCATATAAAAGGTCAGAAGGGAGATCGTAGCAGCCCTTAGACAATTTTTCACCACCTCTCGCCGGAGCGCTCGAAGCATTAGAGCTCTCCACTTTCGGCTAGATCCAATCTACGCCACCATCGTAACTCCTCCACTCTAGTCACCCCATTAATAAAAGTCAGACAAGCAGGACGTAGGTCATTACCCTACCAAGGGGGCCGAACCTGGGTAAAACCTTGTGTTCCCTTGCTTTTCGTCTGATCGCCGTCGAGTTCGCCGGATCCCACTAGCGCTCCATGTCTCAAAAGCCCACAAACATGATCAATGCCAGGGTTGAACCTCGTCAGGCGCCTTCTCAATCGATTGGCCAGAATTTTAGAGAAGAGTTTTGAGAAACTATGCACTAGGCTGATTGGCCTAAAATCGCCCACTTCTGCCGCATCCATTTTTTTAGGCACTAGGGTAATGATTGCCCGGGTAAGGCGCGCAAATCCTCTGCTATCCCTAACTCCCAGCTTCAGCAAACCACGCATGATATCTATCTTGATAACGGGCCATGCTCGCTGGTAAAAAGCACCAATAAAGCCGTCCGGTCCCAGCGCTCGATCTGCTAGCATGTCTTTGATTACCTGCCAAACTTCCTCCTCCGTGAAAATAGCCTCAAGATCCTCCAAACTAGCAGCCTGAATGTTCAGCGCCTCCAGATTGATCCCATGCTCCCTGTTACGGATCATGCCCAGCAATTGTGTGTAAGCTTCCGTAAACACCTCTACCTTTATGTCCTGGTCTATGATGATTTCGTTTCCCACCCTGATGGACGGGATGAAGTTTTTCGTTCGACGTCCGTTTGCTACAGCATGGAAAAGCTTCATGTTCGCATCGCCTTCCTGTAGCCATCTAATCCTCGGCCTCTGTCTGGCGATCGTATGCTCAAGCAATGCCAGACCCAACACTACCTGCTTAAGGGCTTTCCTCAGCCAGCTCTCCTCTGGCGACAAGGCTCTTGATACGTCCAAAACGTATCTACTTTCTCGAACACTTTTGCTATTGTTTCTCCTCTAATTTGTGTGTTTTGAATACAACTAACACGGACTGACGCTGTTTTCAGCAGAATTGCTCTGGTGTCTCGTTTTTGTGCAGAAATTCAACTTCCAGTAAAAATTCGGGAAAAATCATGAAAAATCCTATTTCACCAGAAGACCCACGGAGCCAGAAGACCGGAGGGAGAAGTGGCTCGAGGCACCGTCACAAGGTGGTGGCGCGGCCCAGCTCTGGCCGCGCCACCCCTATGTGAGGTGGCCCCAGGCTCCCTCTCGACCTCCCGTCTCGTGTACATATACCCCCTGACGACTTGAGATCGGGGGACGACATTTTTTCCCAGATAGACTTCCGTTGCGCCGCCGCCATCAGAAACCGCGATTCGGAACCAGAAACTCCGTTCTGGCACCCTGCCGGGACGGGGATTCGGAGGAGATCTTCATCACCATCGCCACCGACGCTCCTCCATCGACCATCCATGACTCCCCCATCCATGTGTGAGTAATTCCCCCGCTGTAGGTGAGGGGATGGTAGGGATTGGATGAGATTGTTCATGTAATTTGATATGAGATTGATAGGGCATAGTGCCTAGTATCTTTATTTAGTGCCTATGACATTGTTGCAACTTGTTGTGCTTAATGTTTGTCACTTTGGGCCCGAGTGCCATGATTTCAGATCTGAACATGTTATTATTTCTATGATGATACTTGTTGTTTATGGTCTTACCTACAAGTTGTATACACATATCGTTGTCCGGAACCCGAGGCCCCAAAGTGACAGAAATTGGGATAACCGGAGGGGATGGCTATGATGTGAGGATCACATGTGTTCACCGAGTGCTAATGCTTTGCTCCGGTACTTTATTAAAAGGAGTACCTTAATTACCAGTAGTTTCCCTTGAGGCCCTGCTGCAACAGGCTGGTAGGACAAAAGATGTCGTGCAAGTTTCTCCTTGTGAGCACGTACGACTATATACGGAACACATGCCTATGATTGTTTGTACTAGGATGCTTTATCATTATTTATCTGCAGTGCCCGTATCTCATTGATTTCATGAATTATCTTATCCATGCAACGCCCGTTATCCATCCCTATGCCTACAGTATTTGTTCCTACTGTTTACAACCGTTACTTCTACTGCTGCTATTTTACTACTGCTGTTACTGTTTTCCTACTGTCACTGCTATAAAACTGTTGCTACTGATAAACCGCTGCGAGTAAGACTGTTTCCAGGTGCAGCTGAATTGACAACTCAACTGTTAAGGCTTACATATATTCTTTGGCTCCCCTTGTGTCGAATCAATAAATTTGGGTAATACTTCCCTCGAAGACTGTTGCGATCCCCTATACTTGTGGGTCATCAAGACTATTTTCTGGCGCCGTTGCCGGGGAGCATAGCTTTATCTGTAAGTTCACTTGGTATTCATATTGTTCGCTGCAATCCTTTCATCATGGGTAAACCTCGTGATGGAAAAGTTCCTATATTGCCATGCACTACAAGAAGAGGTACGACTCTCAACACCTCTGTTGCTCTTGATTCGCCATCTGTTATGAGTAAGTTGCTTACACCACCACACCCACATGCTACTACTTCTGCTGAGATTGAAAGTGCCACTGATAATTTAGATGATGCTTCTGCTGTGCTTGATGAGAGAGGTTCACTAGGTTCCTTTTTAGAGGCTACTATTGCTAGAGCTAAGTTGGGAAACGCTACTGTTACACCTGTTAGTTCACCTGAGTCTAGGGAATGTTCTAGTGATGATTATGATGATGATGCTTATATTGAGCTTAATGATGATTTTATTGCAGAAGCACGTGCTGCTCGTGATGCAGGTAATGTTAAAGAACTTCTTGCTAGACGTTCTGTTAGATATAATTTGTCTCCTGATCCTAAGTTTGCTGCTTCTCCTATCAATATTAGAGACAAGGATTATGATTTCTCTTTGGATTTATCTTACATATCTATTGTTGAGAAAGCTCCTTTTTGTGGTACTAAAGATGAGAGTGCTATGGAGCACATGAATGAGCTTTCTACTTTGAGTAATTTGTTTTCTGATGATATTAAGCTCCGCACTTATTTTGTTGCTAAGATTTTTCCTTTCTCGTTGAAAGATGCTGCTAAAATTTGGTTTAATAGCTTGTCTCCTGGGTCTCTTACTAGTCCTATTGCTTTGGTTAATGCTTTCTTTCAGAAATATTTTCCCGCTAGTGCTCAACATGCTGCTGTGCAGAAAATCTTTGATTTTGAACAGGGAAAAGGAGAGAAATTGCCTGAATCTTGGACAAGGTTTTGTTCTTTAATTAGAGCTTTGCCTAAAGAACCATTGCCTAAGAATGAACTCCTTGATATATTTTATAATGGACTTACGGATGAATCTAAATCATATTTGGATAGTTGTGCTGGTTGTGTTTTCAGGGAAAGAACTCCGGCTGAAGCAGAGGAGTTAATGGCTAAAATAAGCCGGAATCATGATGATTGGATTTTAGTTGAGCCAACACCAGCACCCACTCCTGCGCCATCTACAGAGCCTACACCGAAGAAGAGAGGGATGATTGAATTAAATGATGAAGTTATGAAGGAGGCTAAGAAAGCTCTTAAGGAGAAAGGTATTAAGGCCGAAGATGTGAAGAATTTACCTCCTATTGAAGAATTATGTAAGCCAATCCCTCGCTCATCTACTATTGAGGTACACTCTCTCCAGCGCTTTGATGAAAGAGATATTCCTTACACTAAGCCTCCTGATCAATGCTTAGATGAGTTTGATAATTTTATTGTTAAGCAAGAGAATTTTAATAGAATGGTGCATAATCATCTGTTGGAGAATTCTAGAGTTATTAACAAGATGCAGGATATTGTGGAGAGAACCGCCAATGATGTGAAGATACTTGCTAAACATTTTCAAATGATTCAAACACAAATTGATCAGCTTACCAAAGTGCAGCAAGACCTGCTAGTTAATGCTGCAAGAGAGAAGCAAGCATGTGAAATACACACAAGAAGTGGTGCTGCTACTCAAGACCCATTATATCCTGAAGGACATCCTAAGAGGGTTGAGCAAGATTCTCAACGCACTTCAAGTGATGATATTCCTCCCAAGAAGAAGAAGAAGGATAAAACAACTGCAGAATCCTCTGATGCAGGTAAAGATCCTAACAGTGTTTCTATTTCTGATGCTGAAACAGAACCAGGAGATGATAAAGAAGAAGATAAAGAAGAAGTTGAAGAAGAACCGGAAAAGAGTGATAAAAATGCAAAGTACACCAAAGAAGACTTCATTGCCAACAAGCATGGTAAGGAGAGGGAACCTTGGGTACAGAAGCCAATGCCTTTTCCTAGTAAGAAACACAAGTCCAAGGAAGAAGAACACTACAACAGGTTTTGTGAATGGATGAGACCTTTATTTTTGCAAATTCCTTTGACTGATGCTATTAGAATGCCTCCTTATGCAAAGTACATGAAAGATATTGTCACTAACAAAAGGAAAATTCCTAGTGAGGAAATTTCCACACTGCTTGCTAACTATTCTTTTGATGGTAAAGTTCCAGAGAAGCTTGGAGATCCAGGTATACCGACTATTCCTTGCTCCATTAAAAATAACTATGTTAGAACTGCTTTATGTGATTTGGGAGCTGGAGTTAGTGTAATGCCTTTTTCTCTTTATAAGAGACTTGATTTAGAAAAACTGGTTTCAACTGATATATCCTTGCAGATGGCTGATAAGTCTACTACTATTCCTATTGGTATATGTGAGAATGTTCCTGTTCAAGTTGCTAACAGCTGTTTAATATTAACTGATTTTGTTGTGTTGGAAATGCCTGAAGATGATAATATGTCTATTATTCTTGGGAGACCTTTTCTAAATACTGCAGGTGCTGTTATTAATTGCAATCAAGGAAAAGTCACTTTTAATGTTAATGACAAAGAGTATACAGTTTATTTTCCCAAGAAGATTGATAGGAGGAATGATCTAAATTCAATCAAGCATGTTGAGACCATCAAAGTTGGCCAAATTATTTGTTCAGAGCAAAAGCCCAAGGAAGAATATCAAATTTTTATGGTTGGGGCTATACCTATCAAAGTTGAGGTAACATAAGCATTAAGTGAAGTGCAAAGTTTTGCCTCATATAAAGTTAGTTTGGTAACAAGACTTGATCAACCTTGTTAGCAAAGTGAATTTGTATGAACGAAACTTCGTTTTCACCGCATCCACTCCACCTCACTTGTATTTACTTTCATCAAATTTTATTCCTTCAGTTTAGTTGCATGATTAAGAGTATCTCAAAGCTGCTGCATGTTTAGTTTTGATTTGCTTGAAATCTTTTCATCCTCGTTTTTCCTGAGTTTTATCGATATGCCAATTTCTGAAAAATCCTCGAAAATAAAGTTTCTCGAAAAATTCCAGAAAATTCTTTATAAATTTTTATGTCAAAAATGGGGCAGGGAGACACCTGGGAGGCACCAGGTGGGGCAGCCACGCCACCTCACACACAGGTGGCGCGGCCCAGCCCTGGCCGCGCCACCCATGTGTGAGGGGGCCCCACCAGGCCACTCACTCATCTCTTCTTCCCCTGCTCTTTCTCTCTCCCAAAAAACACCGACCCATTTTCTCAAGCTCGAGTTTTTGCTGTCCTTCACCTGGAATTTTCGATCTCCTTGTTCAGCCCAACATTTTTGCTGAAACTTGGATCATTTGTTCTCCGGTATGTGACTCCTCCACTTGTCCAAGTAGATTTTCTTTTGGTAAAGTATTCCTTGAGTATTTTAGCATTGTAGGTGACAGTATAAATGAGTATGCATGCTTATTCTATTGTTTAGAAGGATTATTTTGATGCATGATAGCTCACTAGTAACTCACTATAGTAGTTTCCTACACTTGCTTGTCTTTAAATCACTTTTTATGAGTTTGTTGAAAAATTTCAGAGAAGGAGATGGCCAACTTCACATATGGAGAAGTGTTTGAAAGTGATGCACCAAGGTCATCAAGGCCCTCAAGATCCACTGCTCAATATAGGATATCCTATAATGAGGATCTCATGTCACCGAACCCAGAAGGGGATGATGGAGATGCACATCCATCCGCCTTCCCTTGTTTTAACTTCTTGAGTGATGCAGGGATTCTTGATGATTTCTTGCTCCTTATTAACAGGGTTGGGTTGACAAATTATGTGGCAGATGAAAGAGACCAATATGCTTTGCTTACAAAGACTTTCGTTGAAAGTTTTAAATTTATTAACTCTCATTACAACCCTTCTATTGCATTTAAGATTTATGATAAGTCTATCACCATGTCTTTGGGGAGGCTTTGTTCTATTTTAGGTATTCCCATGTTTGGAACGGCCCAGAAGATACAAAATCACCCCGCTGATTTATTGGAGCTTTACCGAGGGGTGACCAATGATGACGACCGCAACGCACAGCGTGGCAAGATAAGAAATATTCAGCTCCCAGCTATTAGATATTTTACGTACTATCTTGCAACTAGTGTACTGGGTAGAGAAAACACTAGCAATATCTCCAACTATCATTTAGCTTTTCTAGCTACCGCTCTTGATGTTGGTAGGAAGTATAACCTTGGTGTTGTTATTGCTCGTCGCCTAGCCGCTAGGGGACCTATTTATGGAGGTATTATTGCCGCGCGCATTGTTGCTGAGCTAGGACTTTCTATTGCTCCTAATGATGTATTGTTGGCTCCACAGAGGCTTGATCTTGCTGCTATGAAACTCCATCATTTTGTTACTGCTAACTCTTGTGCAGGGAAATTAGTTTACAGGATGTTATTCACTGATGGAGAGGAAAGGGAAATTCCCTTGCCTCAGCCTAACTTGTTCAGCATTCACGTGAAGCCATGGTCGCGCACGAAGGTGGAGTTGGACGATCAACTTAGGCTGCTTGGTTTCAACATCCAACACGGCGTGGTGGTCCAGGAGCAAGAGGAGGAGCCGCCCTATCACTTCACCACGTACCACTCCGGGGAGTCCTCAAACTCATATCAGGACGATGGTGCTTCTTCATCACACTATGGAGACGCCACCTCATGGCAGAGTTGGCCGAGTTGGGATTGATCTCCACTTAGGCCAAAAGCCCAAGCTTGGGGGGAGGTACGCCGACGATTCACTCATCTACATATCATATTCTGTCGGACCTTTGTATATTCATGTTTCGCTTTCTTTATTGTTCTAGTTCTTACTTCTGCTTTCCAAAACACAAAAAGACCAAAAATATTTCCGTTGTTTCTCTCTATTTGGCTCTTTAGTTTTCTACCTTTGGTTTGCTTTAGTTGCTATTTTCGGTTTGCTATTTGAAAAATCCAAAAATATTTTGCTTTGTTTGCTATTTCCTTCCGCTTTTGCTTTCAAAAATCGAAAACTCCAAAAATATTTGTTGTTCTTCTTTGGTTTTGTAAAGTTTGTTGCAGAGTTCAGTTCCCCGTTACTCTATTGGAGCTTGGTATTCATTATATATTATTCAAGCCACACAAGTGAAGAGCAATAATGACGACATATGACAATCCGGGATGTGGTAAGAGGCTGGTATGAACTCTATTTGTTTTCATTTTTGTACATATACTCGTCTATGTGGACATGCTTAGTCGGTTCATGTAAGGTATATGTTATCTAATAGATGCTTTGTAGTTCTTGCTTTCATATGATTAGTTTCAATTTACTATTAGCCTGTAGCATGTCATGTAGACGCTTGCATGCATTGTTTTATTCATAGTATGGTATGATATTGTGGTATCCACCTCTGAAAGCTTCATTTGAATCGACTTGGCACATGCTCAAGCATGCATATGACTGAACAAAAAGTCAATTAAGCCTCGATGATCTAAATTGCCTCGGAGTTCTTGTATCATTTTTATGCCTATATTAATTTCGTTTTGTCGCAAGCATGATTATGATAGTTATTACTCTCTCGATTGTCGCTTCCCAGTCTTTTGCTAGCCTTCACTTGTACCGAGTATGAGCTCTACTCGTGCATCCAATTACCAAAAACCAAGTCTTCCAAAGAGTCCACTATAAATTCCTATGCATGGTATTTGTGAGCCATTCCAAGTAAATTTTCATGTGCTACCTTTCAAAACTTTCAACTACTTCTCATTTTGTGCCACTGTTTTTAGCTCATGGGGACGTAGTGGTCGGAATTGCTATCTTCCATATTAAATTAAGTACCCTTCGACTAGGCAGCTTCATCTGCTCGTCATTAATTTTGCAAGGGAGCTGGTCAGACCATTATAATCTTAATTCTAAAAGAAAGAAAAAAGGCACTCCTCCAAAGGATTGTGAAAGTTGGTGGGCACCCGATGGAATCGGTTAGCCATGGTTTGAGAAAGGAAAAAGGTGGGGAGGAGTGCCAAAGCTTTATAAAAGAGCACCAATGTGCCAATTTTCAAAGAACTCAGAACCGCTCTCACTTGTTTATTATGGAAGATAGTAAGTCCCCATTGCTAGTCGTTGACATAGAACAACCACCTCTCAAAATAAATTTTTATCCCTGTTTTACAAATGAAAAGCTCTAGCACATGTTAAATCACTGCTTCCCTCTGCGAATGGCCATTCGTTTACTTTTATGTTGAATCACCATCTTCTAACTTTAAGCACTTCTTGAGAGCATAGCTGTTATTCTTAGTGTAATGTGCTTGTCCCAGAACACGGTTAATTGTGGTATAACTTTGATGCTTGTATCTTTGATATTTCTACTTCTAGTCTTCCCTTGGACTTCAGAGGTGCCTCAGCATTTATGTTTTGCTCTACAAATAAAGGCAAGTGGGATACCATTCTCTCATATCATTTATGCATATTACAATCTTGTAGCTTCTCATGCACATGTTACTTGTTATTAGTGCATTGGCACTCTTTCATAGCTTGCTTGACTATGAGGTGATATTAGTTGCATATTTCTTATTATGAATCGCCTGAGTATTTGATCACATAGTTAGTATATATACATCATATGAGCAAATGTGTTCGTGAAAGTTTCTTTTATCGCTCTCAGTTGTTAACTGAATTGCTTGAGGACAAGCAAATAGCTAAGCTTGGGGGGAGTTGATACGTCCAAAACGTATCTACTTTCTCGAACACTTTTGCTATTGTTTCTCCTCTAATTTGTGTGTTTTGAATACAACTAACACGGACTGACGCTGTTTTCAGCAGAATTGCTCTGGTGTCTCGTTTTTGTGCAGAAATTCAACTTCCAGTAAAAATTCGGGAAAAATCATGAAAAATCCTATTTCACCAGAAGACCCACGGAGCCAGAAGACCGGAGGGAGAAGTGGCTCGAGGCACCGTCACAAGGTGGTGGCGCGGCCCAGCTCTGGCCGCGCCACCCCTATGTGAGGTGGCCCCAGGCTCCCTCTCGACCTCCCGTCTCGCGTACATATACCCCCTGACGACTTGAGATCGGGGGACGGCGTTTTTTCCCAGATAGACTTCCGCTGCACCGCCGCCATCAGAAACCGCGATTCGGAACCAGAAACTCCGTTCTGGCACCCTGCCAGGACGGGGATTCGGAGGAGATCTTCATCACCATCGCCACCGACGCAACTCCATCGACCATCCATGACTCCCCCATCCATGTGTGAGTAATTCCCCCGCTGTAGGTGAGGGGATGGTAGGGATTGGATGAGATTGTTCATGTAATTTGATATGAGATTGATAGGGCATAGTGCCTAGTATCTTTATTTAGTGCCTATGACATTGTTGCAACTTGTTGTGCTTAATGTTTGTCACTTTGGGCCCGAGTGCCATGATTTCAGATCTGAACATGTTATTATTTCTATGATGATACTTGTTGTTTATGGTCTTACCTACAAGTTGTATACACATATCGTTGTCCGGAACCCGAGGCCCCAAAGTGACAGAAATTGGGATAACCGGAGGGGGTGGCTATGATGTGAGGATCACATGTGTTCACCGAGTGCTAATGCTTTGCTCCGGTACTTTATTAAAAGGAGTACCTTAATTACCAGTAGTTTCCCTTGAGGCCCTGCTGCAACAGGCTGGTAGGACAAAAGATGTCGTGCAAGTTTCTCCTTGTGAGCACGTACGACTATATACGGAACACATGCCTATGATTGTTTGTACTAGGATGCTTTATCATTATTTATCTGCAGTGCCCGTATCTCATTGATTTCATGAATTATCTTATCCATGCAACGCCCGTTATCCATCCCTATGCCTACAGTATTTGTTCCTACTGTTTACAACCGTTACTTCTACTGCTGCTATTTTACTACTGCTGTTACTGTTTTCCTACTGTCACTGCTATAAAACTGTTGCTACTGATAAACCGCTGCGAGTAAGACTGTTTCCAGGTGCAGCTGAATTGACAACTCAACTGTTAAGGCTTACATATATTCTTTGGCTCCCCTTGTGTCGAATCAATAAATTTGGGTAATACTTCCCTCGAAGACTGTTGCGATCCCCTATACTTGTGGGTCATCAGCTCTCGAGTCCTGCGCCGCATCAAACCTAAAGATTACATTGTTCGCGATAGCGATCTGCAGCTTGATGTTTCCCATCATGCGTTGTCCCCAGGATTGCAAAAATGCAGCTGTGTTTTGGAACAGGGCATCTAGTTTCCTGAATGGATCTGTGATGCTAGGATCGCAGGTCCACGCCTCTCTGATGGCCTCATCAAAGCCGTCCATCTTAAGCCAGAACAACTCTAAACGAAACCTACGTTTTGGGCGAAACAAGGCGTTTAACAACAGATGCAGCGGAGCATGATCCGAAGCTGAGGAAGATAGTGATTGCTATTTCGCTGGTGCGTAGTTGACACCAGAAAACTTGTTGGAAAACCCCAAGAGAAGGTTATGATGAACACAACAGCAAGTTTCCCTCAGTTGTGAAACCAAGGTTTATCGAACCAGTAGGGGAAAGAACCAAACTTCCAAAGGTTGATGCCCGCTAGCTTTGCGACACTCCGGACAATGGCGCCAGGAAACTTGTCGGCGTGTAGCTTTTTACCAGCAGCAACGTGGAACCTGCACACAACACAACCAAGTACTTTGTCCTAATTTATAGTGAGGTTGCCAATCTTACCAGTTTGCTGTGCACAAAGGATTAAGCGTATCGAGTGATAAAAGGGGATTTCTATTTTCGTGCCCTCGGGTCCTTAGTTGTACTCAGTTTTCCCCAGCTTCTTAGTTTTTCCTCAGTTTTGTCCAAGCCCTTGTCTGAAACCGTCACAAGTGCTGGAACGGCCGATTGCCCGACGGTTGAACACCTTTGACCGTTAACTGCTGACTAGTGGGGCCATGTAGAGCCCGCAAAGACACGTCAGAGCATCCATCTTTGTTTGACCGTAAGCATCGCCGTATCCCTGACCAAAATGCGGACGAGTGGGGCTTCGGTATATCGAATGACAAGTGGGGCCATGACGCTGATACAAGAGGCAATACACGGGTAGGATTATATTTTTAAATGAAGCTCTACAGCGATGGCACGGAGGAGGTGGCCTGCGGGGTACCGAGATGAGATCGACGTCCACAAAGAACTACATGAGGCGAGACCAGACGCATTAGATAGATATGAACTAGACACGTTTAACCATGCAAAGAAGAGAAGAAATGGTCGAGGACATCGACGACGACCTCAACACTTTGACTGACGGTGTCGGACACGAACGCGAGCAATGTAGAGAAAACTAGTGTCTCTCCTTTCTGGCGTGTATAGATGGGTGCTAGGAGAGTGTGGTGGCGAAGGGAAAGACCTCGCGGTGGTCTGTGGCGTCCAGCATAGCGGGGCGGCGTGGCCGTGCCCACAGCGGCGTGCATGTTCGGCATTGGCATCAGCATGTACGTTCGTCATTGGCCTCGGCGGTATCTCTGGTGTGTCAGTGATCGAATGAGGGGACGGGATTGAGGGTGCATCCCGACGGTGACCTAGCAGTGGCGGCGAGCATGCATAGCTGTTCTGACAATGCCGATATCGGCATCGGCATCGTTTGGAGGCTGTGGTGCTCGAATCATGGTGGAAATTGCGATTCCCTATTATTTTTACATGCATAATATATAGAAAATAGCTAGATCTCTAAATCAATGCATATGAAGCTACATATATATTCTTGGTCATAATCCCCTTATCTAAAGGGGATGGATGCATGGCTTCACGTCGTCATCGCTTTCATCGTCAGTATCTTCGTCGTCCGTGTAGTAGTACTTTCTGCACAATGTTATGTCGAACACCTTCACTGTGAGCACATCATCGCCTTCATATTTGAAGTGTAGGATGTAGCCGAAATCCACACCGTGTGCGATGGCGAAATTCTCCCAACCCTTGTCGAGGTACATCCGGCCTTGTCCGTCAAATAGGACCTCCACGGTCCAGAGACGAGGACCGCAGTCAGCTGCTCGCAGATACACCTTTGCGGGCTCCTGGCCGTCAAGATAGTCCGCAAACTTTTGTGGGAGTGCCTGCAAAGAGATCGAGCGCCGATCGTTTGAAATTAAAGGCTTTTTGGAACATGCACATAATTAATCACATGCATCATATATGTGGGAACACGTACGTACCTTCTTGGCCAAAGGGTCTTCATAGATGACGATTAAGAACTCCTCTATGATCAATGGCAGTGTTGATGGTGGTGGTGGCAATGATGATGATCCACCACCCAGGCCGCCCCTTCCCCTTTCCCTTCCCCTTCCCCTTCCCCTTCCCCTTTCCCTTCCCCTTCCCCTTCCCCTTCCCCTTCCCCTTCCCCTTCCCCTTTCGGTCGGCGTCCAAGACGTGGAAGCCATGGCAATGGATCAAGTGTATGTGAACGAAGAAGAGAGAGGCAGAACCTATTGACATGAGGGATGGCCGTTGTGGGGGTTTATAAGGGAGAGATGATCGTTGTGGGGTTTACACAATAAATTAAGGAGGAGATGACCGTTATGGGTGTTTATATCTCAACAAAAAATTAATGCCTAAAAGAAATGGAAATTCGTGATAGTTTATTATTTTACCGTGAAAAGTAATGCCTAAAGGAAATTCGTGATAGTTTATCATTTCACCGTGAAAAGTAATGCCTAAAGGAAATTCGTGATAGTTTATTATTTCACCGTGAAAAGTAATGCCTAAATGGAAATTCGTGATAGTTTATTATTTTACCGTGAAAAGTAATGCCTAAATGGAAATTCGTGATAATTTATTATTTTACCGTGAAAAGTAATGCCTAAATGGAAATTTGTGATAGTTTATTATTTTACCGTGAAAAGTAATGCCTACAAGAAGTGGAAATTCGTGATTACCAAACTTGTTGAATCCGGTGGCCAACTCGTTATTTAGCATACATAGAGGGATAGCAGTTTGCCACCGACAGATACAGAGAGGGTGGCACGATCCTGCCCGTTAGATCATAGGATCGACGGTAGGTGGGCACGATCCGTGTGACAACAGCTCGACCAATCAGGCCAAGTTTGGGCTTCTGTGAGAAGGGAGAGGGTAAAACTGAGTAGTATCAAGGATACAAGGGCAAGTAAATAGTAAACAGGCTAAGGAATTCAAATAAGAGAATTAGAAAAATAAAAACACATGTTTTGTACAATGAAACCCAGGTTGGCCTACCTCAAAGTATTAGCAATTCAAATATACATGAGTGTAAAATTATGGCCTCATTCAGACAAACTATGTTTTGGGTATAGATGTTTTGAGAAGGGGTTTGAGTGGAAAGCCATAAACCTTCATAGCTACTAGTGATTTGAGAAGTGGCCATTTGTGTTAAAACTTGATTTATATATGATTGTCTACATGGCAGGTCGCGTAACAAGACTCCATGAGTAGGAGGCACAATGATTTTATTTTTTTGAATTTTTTTGCGCATGAAATGACTCAATTAGATAGCTTAATCCCATTTGTTGACTCTCTGTTGACCAGCCACTTGAGGGTAAAACTGAGTATATTGCACTAGCCAGTATTAGTACTCGAGTGGAAAACTGAGTACAGATATTTTTCCAGTGTAAGACTCAAGGGTAGAACTGAGTACACGTAATGGTGCTGACGTGCAGTCCCACGGACGCGTGTCGCGGTGAGCAGCGGTTAGCCGTGTGGTGCGCGTGTTGAGACCAAACGTCAACTGCTGAGACGAACCGTCATTTTGCCAGTACAGAGCCCCTCTCTCCCTCCCTCTGCACACAGTCTCATTATAACTCACGCACGCAACCACGCCTATCACGTCCCATCACCTTCTCCAAAATACCCCAGCCGCCCTACGCGCGCTCCCCTGCCGGCGATGGAGAAGAAGAATGCGCCGACGGCCATCGCCCCCGAGCCCGTCGCCTCCGAGCCCATCGCATCTGAGCCGTCGCCGCCGAGCCCGTCGCCTCCGAGGGCGGCGCATCCAGGCGCGGTGCCTCCGTGAACTGGGCCTCTCTCAGGGCTGACGGACCACTTCACAAGATCGGCGCCTGCTTACTGGTGAACGAGGAGTACGTGGACACCTACTCTGCTTTGAGGCAAGTTTGTACTAATTGGCGATCAGATTTACCTGAGCCCGATGTGCACCTGCATGAATGGATCATGGTAGAGCATGCCCTGCCACGCGCCGCTGAGTTCTCCTTCCTCCACCTCCGCACATCCCGCTACGTCACCATCGATCTAACGGAAGTTCATGCAAGTTTCAAATTCCTCCATATCTATAGAGTTAATCCTTTTATTTTCTATCGTAAACATCTTAGTGCTGAATGTTATCTTCATCAATATATTTTAGATACTACTTCGTCAGCTTTTGCCGTGGCGTCATCGTGCTTGCCCAGAAGAACCAGCCGCACAAGATACGGCTTCTGAACCCACTCACAAAGACATCGAACACTATATTTGAGGCGCAGATGCCATCTTTTATTCTGGAGTCAGTCACTGTAATGAAGTCCCCGACTATGCTCTTCGTTTCCACATATTACCCGGCGGAAATTGCTTGGGTCGATGAGAGCACTCCAACTAAGGGTATAGATGAAGATTGGGGAGAAGGAAGATTTACGATCGAGCACCATTCTATGCGTTGCATTACCACGTTTAATGGTGAATTCTATGCACTAGCTCTACCTTGTCATTACCACAATTTGGAGTTCGGAACATTAGTGTGCACCAACAATGTCCAGTTGGAGCAGGGCGCGAGCAATGTCAACATGGAGACACTTTTCTCATTTCCAGAACTTGGAAATGACAAGTTCTACCTTGTGAAGTCGGATGGTGATCTGCTACTTGTGTTGTTGGGCGGTCGTTTGGATGAAGGTCAAACATTGGTGTACCGTGTGGACACTGAGAGCCGCTCTCTCCATGCCGTCAATAACATTGGCAGTCGTGCCTTCTTCGTCCATCATGTCCGGTGTATCTCCGTCGACACCAGAGTGCACCCGACACTTCGACCTGGCTACATCTACTACGCGGATTTGGGTTATATCAGAGAGTACTTTGATGATATGAACGCCTGGGATGAGTGGCCATGACGTGTGGATAGATTAGGAAGGTACAGTCTGAAAGATGAACAAAGGACCATACCGTTTGGAGGATGTATTGGCTACACACTGCATACGGAAGGAGTTCAATGAATATTTCTTTCAGACCAGAATAGGGAGCGACGAAGATATATATGATGAATGAAGAACAGATTCATTCATCCAGGGGTATCCTAATCTTCATGTTGGGCATACATTGCGTCTTGTATTATTTTCAGCTTAGTTTGTCATGAACATTAACATCGTTATTGGCAGCTTTTGGCTGCTGTATGCAGTTTATGTATTATACTTAGTTTTCTAGATTTATTATGCTGCTGTCAATTTATCCTATACTAGCTTCTAGATTTGCTACTAGATTTGTTACCATATTGGGCAAAAAACGAGGGCCAAAAGGCAACAATCATTGAAGAAAGACAGAAATAGAAGCTTCTCTAGATTTGATACTAATTTGGTGAAAAGAGAGAGAACTATTACAGAGAGAGAGGGGAAAAAGGCACTCTGAAAAGGCGCTCTGAAAAGGCAATGCCAATTTGGCCCGAGAGAGACAGAACTGAGCTCTCACGTACAACCAAACGTGGTCTCGTCCTGTCCCACGCGGTCCCTTTCTACCAGCCCCACGCGATGCGGCCCCACATGACGCGGCCCCACACGTCAGCACGGAAACGGTCAACAAAACGGGAATCCTCCCGTCCAACCTCCTTCTGAGGGTTTTAGACAACGGCTTGGGGAAAACTGAGGAAAAACTAACGAGCTGAGAAAAACTGAGTACAACTAACGACCTGAGGGCACGAAAATAGAAATTCCTAAAAGGTAATAGTTTGCAAGAATGTAAATAAAGCGAGTAAAAGTAAAACAGTAATAGCAATGTAAAAGGATGGACCGGGGTCCACAGTTCACTAGTGGTGTCTCTCCATAAGATAAATAACAACATGTTGGGTAAACAAATTACAGTTGGGCAATTGATAGAATAAAGCTAGCATACATATGTCATGATGATCACTATGAGATTCACTCTGGGCATTACGATAAAATACATAGACCATAATCCAACTGCATCTATGACTAATAATCCACTCTCGAGGTGTCGTCCGAGCAGCCGTTGAGTATTAAGTTACGAATAACAGATAACTGCATTAAGCAAAGTGTGTAATGTAAACAATGCAAATGTCCTTGAACACAAGAATGTTGTTTTCTCCCTAGTGGCAACAACACATCTACAACCTTAGAGGTTTCTGTCACTCCCCCAGATTACTAGAGGCATGAACCCACTATCGAGCATAAATACCCCCTCTTGGAGTCACTAGCATCTACTCGGCCAATATATCTACTAGCAACTGAGAGCATGCAAGATCATAAACAACATAGAGATAACATAAAGATAATAATTCAGCACACCAAATTGACATAGTATCAATATTCATCGGATCCCAACAAATACGACATGTAGAATTACACAAAGATGATCTTGATCATGATAGGCAGCTCACAAGATCTAAACATGAAGCACATGGTGGAGAAGACAACCATATAGCTACTGCTATGGACCCGTAGTCCAAGGTAGACTACTCACACATCACTCTGGAGGCGACCATGGTGATAAAGAAGGCCTCTGGCAGTGATTCCCCTCTCCGGCAGGGTGCCGAGAAGAGCTTCTTGACCCTCCCTATCTCGCGTCGACGATGGCGGCGGCTTGCAGTAGGTTTCATGGAAAATTGACTGGGCCTTTAGGTTTTTCCCATCGAGGGGAATATATAGGTGGAAGGGCAGCGTCAGGAGGTGGACCAGGGGGGCTCACCCCCTGGTGGCATGGTCAGGGCCTGGCCCGCGCCGCCCTAGGGTGTGGCCAGGTCGTGGCCCCCCTCCGTCTTTGCTTTGGACTCCGACTCATGTTCTTGAAAAATAGGAGGTTCGGCTTTTGTTTCGTCCAATTCCGAGAATATTTCCTGTGTAGCTTTTCTGAAACACAAAAATAGCAGAAAACTGGCACTGTGGCGCCTCGTTAGTAGGTTAGTTCCAGAAAATGCATAAAAACGCCACGAAGTGTAACAAAACACAAAGCAAATGGTGTATAAACAAGCATGGAGCATCAAAAATTATAGATACGTTTGAGACGTATCAAGCATCCCCATGCTTAACTCCTGCTCGTCCTCGAGTAGATAAGTGATAAAAAACAATAATTTTTGAGGTGACATGCACCATCACAATCTTGATCAACGATGTAAAGCATTGAGTGCTGAGATCAAAGCACTTAAAACATGGGCATAAGAGACATAATCTTGACAATAAAACTTAGCAACCATGTTATAACATGAAAAGTAACACAAATGAAATATCATGAGTAGTAAAACATTGAAAGTCAAGTGTGTGTTCATATCATATAGAAAAACATAGCAAAATGGTTTTCAGCTTGTCCTTCATGGAATAGCAAACAATAAATGCATATGACACCTTCAAGTTTAAGAGGGCGACCAGATACAAATAATTTAAGAACAAGTAAAACCATAATCATGAATCAATCAATGATAAACTTTGGGACTATGCACATTAAACTCAGAATGAGAACTATGCTCTCTTAGACGGTGCATAAAGGTAGAAGGTGGAGACTCAACATAAAAGTAAAAGAAAGGACCTTCACAGAGGGAAGCAGGGATTGCAAGTTTTATAAACCTTCAAAAATTATGATACTTACTAGCTTTGAGCTCTCATTGCCCCCATCATAGGCATCTTGAATGGTTAAGGTTAATGCGAGTACAATTATGAAGCATATGCTTAACAAATCATAAGTTGAAAATCTCATGTCCCTTGAAGTACGAATACCCAAACCTTATACTACTCGACTTAGGTCCCAAGCAAGTTCTTGTCATTGTAAGCATACATGTATCATCAAGAACCACCAACGGGTACCTCTTGCCCGATGACATGGTACAAGCCCACATCAAAATGACAAGACAATGAACACCTTGGCATCTCTTTTATTTACCATTGGTATAGCTTTTTATTGTGAGATGCATCGTCGAATGCCCACTATGGGCATGCTATAAATTTCCACCATGAATGATGCATGGCTTAGATTAGCGGCCCAGGTGTTTCTCTAACACATATACAAACTCCATGAGCTCACAAGATCCCAACTTATTTCACATCGCGAGTATCCATAAACAAAAGATCACGATATCAACTAAATGAAAGAAAGTGCAATGTTGAAAGCTTGCCCCATGATGGCATGGCTGGGCTAATTTCCAACTTACAACTTGCAAGCATAACATCAACATAAGAGAGCCATAATGGTCAAAATTATTAAAAGCGAGAAAAGTAAAGTGTGCCGTCAGGTTCGTGAGAGCTTTACTGACTAATTTTCACATAACTCCAAAAAGTTTAATTTGAAGGATAGATAAAAGCAAGTCGAATGTACTTGGAATAGCAAATTGCTAATAGGTATGTATGGTGGACACATTGGAAAACTTGGTTTCTAGGAGTTGGATGCACAAGTAGAGCTCATACTCAGTACAAAATGAAGGCTAGCAAAAGACTGGGAGCGACCAATTAAGAGAGCAATAACGGCCATAATCATGCATAGCGACAAAACATCATTAACCGAAGTATAAAGTGGTATCACAAGTCAAAAACCAAATGATCATAGAGGCTTATGGCGACTTTGTTAGAGTCAAACATGTGAAAGAGCATTTCCCGCCTAATTGATTTTGGCGTTTGTTAACAATACATTATCTATTAATGTGTGATTATGCTTTGCAGGATTTTATTATGTTCTTGCACAAGATATTGGGTTTCCTATGTTATACTTGATAATTATCATTACCCAAAGGAAATTCTTGAGGAAATGGTGATAATAAGCTCTGGGAGAAGTTTCATATAAAGTTGGGCCAGGAAGGCCGGCTTTCGCCGGTCCCCAGACCGGCTATAGCCGGACTGGGCAGTTTCGAAGAGGCTCTGCGCCTCTGGTCTCAACCGGCTATTTGTCCGGCTATATCCGGCTGGGCCGGATATTTCAGGCCGGCTATAGCCGGTGTGAGGCCGGCTTTAGCCGGTGTGGCCGGCTTTAGCCGGACTTAACTCCGGCTTTAGCCGGACTTTCTGGCTGGCAACGGTCAGATTTTGGGGGGGGGGGGGTATAAATACCCCCACCTTCTTCTCCAATGAGTAGCTTGTCCAAAAAGAAGAAGACCACCATTGTTGAGCCACCAAATCAACTAGATCTCCTCCCTCAACCCACCAAAGCTCTTGATCTTTGGAGAATCGAAGGAGAAGACCATCATCTACATCCTCACCGAAGCAATTTGATTTCCCCTCTCATTTGCTTGAGGGCCCTTGTGTCTTGGGTTCCCTTGTGTCCCAAGACCTTGTTTGTGTATTTGATATATTGCTACTTGTTGTTTGACAGCATTGTGTTGTGCTTGGGAGCCTCCAATTCGGTTGTGGATGCATGCCCCAAGATTGTAAAGGCCGGTTCCGCCTTGAGGAATCCCTTAGTGGAAAGTGAGCTAGGCCTTTGTGGCGGAAGCTTGCACCGGAGAATAGGGTGAGCCTTTGTGGCGTTGGTTAGGCCTTTGTGGCAACCACACCCCTCCAACGTAGACGTACTTCCCCTAAAAAGGAAGGAACTACGGGAATTACATCCGTGTCTCCGCGTGCTCCACTCTCGGTTACCTCTATCCTTTATTGCCTTTACTTATTGTATCTTGTTTAGCTTGCTAGTTGACATATAGATAAATTCACCTTAGTTGCATATCTAGAGAATTTACCTTTGTGTCAAGCCTTAATTGAAAAAGAATTAAAATTTGAGTAGCACCTATTCACCCCCCCTCTAGGTGCCCTTACGATCCGTTCAATTGGTATCAGAGCCTCGGCTCTTAATTCGGGCTTAACCGCCTAAGAGTATGGATCCTCCACCTAAAGAGGGCTCGGGTCAAGTCTCTATGGATGAGTTCAAATCTTTGGAATCATCCATGACTTCCATGTCATCTCAAATAAGTGAGATGCGTGAAATGATAGCGCAACTCATGCAAGCTAAAACTAATGCTCCTCCACCTCCGGAAAAACCCGCTACTCCACAAGTGGAGAATGTGGGGATAGATGAGGAGGGTGCCGACAAAAATGGCGATGCTAAGTCTTCCACCAAGGGCGACGGGAAAGGTGAATACCCGCATTGGTATTCACCCGACCCGCCGGTTCCTCATCCTCATATTAACCATAGAGGTGATCCACCTAAGCTTGATGCACTAAACTTTGGTCAATGGCAATATCAAATGATCTCTCATATGCGCAGTTCTTGCATCGAGCTTTGGAGGATCGTTGAGGAAGGATTCAAGGCCGTGGATCCCCACAACATGACAAGAAGAGAGACGGTCGATAGCCAACTCAATGCTACCGCTCTTCACATGATTCAAGTCGCCGTGGGATCCAAGGACTTGCCTCACATCCAACATTTCTCCACCGCCAAAGAAGCTTGGCAAGGACTCTCCGACGTCTTTGTTGGCAACGAGAGCATGAAGAAAACAAGATATATTGCCTTCTCAAATCAAGCGGAGGGTTTCTTCATGATGGATGGTGAGGACCATCAAGAGATGTATAGAAGACTCAAGGCTATTGCTACCACCTTCAAGAACCTCGGTGCTCACCATATTGATGATGAGTGGATCAAGATGAAGTATATTCTTGCTCTCACTCCATATGAGCCCGCGGATGTGAAGAGTGTTCAAGGAAAGCACAACTTCAATGAGATGACCTCCAATCAAGTGATGCAAGAGATTCAAGCCTACAAGGTTTCCACACAAAATGCGGAAGATGCTCGTGCTCGTGCCATAGGAATGCAAAGAAGCTCCAATCTTGCATTAAAAGCTAGTGTGGTTGAGAAAGAGGTTCCACATCAAGCAAGCATTGAAGCAAGGCTTGAGATGTGTCCCGAAGACATAAGACATGAGTACAATGAGCACATGGCCTTCTATGGAAAAACCTTTTGGGTTGATCCACACAAGGCTAAAGAAGACAATCAAAGAAGAAGCAAGTCAAGTGGCTATCAAAGGAATGACAACAATGGTCAAAGGGTGAGGACATGCTATAATTGCAATGATAGATTTCACTTTGTTGCCGAGTGTCCTTATGAGAAGAGAGAAGACCATGGTGGAAAGCTCATATTCAAAAGCAAGACCAAGTCACCTTCCAAGAAGCCATTTGTGAAGAAGGGTGGACCAAAGAAGAAACAACCAAAGTTTGTGTTCTTGACTCAAGAAGAGTACTCCGCAAGTGAGAGTGAAGAAGAAGAAACTTCAACTAGTGAGATGGCCGCAATGGCAACCACCTCCACTTCCTCAACATCACTCTTTGAATCCCCCAATGAGGACTCTCTTGTCAAGAACGTCAAGTGCCTTATGGCCAAATCTTCCGAGGTATCACCCACATCTTCCTCCTCCTCTAAGACAAATGATGCTCCCTTGAATGATCTTGCTAGTCTTAGAGTAAAGGAAGAAATTATTGCTTTTGATGACTATGTGTCTAGTGTAGATGGTGTTCATAAGATTCACTTTGAACGTCTATTGAGCCAATATGGTAAAACTCTCGAGAAACTAGATGAACAAATGAGGCTTGAAAGAGAATATGCTCAAGATATTGCCTCACTAACCGAGTCTCTTGAAGAAGAGCAAGAGGAACGAGCAACTCTTGAAGAGAAGCTCGATTCCATTGAGGAAGCTAATAATGAAGTTGTTTCCAAACTCATTAAAGAGCGAGATCATGCTCGTGCTAAAGTAAAAATGCTTAAAAAGGAAAAGGTTGAATTTGGTGTTGGTCATGATATACTTGTTAAGGATTTAGAAGATCTTGACAAGGCTCACAAGGCCTTGAAAAGTGAACACTCTATTCTTACCAAGTCACATGAACAACTTCAAATTCAATTGACTAAGAATAATGTGCCTAGTTCTTCTACTTCTACTTGTGATCATGCAAATGTTATTGAAGAAAATGCCAGGTTGAAAGATGAGCTTGCCAAGTCCTCCATTCCCATAGGTGAGAAAAACTTGAATGACCTTTTGAGTAAGCAAAAGGCATTTGGTGATAAAACAGGGATTGGCTATGTCTCAAAGAAGAAGAAGAAGAACAACAAGAAAAAGAAGACCAAGCCCGCTCAAGCAAAAAAGGATCCTATTGTGGGTGGCAAAGCCACTCATGATGATCATGCGGGAATTGCTAACCCTCACTATGTTTTATTTTGTGATTATTATGGTGATGTTTATGCAAAATATGTTGGTCCAAATGATGGTTATATTGCTTGGTCTATTTGGGTTCCAAAGACCCTTGTTGCTAACAAAAGAGGACCCATTGAAAAATGGGGACCTAAAACCAAGCAATGATCTCTTGTAGGACTATGCTTCCGGTGGATCAAAATGGGTGCTTGATAGTGGATGCACAAGTCATATGACCGGAAGCAAGAAGATTATGACGGAGATGAGACCAAATGACAACCACATAACCGTCACTTATGGAGACATGTCACAATCCGAGGTATTGGGTCTTGGCAAGGTGGTAGTCGCACCGGATATTTCCCTTGTGGATGTCATGCTTGTTGAGACCCTAGGTTACAATTTACTTTCAGTTCGTGCACTTGGTAAGATGGGCTTTGCCGTCTTCATTGATAATGACATTGTGGTACTCTTGTGGAGCAAGTCTCTAAAGGTCGCTTTCGTTGGACACATTGAAAATAACTTGTATGTGGTGGACTTTTCGGGGAAAACCACTACAAGTGCAATGTGTTTATTTGGAAAGGCCGATGTGGGTTGGCTTTGGCATCGCCGACTAGCCCATGTCAATATGAGAACTTTGCAAAGCCTTCACAAGGGTGGCCACATACTCGGACTAAAAGAGAATGTTTCTTTTGCCAAAGATCGTGTTTGCAGGGCTTGCGTTCTAGGAAAAATGCATGATTCTCCCTACCCAAGCAAGACTATCATTTCTTCCAAGAGGATCTTGGAGCTCCTTCATGTGGATCTTTTTGGTCCTCCATCTCATGCAAGTCTTGGTGGGAAGAAATATTGTTTGGTGATTGTTGATGACTATTCAAGATATACTTGGGTCTACTTCTTCAAGCATAAGAGTGAGACTCAACAAACCGTCATCGACTTTGCCAAGGAAGTTGAACGTCAACATGGGCAAACTATTTTGGCAATTAGAAGTGACAATGGCTCGGAGTTCAAGAACTACACCTTAAATGGATTTCTTAGTGATGAGGGGATTCGTCATCAATATTCCGCTGCATACACCCCTCAACAAAATGGTGTAGCCGAAAGGAAGAACCGGACTCTTATGGATATGGCTAGGTCCATGTTGGCGGAGTTTAAGTCTCCATACAACTTTTGGGCCGAAGCTATCTCTACGGCTTGTCACTCATCAAACCGGCTCTTCCTCCGCAAAGGCCTAAACAAGACTCCATATGAAATACTCACCGGAAGCAAGCCCAACATCTCCTACTACCGGGTTTTCGGGTGTAAGTGTTTCTTTAAAAGAAAAGGAGTTCGTTTAGGTAAATTTGATCTGAAAGCAATAGAAGGTATTTTTGTTGGTTATGGTGCCGAATCCCACACTTATAGAGTCTTCAACAAGTCCACCGGACGTGTTGAAGAATCTTGTAGTGTGGTATTCGAAGAGAATGACGGCTCCCAAGGGGGGCGAGATGTTGTTTCTTGTGATGTAGATGATGAAATACCTCGAGAAGCCATATGAAGAATGGGCGTGGGATTTTTCCGCCCCATTGAGGGACACCTTGTGGCCGACCGGGAAGGACTATGCTCTACTCAAGTGGAGCCTTCATCTTCACAAGCTCAACAAGCCTCTCCCAAGGTAGCAACTAATGCACCAACCGAAGAACAAGACAAGGACCTTCATGAAGAAGAAGGGGCACCACCATCATCTCCGGTTATCTCAACCGCCCCCAATTCTTCACAAGACCAAGATCAACCTACTCATGAAGATAATGATGATCAAGGTCAATTTGATGGTCAAGACGGGGACCAAAATGATCAAGATGATCAAGTGACTCCTCCAAGGTCAAATGAGGAGATCGAAGCCCGTCGCAAGAAAAGAGTTGAAAGGGATTTGGAACTTAAAGGTCATACCCTTGAGAGGGTTATTGGAGATTTAAGAAGCAAAGTGTCAACCCGGCGTCAATTGGCACAATTTAGCTCTCATCATGCTTATATATCCATGGTTGAACCCAAGAAAGTATTTGAAGCACTTGAAGATCCGGATTGGTTGGATGCTATGCATGAAGAACTCAACAACTTCAAGCGCAATAATGTATGGGTGTTAGTGGAGAAGCCAAAGGAGTGCCGCAATGTGATTGGCACAAAGTGGATATTCAAGAACAAGCAAGATGAGCATGGAATTGTTGTGAGGAACAAGGCAAGATTGGTTGCTCAAGGTTTCTCTCAAGTTGAAGGCATTGACTTTGGAGAGACTTATGCTCCTGTGGCTCGTCTTGAGTCCATCCGTATCCTTCTTGCATATGCCACTCATCATAATTTTAAGTTGCAACAAATGGATGTTAAGAGTGCATTTCTTAATGGTCCATTGAAAGAGGAAGTGTATGTTAAGCAACCCCCGGGGTTTGAGGATCTCAACTTTCCTAACCATGTCTACAAACTCCATAAGGCACTCTATGGCCTTAAACAAGCCCCACGTGCGTGGTATGAGCACCTTAGGGAGTTGTTGGTAGACCGTGGGTTTGAAGTTGGGCAAATCGATCCTACTCTTTTTACTAAGAGGGTCAATGGGGAGCTTTTCGTATGCCAACTATATGTTGATGATATTATCTTTGGCTCTACTAACAAAGCTTTTAATGATGAATTTTCAAAGCTTATGACCGATAGGTTCGAGATGTCTATGATGGGCGAAATGAAGTTCTTTCTTGGTTTTGAAATCAAGCAATTGAAAGAAGGGACTTTCATTTATCAAGCCAAATATGTCCAAGACATGATCAAGAGGTTCAAGATGAAAGAACTAAATGGGGCCGCCACACCAATGGCCACAAAATGTCATCTTGAGCTTGATCCAAATGGTAAAGATGTGGATCAAAAGGTATACCGTTCTATGATCGGTTCTTTGCTTTACCTTTGCGCATCTAGACCCGATATTGTGTTGAGTGTAGGTGTGTGTGCAAGGTATCAAGCCGCTCCTAAAGAAAGCCACCTTATGGCGGTTAAGAGAATCTTTCGATATTTGGTTCATACCCCAACTTATGGGCTTTGGTATCCCAAAGGCTCGGATTTCTCTCTTTGTGGCTTCACGGATTCGGATTGGGCCGGTGACAAGGATGATAGGAAATCAACCTCCGGAGCTTGCCAATTTCTTGGTAGGTCTTTGGTGTGTTGGTCTTCTAAGAAGCAAAATTGTATATCTCTCTCCACCGCCGAAGCCGAATATATTGCCGCCGCAAGTGGATGCACTCAATTGTTGTGGATGAGACAAACTTTAAAGGAATATGGTGTCAATTGTGACAAAGTGCCTCTTTTATGTGACAATGAGAGTGCTATCAAGATAGCCTATAATCTGGTGCAACATTCAAGAACCAAGCATATTGAGATCCGGAATCATTTTATTAGAGATCATGTTGCCCGTGGTGATATTGAGCTTGCATATGTGAGCACCAAGGATCAACTTGCCGACATATTCACGAAGCCCCTTGATGAAGCAAGATTTGGATATTTGAGGAATGAGCTAAATATCATTGATTCAAGGAGTGTGGCTTGAGCATCTTGCAAATACACCTATTTTTCAATACTTGTTTGGTTTAGGTGTGGGCATGGAGATAGGGGGAGTGCGGTCCTAATTAATTGGGCTATCCCTCCCCCCATAATGCCAATAGTGACAAAATTGTTCTCTTTCTATCATTTTTGTGATATATGAGTTTCAATGACGAGTATTGGATATGGACCCAAGATATATCTTCGCGGTCCAATGCCATAACACTCATACATGGTGGCCTCCGCCACCGACCTCTTCTTTTCGAAGAGTTGATTCCTTGCAAATTCTATTTGAGTTTTATTGAGCTTTTTCGTCTTTGTCTCTATCCTTGAAATGGGAAGGCACTTGCATTGGATTTTCCAAAGTTTTCTTGTGTTTGCAATGTCAAGTGCCGAGAACCACTCCATGCATGTTTTCTATCCTAAGCCCACTTATCTAAAGCCAAATCATCCTCTCTTGCATGCCCAGAATTTCCAGAAATCAAAATCATCTGTTTTGGGTCATCTAGACTGGCTTTAGCCGGTCTGTCCCCGGAAATAGCCGGTGTCCGGCTTTAGCCGGGCACCCCGGCTATAGCCGGCCTGGGGGTTTTTGAGTCCAATTCTTTAGGCCGTGGGGGTGAGGGTTTCCTCAGTTACCCCCACGCCTATCTTCCTCCACTCGACCCCTCTCCCTTGGAGCCGCCGCCGCCGCCGTCTCTTGCCTCTCCACCGGCCGCCGGAGCCCCCTCCTTGGCCGGCCATCCTCTCCGGCGCCCTCCCCATGGACCAGGGTACCCCTCCTACTCTCTCCTCTCTCTCTCTCCCTAGGTCTCCCTAGGGTTAGGGTTAGTTGATTTTTTGTGGTACCTTGTTGTTCATCTGGGAATGTTTGGTTTCGTGTTGTCTCCTGCATTGCATAGATTGAAAATGCCTGACAAGTATTGGTGGCCTACTGCTGAGATCTCAAATTTGTCCATCTGGTCCGGCTAAAGCCGGTGTCAGACCGGCTATTGCCGGCCTGACCGGCTAAAGCCGGCCTGAGACCGGAAATAGCCGGTGTAGATCACCTATTACTGTCATGCTTTTTCCTTTTGTGCTATTGCTCTTTGATCCTCTGGCATGCATGCTCATTCTCTATGCTATCTACCTATGTACTGTTTGCAGGTGGTTCTCGACCCAAGAGGTCCCGCTATGTTGATCCCACTCTTGCCCGCCGACAAGAGCATCAAGATGCTCGTATGACAGCTGCTATGAAGAAGAAGCGTTTGGAAGAACGCAAGAAGAAATCTCTGTTTGCTAACGTTGGTGATCTCAAGAAGCTGTCCAAGCAAGAGTACCGTGAGTTCCGTGAGCAGAAGTTCTATGCCTTGCCAAGGGACATCGACAGTGGTTCCTTCTACCGGTCTGAGCATCAGAGGATATATGAGCAGGTGTATGAGACCATGAGCACAAAGGTATGCCCCATGAAGTTCACCAACATTGCAGCGTTGTCCAGGGATGAGTACTTTGCCGATGCTCTTTGGGTCACCGAGAAGTTAGGGTTGCACAAGTTGATGGTCTTCAAGCAAGACTACAATCCTCATCTGATTCAGCAGTTCTTTGCCACTTTGGAGTTTGATACTCGGGATGAGGTTGGTTTCACTTGGATGTCAGGTGAAGTGAGGAAGTACTCGACCATGTCTCGCTTTGGGAAGCTTTTGAGCTATAGGTTTGATGGCATTCATCGACCTAGAGGTGCCCGCTTGCATCTCGACACCACAGAGTACAACAAGAGGAAGATCCAGTGTTTGTATGGTCCAGGGGGCAAAGCGGGAGAGACTGCAAATCTCCTTCCCCTCTATGATATTTTGCTTCGGATATTCCGTGCCAACATTGCTCCAAGTGGGGGCAACAATGATTCTATCAGAGGTGGACTTGTGCATTTACTCCATCATGCCCGTCTTGTCTTCGAGGCCGGAAGGGAGTGTGAAAGGATGGAGCTCGATGTGATGTACTTCATCTTCATGGAGATGAAGATTGCTATGCTTGATAGGAAGATCCCTCCTTATGCTCCATTCATCATGAGGCTTATCATTGACAGAGGCATTGAAGGAGACTTTGAGATTGAGGAAGATTTGCTTGATGGAGAGTTGGAAGTGCACAAGCCCAACAAGCTCTACAAGAAGACCGCTCATTTGGTGTCTAGCACCTCAAGTGCTTATCCCTCTTCGAGTGATGTGTTGGGTGGCAACATCTATGCTAGTGGTTCTAGGAGGAAGAATGCGGATCCACCAAGTGGTGGAATGGCTCAAGAAATGAAGAAGCTCAAGTGGTGGCAAAGGGCTTTGTTTTGCATGAACAATGATGTGCGTCAAACTCAATACAAGGACTATGTGGACCGCAAGCACATTTCCAAGAAGCAAAGGGAGTTGGATGCTCGTTTGAGGGCTGTGGAGAAGGGCAAAGGTGCTAGCCATGAAGAAGAGTCCCAAGAGCAAGATCTATCCGAGGACACTTTTTCTTTTGGCAAGTGGAATGAAGGATCAACCTTTGATTGGAAGGAGTTAGCCGAAGTCACCTCCAAGGGCAAGGAAGCCGTTGATGAAGAAGATGAGGAAGAAGATGGAGATGATGATGAAGAGGAAGAAGACGATGATCAAGGAGATGATGATGAGGAAGATGAGGAAGATGAGGACTTCGATGATGTTGATGAGTGATCTCGTGTTGTGGTCTCCCTTTTTGGCGTCTTGATGCCAAAGGGGGAGAAAGTCTCATTTGCATGTGTTTCCATTTGGATTTGAGGTTTTCCATTTGGATTTGGTTGGGTCACAAGCTCTTATATCGTGTGCTTGCCGCTTGTGTCCCATGGTTGAACTTATCATCTACTACTATGTGTTGAACTATGTGCTATTATCTTGTGTAGTAGTCTCTATGATTATCCTACTTGCTATATATCTTGTCATATCACATGCTTATTGATTATGTGCTATTGAATTATGCTATATATCTTGTGCACATATGGATCACATTATAAAATCTAGGGGGAGTTCTTATTGTTGATGTGTCTTTGTATTCAAATACAAAACTTAAAATAAGGCACATAGCAAGGGGGAGCTCCGTCTATATTTTATATCGTTTGAAACATGCAAATTTTTGTATTGTCATCAAACACCAAAAAGGGGGAGATTGAAAGAGCATTTCCCGCCTAATTGATTTTGGCGTTTGTTAACAATACATTATCTATTAATGTGTGATTATGCTTTGCAGGATTTTATTATGTTCTTGCACAAGATATTGGGTTTCCTATGTTATACTTGATAATTATCATTACCCAAAGGAAATTCTTGAGGAAATGGTGATAATAAGCTCTGGGAGAAGTTTCATATAAAGTTGGGCCAGGAAGGCCGGCTTTAGCCGGTCCCCAGACCGGCTATACCCGGACTGGGCAGTTTCGAAGAGGCTCTGCGCCTCTGGTCTCAACCGGCTATTTGTCCAGCTATATCCGGCTGGGCCGGATATTTCAGGCCGGCTATAGCCGGTGTGGCCGGCTTTAGCCGGACTTAACTCCGGCTTTAGCCGGACTTTCTGGCTGGCAACGGTCAGATTTTTTGGGGGGGGTATAAATACCCCCACCTTCTTCTCCAATGAGTAGCTTGTCCAAAAAGAAGAAGACCACCATTGTTGAGCCACCAAATCAACTAGATCTCCTCCCTCAACCCACCAAAGCTCTTGATCTTTGGAGAATCGAAGGAGAAGACCATCATCTACATCCTCACCGAAGCGATTTGATTTCCCCTCTCATTTGCTTGAGGGCCCTTGTGTCTTGGGTTCCCTTGTGTCCCAAGACCTTGTTTGTGTATTTGATATATTGCTACTTGTTGTTTGACAGCATTGTGTTGTGCTTGGGAGCCTCCAATTCGGTTGTGGATGCGTGCCCCAAGATTGTAAAGGCCGGTTCCGCCTTGAGGAATCCCTTAGTGGAAAGTGAGCTAGGCCTTTGTGGCGGAAGCTTGCACCGGAGAATAGGGTGAGCCTTTGTGGCGTTGGTTAGGCCTTTGTGGCAACCACACCCCTCCAACGTAGACGTGCTTCCCCTAAAAAGGAAGGAACTACGGGAATTACATCCGTGTCTCCGCGTGCTCCACTCTCGGTTACCTCTATCCTTTATTGCCTTTACTTATTGTATCTTGTTTAGCTTGCTAGTTGACACATAGATAAATTCACCTTAGTTGCATATCTAGAGAATTTACCTTTGTGTCAAGCCTTAATTGAAAAAGAATTAAAATTTGAGTAGCACCTATTCACCCCCCCCCCTCTAGGTGCCCTTACGATCCGTTCAACATGTTGTAAGCATGCTCCAAGTCAACCCAAATAAAGCATCAAAGGAGAAAACCACAATAACATGCTCCCATATAATAAAAACAACGCATGATTTTTTTCAAAGGCTCATTAAGCAATCTCAGTCATTTGAGACAAGTCATGCTACAGCAAAAACTACTAAGCATACTATCAAAGCGACATCAAGCATGATATGCAAAAGTCTAAGCCGCAGCCTAAACAAGCTCCCATTTGTACCACTTTAGGCATCAAACTTTTTTCTCTTTTCCAACACCATACCAGTGGTCTAAATACACCTTGATGCAAAGATATAACAAGATCTGAACAAAAATTAAGGCGAAAAACAAAAGCTAAACGCAGTTCTAGAAAAAAAGAGTACTCATTGAACGATAAGAGTGAAAACTAGAGTGTTCTTGGCAATGCAAAACGGAGTGTGTCTTCTCCAAAAGGAATTTTTTGGGGTCCAACCATTTATTGCAGCAAACAAAACAAAACAAAAGAAAACTGAAAGCGAAAGTAAAGACGCTCCAAGAAAAACGCATAGAATATGAAGCAATAAAAATATAGTGTCTTGAAAGGTGACCTGATTTTTGCCGATGAAGAAGGGGTGCCTCGGGGGCATCCCCAAGCTTTGACGCTTGTACCTCTTGTATATTTCTTGGGGTGACATGGGCATCCCCAAGCTTGAGCTTTTGTCCATACTTCATCTCATCTCATCACTCTCCATTCCCTACACTTGAAAACTTCCTTCATACAAAACTTCACACAATTCTATTAGCAACATTAGTATAAGCATGATAATAAATTTACCCTTTTGGTTCAGCTTCAAACTCAAATATACCAACCATTAAAGCATAAGCTACTGTAGCAACTTCCTCAAAAGTTCCGTAATCAAAAGAACTCAAAAAGAAAGCGAACGAGAGGCAAACACAAATAGTGGCAAAATCTGTCAAAATAGAACAGCAGACAAAGATCGATTTTTTCGAGGACCTTCTGTTGGTCAAATCGAAAAGTGCAAAACTAATAAAAGTTTGGAAATAACCTGGGGCATATGCACAAGAAATCTCAGATCAAAAAGATATTCTGAGAATTTTCACGAATTTTTATGGTGCAGCGCATAAATCTGTTTCAGGACAGCAACTTCCACAAATCTTACCTCCCTCAAATTAGAGGTTCTTCTTGGCACAAAAATGAAATAAAAATGATAAGGAGAGGTCATTACAGTAGTAATAACTTCCAAGACTCAAACAAAAGAAAAATTACTAAAAAGAAAACATTGGGTTATCTCCGAAGAGTACTTTTCTTTAACGCCTTTGAGCTAGGCGCAGAAAGTGGAAATCAAGTATTTTCAAATGAGGCATTAAGATCACCGGATGCCTTACGTCTTCCTTTCTTACCTTTGCTCTTACCTCTAGGAAAGACGTGATTATTGCAAGGAGGTGAATTTTATAGTGCCTTTTCCCACATCTATAGTGGCGCCTAGGAGTTTTAGTAGAGACCTTTCAAGCGTAATTTGTCCCTTTCCTACACATTCAATAATAAGATAATCAGTAGATACCATTCTTCCTAGGATTTTTGTAAATACTCCTTCAGCTATCCCAACGGGAATTATAGTGGCATTATTAGTAAGAGATATTCCTTCTCCTCCCTCAGAAACTTTCCAAAGATTCAAATATTCATAAACATCCTTGGACATAAGACAAAATTCAGACATAATATCACAACGAGCATGAAAAGTTTTACCACTAATAGTGATTTTCACCGTAGGGAACCAACTTGAGGGTTCAGAGTTTATTGGCACATAATCATGATGGTCGCGCAACATACCATAGCAATCTTTTAAACAAGCAGTTTGAGTCTCAAGAGTATTAAGTCTAGCAAAAATGCTCACAAGAGAAGAATCAAAATCAGTTGGTAAGCTATAAATTGTAATAAACTTTTTTATAATATTGAAAGCTTGATCTCCATCACAATGAAGGAAATCTCCTCCTGCTGTAGCATCCAAAGCATATCTATAATGAAGAGCAAGACCAAAGTAAAAGCTACTAAGAAGCAAACTCAAAGTCATTTTCGATTTAGTTTTTCCATGGCAATCATAAATTCTAGACTAAGATTCTTTGAAACTCTCCTCACTCTTTTGTTTGAAAGTGAAGATCATTTCCTCAGGTGACATAGTAACAGCAACTAAGCTAGACATAAAAAGCAACTTGAAATAGGAACTATTTTTTTGTATTTTTGATAAAACAATGAAAGCAAAAATAAAATAAAGCACAACAATAAAAAAGTAAAAGATTGGAAGTGAGAGACTCCCCTTGCAAAAATCTTCTTTCTCCCCGGCAATGGCGCGAGAAAGATTGATTGCTGTTTCGCTGGTGCGTAGTTGACACCAGAAAACTTGTTGGAAAACCCCAAGAGAAGGTTATGATAAGCACAGCAGCAAGTTTTCCCTCAGTTGTGAAACCAAGGTTTATCAAACCAGTAGGAGAAAGAACCAAACTTCCGAAGATTGATGCCCGCTAGCTTTGCGACACTCCGGACAATGGCGCCAGGAAACTTGTCGGCATGTAGCTTTTCACCAGCAGCAACCTGCACACAACACAACCAAGTACTTTATCCCAACTTACAGTGAGGTTGTCAATCTCACTGGTTTGCTGTGCACAAAGGATTAAGCGTATCGAGTGGTAAAAGGTAATAGTTTGCAAGAATATAAATAAAGCTAGTAAAAATAAAACAGTAATAGCAATGTAAAAGGATGGACCGGGGTCCACAGTTCACTAGTGGTGTCTCTCCATAAGATAAACAACAACATGCTGGGTTAATAAATTATAGTTGGGCAATTGATAGAATAAAGCTAGCATACATATGTCATGAGGATCACTATGAGATTCACTCTGGGCATTACGACAAAATACATAGACCGTAATCCAACTGCATCTATGACTAATAATCCACTCTTGAGGTGTCATCCGAGCACCCGTTGAGTATTAAGTTGTGAACAACAGATAACTGCATTAAGCAAAGTGTGTAATGTAAACAATGCAAATGTCCTTGAACACAAGAATGTTGTTTTCTCCCTAGTGGCGACAACAAATCTACAACCTTAGAGGTTTCTGTCACTCCCCTAGATTACTAGAGGCATGAACCCACTATCGAGCATAAATACCCCCTCTTGGAGTCACTAGCATCTACTCGGCCAATATATCTACTAGCAACGGAGAGCATGCAAGATCATAAACAACATAGAGATAACATAAAGATAATAATTCAGCACATCAACTTGACATAGTATCAATATTCATCGGATCCCAACAAACACAACATGTAGAATTACACAAAGATGATCTTGATCATGATAGGCAGCTCAAAAGATCTAAACATGAAGCCCATGGTGGAGAAGACAACCATCTAGCTACTGATATGGACCCGTAGTTCAAGGTAGACTACTCACACATCACTCTGGAGGCGACCATGGTGATGAAGAAGGCCTCCGGCGGTGATTCCCCTCTCCGGCAGGGTGCCGCGAAGAGCTTCTGGACCCTCCCGATCTCGCGTTGATGACGGCGGCGGCTTGCAGTAGGTTTCATGGAAAATTGATCGGGCCTTTAGGTTTTTCCCGTCGAGGGGAATATATAGGCGGAAGGGCAGCGTCAGGAGGTGGACCAGGGGGGCTCACCCCCTGGTGGCGCGGTCAGGGCCTAGCTCATGCCGCCCTAGGGTGTGGCAAGGTCCTGGCCCCCCCCGTCTCTGCTTTGGACTCCAACTCGTGTTCTGGAAAAATAGGAGGTTCGGCTTTTGTTTCATCTAATTCCGAGAATATTTCATGTGTAGCTTTTCTGAAACACAAAAACAGCAGAAAACAGGGAACTGGCACTGTGGCGTCTCGTTAGTAGGTTAGTTCTGGAAAATGCATAAAAACGCCACAAAGTGTAACAAAACACAAAGCAAATGGTGTATAAACAAGCATGGAGCATAAAAAATTATAGATACGTTTGAGACGTATCAGGTAGCACCTGCAAAAGCGAGTCTGAATTCTGAAGGTCCCAATCAACCGAGACAAGGGCTCTATCAATTCTCGTCAGCGTTGGGTTCTCACATTCGCTGCTCCAGGTAAACCTCCTCCCATGCATGTACATGTCCTTCAATTCCAGCTCTTGCACAAATCTGCGGAACCGTGCCATCATGGCCCTATCCAGGAGCTCATTATTCTTCTCCGAGGCGAAGAGGATCATATTGAAGTCACCAATCACCATCCACGGTCCCGGGCATAGAGAGCGCCACTCTGCTAGCTCTGTCAAGAAGCTAAACTTGTCCTCTCTGGCCTGCGGCCCATACACAGTTGTAATCCAGCAACTGCTGTTATCTCGCGATCTCACCTCTTCATTAATCGCGTAAGTGGCAAAACTGACATGACCAATGGAGACCACCGACGTGTCCCAGGCAAGCAAGACACCTCCTCTCGTTTCCACCATTGGGAGGTAGACATACCCGTCAAACGACGGTCCTAAGCATTGCATAACTATGAAATCATCGATTACATCCAGTTTAGTCTCCTAGAGACATACAATGTTAAGTCTAACTGTATCTAAAAATTCCCGCACTGCATTCCTCTTAGCTGGATCATTCAACCCTCGAACGTTCCAGTTCAACACCTCAGGGTTTAAATCCATTAGGAAGGGTGGATTCTCCTCTCCTGCTGCAATGCTCAACACACTGACACTTCCATGTGGCCGGCATCCATCCGCCCCACGTCCACATGCATCATCTTACCAAATATCGATGCGATCGCCCTTAGGTACTGTTCCCTGAGCAGAGAGTCAAACAACTGTCGAAAAGACAACAAATGTTCATCCGTCACCGATAGTTCAGCCGGGGAGATGCCCAATGCTCTCAACAGAACAGTCTCAGCTGCCGAGGCCTGCTTGAGTGGCTTGTCACTGTGACAGACCTGCATCGAGGCCGAACTCCTTGTAACCCTTCTCGGCGTGAACGGTGTTGCCTCCGCACTCAGCCTACTAGAGTTCTCAATTTCCTTCAGATGGGGCGGTGCCAAAGTCTTCAGGATTCTCACGCAGAAGGTTTTAATCTTCGTCAAATTGTGCACCTCATCAGGCAGCCTGATCCCCTCGGAGCGTCCTTCCGCCTGCGCACTCCTGGCCGGATTACCGCAGGGGGGTGGAGTGCACAGAGAACCAGGAGGCGTTATCTGCTGCTCAGAAGCAGCCACATGCGCCTCAATCATTGCCCTGTCGCTATCCTCCCGCTCTGATCCTGAGAGATCAAATCAGACGTATCCTGCCTTGTCCCGAAACTCCGCGTGGGTCCCATTCGACGAATCTGAGACAGAGCCTATCCAGAGGTTGCTGGCATCCAAGCCTGTCTCCGACAATTGGGCAGAAGAGTGCATGTCGTCGTCGCCCAAATCATCCTCGGGATCCACCTCCTAAACATCCGAGGAAAGGGGACCAGCTCCACTCCCAGCTGCCACACGGATATCTGCGCCATCCGCCACAACATCCTCTCTGAGAGTCCCCGAATTCGGCATGGTGCCCCCACCAGCCTCGGGATCCCCTACCACTAGGTTCTCACCAACGTCCGACCTAGAAGCCGCGTTGTCGCTGGTTCCTGCCACTGCGAACCCCTCTGTTGTATCCAGCTCACCAGACCGTGGCCCTGCCACCTGCTCTGAGATGCCAGCTTTGTCAGGAAGAACACCTATGGCAACGCCCTCCTCAGACCGCGCCACCAAATTTGAACTGGACAAGACTGGTACCACCATGATCGGCGCATGCGCTCTCATGATCGGAAGCGGCCAACCCAGGTCCGCCACGCGTGTGCTAGTCTGACCGCTCCCCTGGCGGGCCCCCACACTAGACCAACCACGAAGAACCGGGCACCCTCTGCACCACTGCACCGCATGGGAGATCCGGCAGCCACCGCCGCCATCACCGCCACCCTCGCCGGAGTTCGGCCCCCGCCTGCCATTAGCCCCATGACCTGGCTGGAGCGACGAGCTATCACCAGCCACCGAATCAACGTCCTCTTCCACGGAAGTGAGATGGACCAGCACCTTGTACTGCAGTGCTTTGACCTCAGAAATTATCGACAATGGCAACTATTGCGACGCCCTCGAATCCATGGGAGGCAGCTCCGGGATCACCATGGTTCTTGCCACCAGAATTGAGTCCAAATCAGAGGTTCATGCTGTAAGCTTCACCAAGGAAAGATCGGACCGCGAACTCATCTCCGGCGCCACCTCATCCACCACGCAGGCCTTCCCCAACAGGTCCTCAATCACCTCCGGCTCCCAGGCGTGCGTCGGAATCCCCTCCAGGGCCAGATGCACCTTCTTGCGCATGCACACCTGAATGGCTTGAAGAACAACGAGAACCTCGCATGGCAGACTGACGGCAACCCCGCCACCATGTTCCTTTACTCCATCTTTGCGAAAACCACAAGAAAGTCCTTCGGCACAAAACTGTGAACGGACACCATGCTGGCCGGAACCTCATGCGCGGCCAGCGCCTCCACCACCTGCGCACACATGACAGACCTCCGCGCGCCGCCGATGTGAGCCACCAATGCAAACCGGAGCCTCTACTCCAGCGCGTTCATGTTGGCGGACCGCCGCACCACACACAGCAGCGCCTCAACCTCATCCCCCACACTCGGCGTCTGCAGACCCACTAGAGCAGGCACAACACTTAGTTGCGGCCAGGCATCCATGGCAGGCAGATGCGAGGGGAGAGGCAGCTGATGCAGGGGGGCGGCGGCAGAAGGGGCGGTGATGGCAAACCTCCACGTAGTGACGGTGGAAGAGGCGGTGATGGCGGCCCTCCATGCAGAGGCCGAGAAGACCCCGCCCCAGGCGAAGAGCGCCGGGCATGCTTGGCGAGGGCCAGAGCACGGAGCTCAGCCTCCGACGCGGGACTCTGCGGCCTCTTGCAGTCCTTGGCCTCATGTCCGACCTCACGACACTTCTGGCAGACCGTCTCGTTGGTGCACTCCCGCTTCATGTGCCCAGGGAGGTAGCAGTTGAAGAAGAGGTCGTCTTCCTCCGGCGAACCCTCCAACCTGAAGGCCGCCTCCTGCACCCTCAAGAACTCCTTACGCCGACGCCACATGGACTTGTGCAACGCCCTCGGCTAGACCCAGGTTAACCGGTCCTGAACTTGGCCTCTGCCCTCTGCCGGCGCTGCCAAGACCGGCTGCACCACCTCGTGGCCCGCGCCACTCGAAGAACCCGATGAGATTCCCAGCCCAGAGACATGATCCTTCCCCACTAGAGAGGCCGAGGAGATCGACTCGGGGATCGCCTCCTGCTACCAAGGACTGGGGAAGCCCGGGGGGCGGGAGGATGAAGACGACGCCATGGCAGCGACGGCAGCGCCCTGCAACGGCCGGCGGAAGCAGCGGTGGGGAGGGCTCTCACCTACCTACTTGCTACAGTGACCGTTGCACACTTGCACTGTTACCGTAATTTGGTTTCATATTTCCACGTTCTTCACAATAGGCTAAAACACCAGAGAACTTTTGCAAAGTAAAACCTTCTTCCTTCCCAATTATAGTTGTGTTGTGTGTTGTGCAGTTAGATTAGAAACACGATTCCATCTTTTCTTTCAGTGCCCTTTTGGTACCAGCTACTGACAATATCTCTGCCCATTTTAGAGCATCTCTAGCAGACCCCCTAAAAGTGGCCAAACCCGCAAATTTTCTGAGTTTTGCAGTTTAGGTGAAAAAAGGGCCAGAATAGAACCCGCAAAAGTAGTCAAACATGCAAATGTTTTGCAAGCCAGCCTGCATCCACGCCCGTGACCTCCATATATTCAGTTCTGTAGGCCAAACCAAAGAAAATATGAGGGCGCCTGCAACCTGATCAACGCTCTCTCGACACTTAAATTTCATCCCAAATGTCACCGGATGGGCACCGAAGTCGCCGAAATCCAGCCAAATTCTACCATAGAGCTCTAAATTTTGTCAAATTTTTGTCAATCTTTATTGACCGGATTGATTCCTTCAACATCGTCAAATTATGTAGACAGTCGGGCATCGCCTGTCTGGCTCTATAGCCGGTGGCACCGTCTGTGGAGGTAGCCTCCGGGCTCGAGAGGCGGAGGCGCGGGTAGACACCGGGATGTGCGCAGGCAGTGCGGGCAGTCTCCGGGCAGTGCACACGTGCTCTGGGAGGCGGCGGTCAAGCCGGGGGTGGCTGTGGTTGAAAGGACACAGATGTCACCTAGAGGGGGTGAATAGGCGATATCAAATTTTACGAATGGCTTGAACAAAAGTGAAATTAAACTAGCGTTTATTTTTTCAAGCACACAAAACCTAAATAAACTAGGCTCACCTATATGCACCAACAACTTATGCTAAGAAATACAATGAACAAGGTGATAACAAGACATATGACTTCAAGCACGAAGGCTATCACAATGTAAAGTGCATAAGTAAAGAGCTTGGGTATAGGAATAATCGAGGCACGGAGACGATGATGTATTCCCGAGTTCTTCCCTTGAAAGGGAGTACGTCTCATTGGAGGGGTGTGGTTTCGCTACAAAGGCCTAACCAATGCCACAAAGGCATCACCCTATTCTCTGGTGTGAGCTTGCGCCACAAAGGCCTATATCACTCTTCCATTAAGGGTTTCCTCAAGGCGGAATCGGGCCTTTACACAAAGCTTGGGGCACACATCGACAACTTAATTAGAGGCTTCCAAAAATAGCCACCAAGGCACCACAAACCCACAAAGCTGTCTAGGGTTCCAACAAACCAATATTAACAAGCTTCTACTTTCACTTCCACGAATCTCTGAGTAGAACTCAAACTGATGCACCAAATGCAATGGCAAGAGCACACAAAGTGCTCAAATCCTTGATACGTCGCAAACGTATCTATAATTTTTGATGCTCTATGCTTGTTTTACACCAATTGCTTTGTGTTTTATTTACACTTCATGGCATTTTTATGCATTTTCTGGAACTAACATATTAACAAGATGCCACAGTGCCAGTTTTCTGCTGTTTTTGTGTTTCAGAAAAGTTACACAGGAAATATTCTCGGAATTGGACGAAACGAAGCCCAAAGTTCCTATTTTTCCGACACGAGACGGAGTCCAAAGCAGAGACGGAGGAGGGCCAGGAGGCAGCCACACCACCTGGTGGCACGCCCCCCTCTGGCCACACCAGGGTGTGGTGTGGGCCCCCTGGCCACCCTCTGACATCGCCCTTCCACCTATAAAATCCCTCCGACGCAAAAACCCTAAATCAACCAGTCTCCGTCCATAAAAAGTTCTGCAGCGCCGCCACCATCGAAGTCTAATTTCGGGGGACAGAAGTCTTTGTTTCGGCACCCTGCCGGGACAGGGAATTGCCCCCGGAGCCATCTCCATTGACTCCACCGCCATCTCCATCGACTTTGCTGACTCCCATGATGAGGAGGGAGTAGTTCTCCCCCGAGGCTGAGGGCTCCACTGGTAGCTATGTGGTTCATCTCTCTCTCTCCCATGGTGTGAGTTTTATGTGATCATGAGCTTTGTATCTAATTGAATTGGTAGATGTTACTCTTCATCTATTATGCTACTCAAGTGGTTTTATTCTTGTAATCTCTGGAGACACCTTGTCCCATGATGTGAAGGTGACAGTGTGCGCATTATGTGTGTCTTTTAGGCTAAATTTTACAGCAATACTTATCATGAGTTATGATTTGAGTTGGATGTCTCTATGAATTGTTGGTGTTTGTCTGGAACCGTCTAGTGTACTCAAGGTGACAGTGTGGGGTAATCTAGATTGGGAATGCAAACTTTAAGGAGTGCTTTGTAGCCCTACGCATGATTAGTGTTCGTTATCCAATCAGAGAGTAGTTCAGTGTAGCATAGTGAAGAATGATATTTATGTGTTCAATTATGTTATCTTTATTGAGAGTGTCCATTAGTGAAAGTATGATCCCTAGGTCTTGTTTTAAGCATTGAAACACCATTTACAACCAGTTCTGCTACATGTTTGCTCGCAGCAATTTTTATTTCAGATTGCAATTACCACTTATAATCATCCATATTACTTGTATTTCACTATCTCTTCGCCGAACTAGTGCACCTATACACCTGACAAGTGTATTGGGTGTGTTGGGGACATAAGAGACTTCTTGTATCTTAATTGCAGGGTTGCTTGAGAGGAATACCTTTGACCTCTTCCTCCCTGAGTTCGATAAACCTTGGGTGATCCACTTAAGGGAAACTTGCTGCTGTTCTACAAACCTCTGTACTTGGAGGCCCAACACTATCTACAAGAATAGAAGCGTGCGTAGACATCAAGCTCTTTTCTGGCGCCATTGCCGGGGAGGTAAGGTAAAAGGTACTCACATCCTCTGGCTACTAAGCTATCTTCTAGTACTGTTGCTGGTGTGTGAGTGCTCAAAGTTATTTCCTTTAGATTCTGCAATTATATCTTTTTGTTTCTTATTTTTATTTTCACTAGTTAGGCTTAATGGAAAACAACAAAAAAATTAGAGAGATTTATAGTATTTATCTTGAGTTAGGACATGAAGTATTTGAAGAGAAAATTAAAAAACCTATGAAATTTTATTTGCACGAAGTTAGGACATGAAGTATTTATCTTGACTTTGGCAAGGCGCCAGAAAACAGTCTGGTGCGCGGTTGACGGCACTACCAGCAATGTGGAACCTGCACACAACACAACCAAATTACTTTGCCCCAACTTACAGTGAGGTTGTCAATCTCACCGGTTTGCTGAAAACAAAGGATTGGACGTATAGTGTGGAAAGAGATGCTTGTTTGCGGTGAAATAAAATAATGCTTGCAGAAAGTAAACAGTGCTTGCAGTAGATGGTAATATAAATGTAAAAGAATGGACCGGGGTCCACAGTTTACTAGAGGTGTCTCTCCATAAAGATATAACATGCTGGGTAAACAAATTATAGTTGGGCAATTGACAAAATAAAGAATGCATAACAATGCATGTACGTGTCATGAAGATCACTATGAGATTCATTTGGGCATTACAACATAATACATAGACCATAATCCAACTGCATCTATGACTAATAATCCACCTGCAGGATATCATCCGAATAACCCTTGGGTATTAAGTTGCAAGCAACAGATTATCGCCTTAAGCAAAGTGTGTAATGTAAACAATACAATTATCCTTGAACAAAAGATTATTGTTTTCTCCCTAATTGCAATAGCACATCTACAACCTTAGAAGTTATTGTCACTCTCCCAGATTACTAGAGGCATGAACCCACCATCGAGCATAAATACTCCCTCTTGGAGTCACTAGCATCTACTTGGCCAAGGTATCTACTAACAACAGAGAGCATGCAAGATCACAAATAACATAGACATGATAAATCTGTTGGTTGACCTGTTAGTTTTAACAGGAATAAAGAAAAGACAGAAAAGGCAAATAAAAAGCCCAGTCAAAATAAACGTTAGGAGGAGGCCCACGAACCAACGATCGTGAGCTCCTCGTACGTAACTAACGCGCCCTGATCGGGGGCACTAAAACCAACTCGATGGTTTGGTCCCCTGTCGCCTGCGCCATATAAAGGAGGGAGCCTGGCAGCGATCGATCTCTCTCGCTCTCGATCTGCTTCTGCTTCTCCCTCACATCCAAACACCCTACCGATCTAGGGAGGCTCAGTAGCGACGGGAAGATCACTCCCTGCACCTCGCCTGCATCGAGCAGGCAACGATGGCCACTTCAGCAATGAGTAAAGTTTCCCCTTACCCCTCTATCTAATGTTGATCTGGTGTTCTAGTTGCTGGCAATTGTTTTCTATACAGCACATCACGTTAGGTTTTTTTCCATCAATGGTATCAGAGCAGAATTGCTTAGCACTAGAACCCTACTATGATCTGTTTGATCTCTCATGATGTTTGGATCATATTTCTAGGCAAGATTGATTAATGTTTTTTGTCTCGGATTAGCCCCTGTTATGCATAAATAGAATCTTTTTTGCTCACTGCTAATGGTAAAGGATCCAGATAGTTAGCCAATTAAGTTTTTATGTGCAATTAATGTTCTTTGGTTAATGTTTTCTAAGACCTGCTGTTAGTCATGTGTATGCAATTAGAAGAGGGGAGCACGTTTTCGCAGTAAAAGAAAATCCCCAATTTCGCATGAACCCTAACCCTAGCCGAATTCCCGATTCGTCATCTGCACAAATTCATGCAATCAAAACACAAGAGCACGATTTGGGGATTACCTGATGCCGCCGGGTCGTCGTCTCTCCCTTCGGGGCCCGCCGGAGCACCCACAGCTCCGGTGAGGACGAGGATCCCACGCCGCCGTTCTCTCCCGACGGAGGAGCGCGCGGATGGACGCGCTGGAAGGCGCGGAATGGACGACTGCGCCGCTGGTCGAGGTAGCCACCGGTCGCCGCCGTCACCTGAAGAGGCCGCCGCCGGTCTGCCGGCGAGCACCTTCACTTCACCGCCAGAAAGTACACGACGCCGGTAGCCACGGTCGACGGCGGAGCACGCCGGACTTGGTCCAGCACATTCTCTTCCGGCGACCGCAGCCACCGCGTCGGCATGGAGAATGGGGAGGGGAGCATGCCGTCGGCGCCGTCTCCTCACTCGCTCACTCTCAGACAGAGGAGTGGCCGAGAGTGGCTGAGCGTGAAGTGAGGTTAGGGTTTTTTCTTTGACTTAGGTTACGGTCGGGACGAATCCTAGCCGTCGGCTCCGATCCGATGGTCGAGGGAGCCAAGGGCATGTAAGTGGGCCCTGGTGGCTTAATGGGCTAGATCTGAGGACGGGGTTCGGCCCAGGTCGAGTAAACTCAGTTTTTTCTGGGCTGCTGACTGTATTTTCCTGTGAATTTCAGTGTATATAATTAATGTTATAAATTTTATGTGTTATGCACTGTTTTCTGCAGAAACTAATTGCCTAAAATATGATTAGTAAACATATTATTATTCTGAATGAAAATAAACCAACGAGATTTTTTGTTTAGAATATTTAATATGTTTTAATGTTGTATGATCATTTTAAGCATCAAATAATGTTGAAATTCCTTATGATTTATTTTTGATGCTTATTTTGATAATGTAATAACTGTAAAATTAATTCAGACCAACGTTGTTTTAATTTTGCATGTTACTTATGTTCTTCTAATTTCATGTCAATACTACCCAACGGTGTTTTGACATGGAGCTAGAATTCTTTTTTGCTTATGGCATGTCTATTTTATTTTACCAACGTAAAATATTATATTCATGCAAATTACTAATGAACGTCCATGTTGTTTTTTCAGCTTCCGCTCCGTTTCGCCCTGAAACTGTCGAACAACTGACAGGCAGCAACTTCCCAAAATGGAAGAATGCAATGGAATTATGTTTAGCCTTTAGCGAGTTTGATTACGCCTTGATTAATGAAAAACCCACGGCACCAGCTGCTGGTGTTGAGGGGTATAATGAACTCAAAAAGGCTTACGACTCTAAGATTGAGAAGTGGGAGAAGTCGTGTCATGTTGCAATGCTCGTGATGTGATCATCCATCTCTCCTGACATTATTGGGGCTCTCCCCAAGAAAGACACTCCTAAGGAGTTTATGGAAGCCTTGGAGGAGCAATTCAAGGGCTCCGAAAAGGTTTATGCTCATGAGCTTTTCCACAAGCTACTTGGGAAGTACAAAAATGAAGGAGATGTCAGGAGCCACATTCTAAAGATGGTAAACGCTTCAAATAAATTGAAGACCCTGAAGTGCGAGCTAAGTGAAAATCTCTTAGTTATAATGATCTTAGAGTCACTTCCTGAAGAATTTGATCAATTTAAGATCAATTATAATTCCATGAAGGAAAAATTGTCTCTCTCTGAGATATCCCCCAGGATAGTCGAGGAGGAATAGAGGATATTGAGGGCAAATAAGGACCAAGCTCTTCATGTTAGCTCTAAAAAGAGGAAGCATGATGGGCCTACTTCTCCTCCAAAGAAGTCTTTCAAGAATGAAATGCCGAAGTCTAAAGGAAAGGAGATAGGACAGTCTTCAGGCAGCACTGCTGCTGATAATGTATGTTTCCACTGCAAGAAAGCAGGCCATTACAGAAAAGACTGTTCTGAATACATTAAGTGGATGCTAAAGAAAGGTACTGATGAAATCACTTTTGTTGATGAATCCTTTTATGCTGATTTCTCTAGTACATCTTGGTGGATTGACTCAGGTGCAACCTCTCATGTCTCTAACTCCATGCAGGGATTAAGTATGACCCAAACCACAGCAAGAGGAGCAAGAAGACTTAAAGTAGCAAATGGAGTTGAAGTCGACGTTGAAACAATAGGGTCACTTACCTTGGAGCTTCACACCGGCTTTAGTCTTAAGTTAAATAATGTTCTTTATGTACCTACTCTAAGTAGGAATTTGATTTCAGTCTCTTGTTTAGATGACGATATGTATGAATGCTTGTTTGGGCACAAACAATTTATTTTGAAATATTGTAATAAGGATGTTGGCCTCGGTGTCAGACGAGGCAAATTATATATGTTATCTTTTAATGATTATGCTTTGCATGTGAGAAATGTTTCTAATGATGAAAAGAAATGGAAGGGTACTAGCACTTCTTCGAAATTGTGGCACCGTCGTTTGGGCCACATTTCGAGGGGGAGAATGGAAAGACTTATTAAAAATGACGTACTCCTCCCATTAGACTTTTCAGATGCAGACATTTGTGTAGACTGCATTAAAGGAAAATATGCGAAAACAATTAAGAAAGGAGCCATAAGAGCCACAGGTGTCCTCCAACTTATTCATACTGACATATGCGGACCCCTGAATGTTAAGTCTATAGATGGTTTTGATTCGTTCATCACATTTACAGACGACTTCTCTCGATATGGGTATATTTATCCCATACGTGATCGCTCGGAAGCTTTGGACAAATTCAAATTGTTTAAAGCCGAAGTTGAGAACCAACTAAATGAGAAAATTAAAGTTGTACGATCTGATCGTGGGGGAGAATATTACGGAAGGCATGCTCCTTATGGGCAAATTCCAGGACCTTTTGTCAAGTTCCTTGCTGAAAATGGAATTGTTGCCCAGTACTCAATGCCTGGCAAACCTCAGCAGAATGGTGTGGCTGAGCGCAGAAATCGCACACTCATGGATATGGTGCGAAGTATGCTTAGTCATGCAAGTTTGCCAGTAAGCCTATGGATGGAGGCTTTGAAGACAGCTGCACACGTACTAAACCTTGCTCCTACTAAAGCAGCACCGTGCACACCTTACGAGATGTGGACGGGAAAGAAACCGAGCTTGAACTATCTACGTGTGTGGGGTTGTCCTGCTGAAGCTAGAGTTTTCAATCCACAACTTAAGAAGCTAGATCCAAAAACAGTTAGCTGTTTCTTTGTTGGATACCCTCATAGAGGAAAGGGATATCGCTTCTATTGTCCAGGTCACACCACTAAGTATGTGGAGACCCGACAAGCGGTATTTTTTGAGGATAATGAAGTCACAAAAATAAGAAAGATCGATCTTGAGGAGAAGCGGGTGTGTGCTCCAACCCCGGCCATCCAAGAGATTGTTCTCCCAATACAAAGGAGAGTAGCACCTCATGATGATTCTGAACCTTCAAGTTCAGGTCCTCAACCTAATGATAATTCTGAAGCTGATAATAATGAAAATGAAGAAGATCAGTCAGAAAATGAAGATCCTCAAGATAATGACGCTCCTCCACCACCGTCTCCTGTGAGAAGATCACAACGAGAAAGAAAGAAAGCCATCCCAGATGATTATATCATTTACATGGGTGAGGATGTGGAAGATATGGGAAAGGTGGAGGATCCAACCTCATACAAGGAGGCCATTGCAAGTACAGATTCGTCCAAGTGGCACATTGCCATGGAAGACGATTTGAAATCTATGGACTCAAATGAAGTTTGGGACTTAGTAGAAATTCCTGATGGTGCTAAAAGAGTAGGCTGTAAATGGGTCTACAAAACCAAGTATGATTCCAAAGGGAATGTCGAACGGTTCAAAGCTAGACTTGTGGCAAAAGGTTTCACACAGAGAGAAGGAATTGACTACAAAGAGACCTTCTCCCCTGTGTCATCTAAAGATTCCTTTAGGATCGTTATGGCTCTAGTAGCTCATTTCGACCTAGAATTGCATCAAATGGACGTTAAGACGGCGTTTCTAAATGGTGACCTTAAAGAAGATGTTTACATAACTCAACCGGAAGGTTTTGTTGTGGAAGGAAAGGAACATTTGGCATGTCGTCTAAAGAAATCCATCTATGGCTTGAAGCAAGCTTCAAGGCAGTGGTACCTCAAGTTCGATAAGATTATTAGAACTTTTGGTTTTACGGAAAATGTTGTGGACAACTGCATTTATGTCAAGTTTAAGGGCAGTAGGTTCACAATATTAGTCCTGTATGTGGATGACATATTATTGGCCTGCAGCGATAAGAATATGCTGCATGAGACCAAGAATTTTCTGTCTTCCAAGTTTGATATGAAAGATCTCGGTGAAGCCTCATATGTTCTTGGCATAGAGAGTCATCGAGATAGGTCTAAAGGTGTGTTGGGACTATCACAAAAGGCGTACTTTGAGCGAGTACTAAAGAAATACAATATGCATAAGTGCTCAGGCTCACCTGCTCCTATAGTCAAGGGCGACAAGTTTGGGACATTTCAATGTCCAAGGAACCAAATTGAAACTGATCAGATGAAGTCGGTTCCTTATGCTTCGGCTGTCGGAAGCATTATGTATGCACAAGTGTGCACACGCCCTGACTTAGCTTTTATTACCGGGATGCTTGGTAGATTCCAATCAAATCCAGGATTAGACCACTGGAAGGCCGCAAAGAAAGTCCTGCGCTATATGCAAGGCACGAAAGATTACATGCTTACTTATAGAAGGTCTGATAACCTAGAAGTTGTTGGTTATGCAGATGCTGATTATGCCGGTTGTGAGGACAGTAGGAAATCCACATCAGGTTATGTATTCACACTTGCCGGAGGAGCCATATCGTGGAAAAGCTCCAAACAAACAACAACTGCTACATCTACGATGCACGCATAATATATGGCATGTTATGAGGCCACTGGGCAGGCTGTATGGCTAAAGAATTTTATTCCCGGACTTAAAGTGGTTGACAGCATTTCAAAACCACTTTTGTTGTACTGCGATAATGAACCTGCAGTTTTCTATTCAAATAACAACAAGTCTAGTGCTGCTACCAAGCACATTGACATTAAGTACTATGTTGTGAAGGATAGAGTCCAGGATAAAACAATTGATGTTAAGCATATAAGTACAACTCGTATGCTTGCGGATCCGCTAACGAAAGGCTTACCACCTAGTATTTTTCGTGAGCATGTTGCCGGCATGGGATTACTGGAAGCCTTATGATTCTGGAATAAAGGGACCACTAAAAGAACCACTCCTATTAAGAAAAATGTTATCCATTTTGAAATAGGCTGGTATGCTATAGGTGTTGAGTTTCAACGATATTTCATTGATTGTTGTAACACCTCACTTTGGCATATTATTCCTATGGAGAATGGGCAAATGAAGTTAAAACTAACGATCAAGGGGGAGAATGTTGGTTGACCTATTAGTTTTAACAGGAATAAAGAAAAGACAGAAAAGGCAAATAAAAAGCCCAGTCAAAATAAACGTTAGGAGGAGGCCCACGAACCAACGATCGTGAGTTCCTCGTACGTAACTAACGCGCCCTGATCGGGGGCACTAAAACCAACTCGATGGTTTGGTCCCCTGTCGCTTGCGCCATATAAAGGAGGGAGCCTGGCAGCGATCGATCTCTCTCGCTCTCGATCTGCTTCTGCTTCTCCCTCACATCCAAACACCCTACCGATCTAGGGAGGCTCAGTAGCGACGGGAAGATCACTCCCTGCACCTCGCCTGCATCGAGCAGGCAACGATGGCCACTTCAGCAATGAGTAAAGTTTCCCCTTACCCCTCTATCTAATGTTGATCTGGTGTTCTAGTTGCTGGCAATTGTTTTCTATACAACACATCACGTTAGGTTTTTTCCATCAAAATCAACAATCAACTTGATATAGTACTCAATATTCATCGGATCCCAATAAACACAACATGTAGAATTACATAAAGATGATCTTGATCATGATAGGCAGCTCACAAGATCTAGACATGAGGCGCATGAAGGAGAAGACAACCATCTAGCTACTGCTATGGACCCATGGTCCAGGGGTGGACTACTCACGCATCACTCCGGAGGCAGGCATGACGATGAAGAAGGCCTCCGGTGATGATTTCCCTCTCCGACAGGGTATAAAATAAGCATGGAGTATCAAAAAATATAGATATGTTTACAACGTATCAGCTGCCCATGCTCAGGCCTGCCCACCCGTACCAATGAGAAATTTATCGCGACTGGTAGTAGGAAAATTGAGCATGAGTTGGATCCTGCAACATCGTTTGACTGCAATGGAAGAAGCAGTCTCATTAGCAAACAACTGAGACTCACAATGTGTATAGACAAAGTTTGCTCGCTTGCTACTTCAGAAAGGCTAGAAAGTCGGTGGGAAAATAGTACTACTCCCTCCGACCCATATTACTCTCTAATACGAATGTATCTACCAGGGCCGGGCCCACTGTTGTCCAAAATGTGCGGGCCGCATAGGGCCCCAAAATTTTATGTAGGCCTATTATATATATTTATAAAAATAAAAAAAGTAAATGTAATAGGCCTAAACGCATAGCTGGGCCGCAAACTGCTTGCGCATCTCGCCTCGTGGACTCCTTTGTGCGCTTGCCGCTGGAAAAAGGCAGAAGCCTGCAACATGTTGGATCGATCGATCCGAATTCATATCGATCATGGCCAGCTACAAGGAGACAAAATAGAAGTATAGGACTACAACGCCTCCGCATGGGACGCGACCGCCTCCGTGCCTCGACGCTTTGTCTCCTGTTCCGTGAACGCCGAGCCGCCGAGTTGCCGAACGGCCGAAGACGTGCACGAGGGATTCAATTTTAATCCACCAGCAGGCAGACAACGCAGATCGTAGGTCCGCAGACTGCATGTGAGTTCTGATCTTGTTCATCTTTTCTCTTCTATCTATAATTGCCGACTCGTCGTGATCGGCAACGTACAGGTTAGGGTTTCTTAGAGGCATTGGACAGAGCCAAGGAAATTGCACTTGAGTTGGATATTGGTGCGTCATTTTGTGAAAAGCGAGAAATTAAAAGAAAGAGACAGTTTGATGAGAACCCAGAGGACACAAATGTTGCAACACAGTCTGCGGAGGAATCATTTCGAGTCAACTATTTTATACCTCTTGTTGATCAAGCAAATTCCTCTCTCACAAGCAGATTTGAACAATATAAGGGCTACCAAAAGATCTTTGGTTTCTTATTTACCTCTGAAAGATTGCGGTCATTGGATAATGATAGCTTGAAATCTTCTTGTGGGAATCTTGAGGCTGCCCTTAGAAAAGATAAAAAATCTGACATTGATGCCAATGATCTATATGTTGAGCTGAAGTTTCTTCAAGATTTCATTCCAAAAGAAAATATGGGGCCGGTTGAAGTTCTTAATTTTTTAAAGCGGCATGATTTTTTTCCCAATGCAAGTATTGCATATAGAGTTTTGTTGACCATTCCTGTCACGGTTGCATCAGCAGAACGGAGCTTTTCAAAATTGAAGCTATTGAAGTCATATATGCGTACTACAATGACACAACAGAGACTCAATGATTTGGCCACAATATCACTTGAGAGTGAAGTGTTGGAGAAGATTGATTATAAGAATATCATTGAAGATTTCATTTCGAAGAACCCTAAAAGAATGAAGTTGTTCAAATAACATTGTGCATTCGGGAGTTGACTAGGTATGATACTTAATATATCTCATTTCAATGTAAGATATTATGATATATTATAGTTGTTCAATAGTTTAAATTTTCTAGTAAGATAGGGCCCCATTATAGAGTTTCGCCTAGGACCCCGGATTTTGCCGGCTCGGCTCTGGTATCTACCACTAAAATATGTCTAGTAACATCTACATTAGCGAAGAGTACTATGAGTCGGAGGGAGTACTGTGTTTTTTAAAGAATAGTATGGTTCTAATAATATGAGTTACAACGTATAGTTCACAGGGAGGATTTACAACCGGTTGTGATCCGGGCAAAGAAAACATGAAAGAACACAAAAAGAGAAAGTAGAAATTAAGAAAGCCTAGCTAGCTGACTAGTACGGTTTGAACGCCGGCCCCGCGAAGCAAAAACCCACAGCTCTCTCGCGCGGGAGCTTCTCCGCACTCCGTGACGCCTCCAAGCTACACCCGCCCTCACGGCCACATGGGACCGACGGCCTGGTGACCCTACCAGTCAGTGACTTCACGTCAGGTGACAAAAGCTGGAGGGTTTGTCCGGACCTGTGACCCTGCGCCTCACGGACTTGAGCCTTGATCAATAAACCTGTCCGTCTATCCCCTCCCTCCATTAGACACTGCACCGTTTCTCCCCCTTCTCACTGACGGTGGGTCCACGAAGCAGCAGAGGCCCACAGGTCATCAACGCTGGTCTAGCAGAGTGTGCGTAAGTTATGGGTTGCCGACAGCTGGAACAGGACGCGTGTATAGATCACATCAAGAGCGAGCCGAGCCGAGCCGCCCGTCTTGAACGAGCCGATGACGCGAGAGGGGTTAAAGGCATCCGGTCGGCTCATCCGATTCCAGTAGTCAGTGCAGTTGGAGAAGCAGCATTCAGTGCTCCGCTTTGGATCCTCCTGCATTCCCTGCAGATCGATCCGCGCAAGCAATCGCGCTCCCGATCCTGGATCCCCGGATTGGCCCGATCAGGCGGCCATTGCAGCCAATTCGGTCGCACGAGCGGAGCCGGAGCAGGTGAGCTCAAAGTACTGATTTCTTGTAATTCTTGATCCCGCATTCTGTTTTGCCCTCTTAATTCCGATTCCTCTGATTGCGAATTGCCGCCGCTGGGGTTTTTTCTGGGTTGGCGAATTGCGGTTTCTGCAATGCTCGGTTGCGAATTGCTCGATCTGGGTTTATTATCGCTCGGCTTCGATCTGGATTCTAGTCGATCTGCCCCGCCATTAGCTCTGGAATTCCACATCCGGGGTCAGCGCCACTCTCTGTATCGGCGAGCGTTGAATTCAATCGTGGATCAAATCTGAATTGTTTCTTTACTCCATTTAGTAGTAAGCATTGGAATTTCCGCGCCACCTCCACTTCAAAATTGCGACTGAATTCTCCACGTGTCCACGATTCCGTCTGATTTTCATTGCACTGTACCAATTGCGATCTCTGGTCCACTCAATATTCCATCCCTGGATAGAATTCCTAGTTCTACCATCACTCCGGTTTCCATCTCCGCAAGATTTTTCAATTCAAGATTTTACTTTTCAGTAAGATCTTGACCTGGAAATTAATTAATTAATTGATCCAACTTTATTCGATCCAGTAACCAATATTATCCTGGGCTCTGTAGCAAATTCTAGTTTCCTAACTTACATCCCCATGCATTTGTAGTGAGAATTACGTTAGGAACTGCAGAATTAATTGGCATTCTTTGTACTGTAGCTTCACTATCACAGTCCATCTGGAGCAACTTTGAGCAGTTCGATTCGATCGTGATTCACTTGGATTGGATGCATGCGTGGCCAGTAGTAGTGGGAATTGCATTACGAACTGCAGAATTAGTTGGCATTCTTTTGGGGAATTGCATTACGACGTTGTACTGTAGCTTCACTATCACAGTCCATCTGGAGCAACTTTGAGCATGTCGATTCGATCGAGATTCACTTGGATTGGATGCATGCGTGGCTAGTAGTGGCGTATTACTTGGACACATCGCTTTCACGGTTGCTACTCCAGCAAGTAACAAGCAATTCTTGCAGCTAGCTATAGCTGGTGGTGGGTCCTGATGAGTTAGTGTATTGCCGGTTCATCGTCATCATGGTTAATTGGTTATTGGTTGCCTGTCATCAGTTCGATTGAGATTTACTCAGATCCGGATCAAATTGCACGGAAGCGTCAGTCACATCATCTTGACCTTTTTCAGGAGTGGAATTTTTCGTCTCAAAATACCCAAATTCTCGTGCAAATTACGTGTTAGGAGTGAAAGGAAAAATGGATCATGAATTCAACTCCTGCATTATCAGTCTGTTAAGGCTGACCTAGTGCTGGAATTCTGCTGTGGTCTAAAGTGGCTCTAGCTGAATGATTTATGTGCATCAGCTTTCAACCAGTCCTCAAGATTTCACGTGTTTGATTATTGCACTCTGGTGTATATCCTTAACATCATGCCAATTTTAGGAACTTTTCTCTGTCACTGGGTTGATGGCGCCATTTATTGATTTTGGTGTTGAATGATAATCGTACCATTTTCCTTGTATCCAGTTAGTTGTGTACTGACTGAATTTTGGTTCCACACCTTTCACCAGGGAGGGATCGGGCTAGCGAAGCGGCATGATGATGGGGACTGACATATGTACTTCGCGTATACTGTCTCTGCCTCGGTACGAGGGCGGTGACGAGGAGCTCACGGTGCTTCCCCGGCACACCAAGGTCATTGTCACCGGTAACAACCGAACAAAGTCTGTATTGGTCGGCCTGCAGGGTGTTGTCAAGAAGGCTGTTGGTCTCGGAGGCTGGCACTGGCTGGTGAGTTTTCGTTCCAATTGTTTGTACACCCTGCTGAAACTTTGCTTAGTGGCTTGATCTCTATCTTGAAATTTGCAATTTTTCTGGTAAAAAGAATAATATCTCTTGACTTTTCTTTTCAGAAAGTAGCTTGTAAGCAATTTTAATTTGAGAGTAGTATGACTATTATCTTAAAAGTTAAAGATAAATGAAATCCTAGTGGAAAACAGCATCCACATACGGATAGGTTGTTCCAGTTCCTGACATATTATTGTGAAAGTAGATTCTGAAGAATGGTGTAGAGGTGAAGTTGCAGAGGAATGCTCTGAGTGTGTTGGAAGCTCCAACTGGCAACGAAGATGACGATGACATTGATGGCGACAATTCATTCTGCAGCAGCTTCGACATGGGAGAGAAAGACATGAACTACTGTAAGACCATGCCATGATCTGCAGTGTAGCCAAATAAATGCTTTAAACTGTCAGTAGCACGACCGACTAAGCATTTTTCTTCTGTTTTTGAGCAGCAACCATGGAGTACCAGAAACCTAAAAAGCCAAGGGTTCGGCACACAAGGCCATGGTCTCCCTGTACGACGTCCAGCAGCCGAGGAGGCAACTCCCACTCGAGTTCCAAGCTGCGAGCGGTAATCACTGTTGCTATCTCACAAAAACTAAATATTGTGTCAAAGCCAGTGTGAAACCTAAGATCACATGGCCTGGGCCATTGTTAGGTAGGATCTGTCTTTGTCTTCACTGTCACTAGCTAGGTTCTCCTGGTTTTGCTAGATGCATACCTAATTGAAGATAATTTCATTCGTTGTCTTGTGTCCTGGCATCCTAATCTCAGACTGAGCATCATCGTGACATTGTACTGATCCAGTGATCTTTTTGGCTTTTAGAGAGTAAACCTGACAAAGCTTGGAAGGCTCACATTATGGAGATATTGGAATCATTTCAATCTTGTAAGCAGCCTGGGCCTTCTTGAGCAACAAACTGTCCATTCTAAAAGTACCACTTTGTGATTCATTACTGATGTATATACTGGATGCTGGAAAACCTGCAGGTAAGCATGAACCCCAGCCCATCAGAGGAGCAGCTCTTCCATGGGGTCCAGCAGCATTTCCAGTCCCAGGTATATAGTTGCAGGAAACTTGTCTGAAACTATGTCTTGTTTGGGTTTCTACTAAGACAACAGAAAATATCCCTCCAAAAAAACCAATCTAATCTCAAACTTTTTTCCTACCTCCTCCAAATGCTAAAAAACAGCAATTGGATGAGTTGCAGGTGATCCTGGGGTTCATCCAGACAGCGAAGAGGCGCAAGACCTGTACAGCCCCTAGCAATTCCTCAGATGCATGCTGCACTTCACCTAACTAGTGTTGTCTGTTCTTAGTAGAGAGAGTGATTCTCAGGAGCTTAGATGCATGTGCTTAAGTTAATCTTAGTCTTGAGAAGTGAACAGAGTGGAACTGTGCATTTGACCAGTACAATTTCTCTAATTTTTCTTCTTAATCTTTACCCCTGTAATGAGCAGTTAATGTTATAAGCCCTTGAACCCAAACCCCTTGTTGTGAACTGACCACCATTCTCGGTTATTTGGAGATATAATAATACAATGTGAAGCTCTGAACGGATGGAGGAGTTGTTGTTCAACAATGTGTCTTTATTCCAATCCATGTTTATTTTCTGTGTGTTTTTGTTAACATATTTTATCTAGATATAATCTCTACAGTACTCCAAATGAACAATATCCTACTTTTAATAGTACCAAGTTCATATCTCATGCACATCTTGTTTGGTCAGTGACCATATTCTCTTAATCAAAATTTGCTACAATTCCGTTTTTACGGTCAACCACTTGCATACCTTTGTCGCATGCCATGATTTGTCGAGGGCAAACACAGAGATTACCTGTTTATTGTTTTCTAACACGCCTGTCTTTTCCCAAAGTCCCGACTGCGAAATGCTCGTAGCACTTGATTAGGATTCCCTTAGCTTGTAGCACACCGTGATTAATTAATAAGTAATATTAGGGTGTGGATTAGACAAGAGCCATGCATTAGGGGTCTCTTCCGTAATGATGCCTAAGCACGCACTCTTCCCAGATTCCAAAAGGCTGTCCTTATGCCAGACCTTGCAAGTCCGTTTGCTCGACCTCTCTCTGAAGAAGCATGGGCTGAATTTCTCACATTTCAGGGTATGTTGCAGTCTGTTGTCCTTCAGACTGAAGATGATTCATGGTCTTTCTTGTGTTCTGCCGGTAAATTCCGTGTCAGCAAGGCTTATAAGCTACTAATGGGCGATTCGATAATTCACCAGTCCTTCCTATTGGCACGTTCTTCACAACAGGCTATAGATTTTCTGCAAATAAAAACTTTCATCCTTATATATGGTTGCGTTCTATGTGATTCAGTTGGATTAGAAACATGATGGCATCTTTTCTTTCAGTGTTCTTTTGCTACCAGCTGCTGGCAATATCTTTACCCATCTTGCACACCTCTGGCCAGCACCATTCAGGATCATATTCATAGTCTCGAGCAGCTCCACAATTTGACTTTTTGTTTTCATGGCGATCGTTATTTTTTTAGGGAAAGGTGATCGTTATTTCAAAGCCGCAGAGCAGAGTGTGAAACTATTGAGACGGGCTTAGCCCACATGGGTCCGCCTAATTCACATATCATGGCCTGCTAGTAGCTAGATGGATCGACGCATTGGGTTTCCTATTTCGGTGATTCCTATTTAACGCTTCACACGTCCGATACGAGTCAACGAGGAAACGACTCGGTAGCCCACGCGCGCTGGGTAGTCCTGTACTCCGACCTGGTCGGCCGCCTTCTCCATCGCCGGTGCCTCCCCTTGCCGATTGCTTTGAAATTCGCGCTAACGGGCCGACACGGGGTGTGCGGAGCGGCGTCCCGCTCCGACCTGGTCGGAGCATAGGGATTGCCACGCGCGCTACCGAGTATCGTTTCGCTAAAGCGCTTCTCTGATGGGCTCAGCCCATTAACATTTCCATCGTTTGCTCCGTAATACCGTTCGCTCTTCATTCGTTATCGGTCGGTGATAAATCAGGTAGAGCGCCAGTCCAGGTGAAGTCAGTCCGTTTGTTTATTTTTCCTTCTTTCTTGTTTTTTTTCTCTAGTTTCCTTCGGTATTGTTCTTTCACGCATGTGACCTTCAGATACGTGTCCTTCATTTATCTTATTTTAGTTTTTAGTTAGCTTTTTTATTATTATTTGTTTCTTATTCTCTTAAGTTGTAATTTTGTTCCCGGATTTTTTGTACTTTTTGTTCCCATATTTTTGTTCCAGTATTTTTGTTTCTAGATTTTTGTAATTTTGGTTCCCAAATTTATGTAATTTTTGTTCCTAGATTTTTGTAACTTTTGTTCCTGAATTCTTGTAATTTTGTTCCTAAATTTTTGTATTTTTTGTTTTAGGATTTTAGTTCTCAGATTTTTGTAATTTTGTTCCCAGATTTTGTAAATTTTGTTCCTAGATTTTTGATCCGCGATTTTTTTAACTTTTGTTCCTAGATTTTTGTTCCTAGTTTTTTGAAATTTTGTTCCTGGATTTTGTTCCTAGTTTTTTTTAACTTTTTGTTCCCAGATATTTGTAATTTTGTTTCCCAGGTTTTATAACTTTTGTTCATGGTTTTTTGTAACTTTTGTTGTCGGATTTTTTAATTTTTGTTCTCAGATTTTTTTGTAATTTTAGTTCCTAGTTTTTTGTAACGTTTGTTCCTAGATTTTTGTAACTTTTGTTCCCAGATTTTGGAAAAAAAAATCCTAGATTTTTGGTCCCAGATTTTTTAAACTTTTGTTCCTGGATTTTTGAAATTTTTGTTCCTAGATTTTTATAACTTTTGTTCTCAGATTATTGTAATTTTGTTTCCCACATTTTTTAACTTTTGTTCTCGGATTTTTTTAATTTTAGTTCCTGGATTTTTGTAATTTTAGTTCCCAAATTTTTATAATTTTTCTTCTCAGATTTTGGTAATTTTTGTTCCCAGATTTTTAAAATTTTTGTTCCTGGATTTTTTACTTTTGTTCCTATATTTTTGGAATTTTTGTTTCCATATTTTTGAAAATTTTGGCTATTTTTTTGTTCCCATATAGTATTATGTAACTAATTTACTACGGATAACTTAAAAGGAACAAACGGATCACACATGGCCTAACAGCCTTGGCCTATTCGTAATACTACTACGTTCACATCTTATATGTACTAACTCTAGCAGCACACCGTGACGTAGGCCAATGAAAAAAAATTAGAACACGCTGAGCCAGACCAATGTAACCAGTGGCGGAGCTTCAGAGAAAATCTTGGGCGGGCCAAGACAGAGCACAAAAATTGCAATTCTAAACCAAATCAATTCTTCTCTGATTAACTTGCCCATGGTACCTAAACTGCAATTTGTAAACAACAATAGATTAATTATTCACGCTACCAAATTGTAGGCAAATAATTTCAGTTGCTAGAACTAAGATACAATGGTAATATGGTATTGCCGTGAAGTGATATGGGGAAAGTGAGTGCCTCTCAGCTGACACTTGTGGCGTGCACCGGGCGCCGATCTGCAGCAGAAAAATCGGCTAGGAAATGAGAGCTTGTGGTATAGGTCGCTGAATAGCCGATGCTAGTTGTCTTGTCTCTCTGCTGCGTCTGCGGAATTTAGGATGGGGTCTGGGAGGCGGGCGCCCTAATGCGCTACTTGCTGCCAGACGGTCACCGGCGATTTAGACAAAATTAACCCAAACTTGAAACGATTTCAAATAATAAACCTTCGCCGAAACTATTTCAAAAAAATAACCCCTTTTTGCATCGCCATTCACGGTGGCGACGCAGAAGCTTGTGCATCGCCAGGAGGAGTGGCGAGGCGGTGGCGGCCACGTCGGCATGGTGGGGCCCGAAGCCGATAGTGCTTCGCCACTGGCAGTGGCGGAGCACAAGAGCCTGTTAGGGTTTGGTCCCCGTTCTGCTTTCCGCGTGGTGAATTCATGGTATATTCTCTAGTGTTTGGTCTCGGCAATGATCGGAGATACGTTTTGACTTGAACATGTTAACTCCTGCTATGGTGAAAGAGCATGGAGCCCCCATGTGTGGTTTTGGTAATTAATGACAATCTCTATGGACTAATGTTTGCATTGAGTTATATTTGTAGGACATGTTCATAGACAATGCTTGAACCATATGTAGGCTTCAAGGTTGTAAGAAGGATCAAATGAAGAACTTTAAGTGATGACCAATGTGTTATTCAAGGAAATATCGAAAGAATGGTCATATGAGAATTGAGCTTATTGCAACTATGTCTTGAAGAATATAATTGAGTGGACATTTGTGTTTACCTTCAAGACATCATCATCATGAAGGAAGAAGGAAGGATACAAGGTTGATCAAGTCAAAGTGCAAATATGGGATTCAAGTTGATCAACTCTCAAAGCATACATAATGTATCGAGTGGGATCTTGTGATCTCGGGCTAGGATATTATTAAGTTGTGATCGTCTTCATGGATGTGAAGTCAAGTTCAAGATGTGCCATCTCAAGGATATTATATGCTTGATGCATGTATTCTATTTGGTGGTAATGTCTATGTGAAGATATTCCTAAGAGAGTCTTTCCCATATTGATTTATGGGGGAGCAATTCGCAAGACTTCACCAAGCAATCAAGATCAAGAAAGGTGTTCCAACTTGAGGAAGACAAGACGGTCATAATCTAGCTCAAGTGGAATGCGCAAGGAAAAGATATGCTTAAAGAGAGTCTTTCCCATAGTGTGTATGGGGGAGCAATTCGTAAGACTTCACCAAGCAATCAAGATCAAGAAAGGTGTTCCAACTTGAGGAAGACAAGATGGTCATAATCTAGCTCAAGTTGAATGCACAAGGAAAAGGTATGTTCTTGATAGGGTTCCTTTCTTACCGGTCTCTTGTGTTAGTTTGGAGACCGGGTTATAGGATTGGTAGCCGTACTATCAAGAGGGGCTCTCGAGTGAGTAACTTAACCGCATCGTTCGAAGAGAGCTCAAACCTTTGCATATTTGCCATCATCTTTCTTGGTTCTTATTTGGCTTTTATCCATGTGAGGTTTTAGAGCTTGTGGTTAATTCCATGACAAGCTCTAACTCATCAAAAAGGGATTTTGCATGAAACACTCATTGTGTTTTTGGTGTTTGGAGGTTTTACCGGTTCGACTTTGAAGAGAGGTCAAACCTCTCATCATTTGGTTTTATCCTCCCTTGTTGGACTATGATGTTTCTATGCATATACTTGTAGAGCTCGTTGTTGTGATTCCAACGAGCCCAAGATCATCAAAAACGGAGTCCGGATGCTCAAGTTATGGTCGTTTTCGTGTTGGTGTTTCTGCCAGTTTTTGGTGGCCGGAGTCTCCGGCCCGAGACGCAAAGTCTCCGGCCCAACTCCGGCCTGGCACCTGCTTAGTCCGTCCTGAGGCCCCCGAATGACCCCGGGGCACCGGAGACTCCGGCCCAGGGGTGGAGACTCCGGCCCTGGAGTCACTTAGGGCGGAGACTCCGGTCCTCTAGGCCGGAGACTCCGGCCCTAGTGCCCAGCAACGGCTAGTTTTCGTGGGGGACCTATAAAAGGCCCCCTTCTTCCTCCTTGGGCTGGTTGGCTTCCTATTCTATCTCTCCTCCATTGTTGACCTTGAAGCTTTGCTCTATCTCTCAATCCCTCCAATGATTCTTGCATCTTCTTGAGGGAAAAGAGAGAGGAGATCTAGATCTATCTTTCCACCAATCAAAATCTCCTCTAAGTGAGGGGAACCATTGGGATCTAGATCTTGGAGTTCATTTGTTGATTTCCTTTGTTCTTCCTCTCATATCTCTCCATAGCATTAGTTGCTTTGGTAGGATTTGAGTAAGAAGGATTTGAGCACTTTGTGTGCTCTTGCCATTGCATTTGGTGCATCGGTTTGAGTTCTCCTCGGAGATTCGGTAAGTGGAAGTTGTGAGCTTATTACTCTTGGGTTCTTGGAACCCTAGACGGCTTAGTGGACTTTGTGGCATATACTTGGGGCCTCCAATTAAGTTGTGGAGATTCCCCAACCTTTGTGGTGCCTTTGTGGCAATTCTTGGGAGCCTCCAATTAAGTTGTGGAGTTTGCCCCAAGCTTGTACGGGTTCGGTGACCGCCCTCAAGTGTTCCATAGTGGATCGTGGCATCTTGCTTTGTGCGAGGGCGCGAGGAGAATAAGGTGAGCCTTTGTGGCGTTTGGTGTGTAGCGTGCCTCCGCATCTTGAGGTGAGCCTTTGTGGCATTTGGTGAGCATTGTGCTACCACATCTCAAGGTGAGGCCTTTGTGGCGTTCGGAGTGCATTAAGCCGCCACACCTCTCCAACGGAGACTAGCTTCCTTTGGAAGTGAACTTCGGGATACATCTTCGTCTCCTTCGTGCCTCGGTAACTCTTATCCGAGCTCCACTACTTATGCACTTCATTTGTGATAGCCATCGTGCTTGAAGTTATATACCTTGCTACTTGTCTTGCTTAACATAAGTTGTTGGTACACATAGGTGAGCCTAGTTTATTAGGTTTTGTAAGCTTGTCAAATTAAACATTAGTTTATTTCCGCATTTGTACAAGCCTTTCGTAAAAGTTTTAATCGCCTATTCACCCCCCCCTCTAGGCGACATCTGTGTCCTTTCAATTGGTATCAGAGCTAGGTCTCTCATTTTAGGCTTCACCGCCTTGAGAGCAAAGATGTCGGCTAGGGGATTAGTGCACAATGACACTTTTATATTCGATGGCACAAATTATGATACTTGGAAAATTCACATGCTTAATTATTTTCGGGTCATGGACCCATCTATGGAGCGAATTGTAGATGCGGGTTTTTCTCCTCCAAAGGATACTCAAAATCTATCTTTAGAGGATAAGAAAAACTTGTATCTCAATGCTCAAGCTTCTCATGTGATTATTAATGCTTTGAGCGATGTAGTTACCTTCTCCTTCACGCCTTTTCGGAGCGCTCATGAGTTATGGACAAAGCTTCAAGAAAAATATGATGTGTCCAAGTTTATTGAGGATGAGTGTATTCCTTCCACTTCTGGCCGTGATGAACTTTCTTCCACTTCACCGATGTGTGGCAAGACACAAGGTAATGACATGGTGAGTGGTGATGGAAATTGCAATGTTGATAGTGAGCTTACTTTTGATAATCATTCATCTCGATCTCATTGCAATGCTTCATCTTTGGACTTTAACACTTCTAGCACCATAAATGCTTTACATGCTTGTGTTAGTCCTTGCATATCATGTGTAAGTTGCTTAAATAAATCTCATGATGATATGCTTGCTCTGTCTAGTGGCCATGATAAAAATGCCTCTATTTCCTCTAGTCTTTGTGTGGCTAACAATGTAGAGGAAACCGGAGATTCTATTGGCCAAGACAAAGTTTTGATTGGAGCTTCAAGTAATTCATCCTCATCATCATCTCTCGGTTCCCACATATGTCTTATGGCTAGGGATTCAAAGGTAACTCCTTCTTTGGAACCCACTATATCTAGTGATCATGAAGAAGAGGATGATTATGTTGCCTCTTTAAAAAAGAAGGGAGAAATAGTTTTTCTTGCTATTGGTAAGAAGAACAAAATTGCTTGCTCTAACTTTGTTGATATTTTGGTTGCTGCTATTGAGAGCCAGAAAATTATTGATGAGCTTCAATCTCATGATGAAGAGCAAGAAGAAACTATTGAGAATCTTCATAGTCTTGCCAATGATTTTAAAAAGACTCTTTTAAAAGAACAAGCCACCAACGAAACTCTTGAGGAGACTTTTGCTCTAGAATTGTCTAAAGTAAAGGGAAACCATGATAGAGCTCTTGTGGTGGCAAATGATTTAAAATTAAAAAATGATAAGCTTGTTTTTGTTAATGCTAAACTTCTTGAGGATGTTGAGCACCTCAAAGATGGCTCTAGGGACATTGAGAGTGTGCTCACCAAACTCACCGAGTCACATGAGCAACTAAAAGCTTCTTATTTAAAAGAGTGTTCCAAGTTGCCTTCTCCTCTTTCGGTTAATCATGATGCTTGTGCTACTAACTCTACTTCTTGTGAAGCATCTATCTTGAAGGAGAATGTTGAGCTAAGGGCTCAACTTGAGTTGCTAACTAGCAAGTATGGGATATTGGAGGAAAGTCATGAAAAGCTATCTAGCTCTAATGAGGATCTTCTAGTTTCCAATGCTCGCCTAAAGTTAGCTTATGAGGATATGTCTACAAAGGTAACATCTTGTGAACCTCATGTGGTCACTAGCACTACTTCCCAAAATGCTATATTGCCATGTGCTAGTCCTTGTAATTCATCCACTCATACTATTGCTACATCTTGTGATGAATTACTCTCCTTGCCTTGTTGCTCTAACATTATAGCTTCTACTTCCTCTAGTACTTGTGTTGTAACTAACCATGTAGAGGAAATTAAAGAGCTCGAGGCCCAAGTCACTTTGTTGAAGAAAGACTTGGTAAAAAGTCATGAAGGGAAGTCCAAACTTGACAAGATGTTGAGTGCACAAAAATCCCCCAATGACAAGAGTGGACTTGGATTTATCTCCAACAATAAGACGAAGTCCAAACTCTTCAAGAAGAAGAAGGGCCAAGAGCAAGTCAAGAATCCGGCCAAGATTGTTTGCTTCAAGTGCAAAATTGAAGGGCATCATGTTAGGTCTTGCCCATTGAAGAAGAAGCATCTAAGTGAGAAGCAACAAGGGAAGAGGCCTCAAGCTCAAACTCAAGTCCTTCCTCAAGATGAAGAAAAGCTTCCTCCTAAGAAGAATCAACCCAATGCTCCCATTGTGGAGAAATCAAATGAGAAGAAAGGAAAGATAAGATCTTGCTACATATGCCGTGAGAAGGGTCACCTTTCTTCTACATGCTCTATTGGTAACTCATCCAACCCTATCATAATCAATGATGCTTATTCACTTTGCAAGGATAAGGTTGGAAATGTGTTTGCCAAATTTGTTGGTACTCAAAGTGGTGTCAAGAAAAGAACCATTTGGGTTGCCAAACCTATTGTGACTAACCTCTTAGGACCCAACTTGGTTGGGGACCAACAAGCCAAAACTTGATCAATAGGTGTCTAATGGAGGGCATTGGAGACTTGGCTATATCATGAAGAATTAAGGGATCTTCATTAATTATATTGTCTCAAGTCAAGTCAATTGGATTATCTTATTTCTATCATATATCCATTGTTCCTCCTTGCGGTAACATGTATTCAACTTATCTACATTGAAAGTTACTCGCCCCTTTGCATGTGTTTGGTTTTGTATCTTGCATGTGTTTGTATATGGTGTGCTCCCTACTTGCTTTATTTTGAGTAATGAATTATGTGCATGTTGGTTGCACACCATGTACGATTGTTATCGTTGAGCCCATTGCATCTTGATCTATCTTACTTGGCTCTTGGGAGTGATTAATGGACCATCCCATTTTGGGAGAGTGATATGCTTTGGCACTTCACAATCCTAAAAATGTGTGTACATGAGGAATACCACTTAGTGTTGATATTTAAAGATTATCTAGTCTCTATGTGGTATGTCATTTTCATGAGAAATTCAAATTCTATAATGTCCATTAATCATCTTGTTGGATTCTATTTGCCTCTTGTTGGTAAAGTTTAATTTTCTAGGTTTGGAGATTCCATTGGTTCTACCCCGGAGACTCCGGTGGTTCTACCCCGGAGACTCCGGTGGTTCTACCCCGGAGACTCCGGTGGTTCAACCCCGGAGACTCCGGTCCCCCTCGGAATTTCCGGGCCCTATGGAAATTGACTTTAACAACTTATTTGAAAATTGGTTTTATCACATTATGGGGGAGTATTGTGCTTTGTGCATATTACAAATCCATGAAATGTGTATATTTGAGGTTGTGTCACATAGTGTTGATATTGTAAATTATCTTGCTTCTATGTGGCATGTTTTCTCGAACAAGTTCCAATTTGCCAAATTGTTTATTGCTCTTGTTTTGGATCTTGTTTGTGAGATACTTTCTTGATAGGGTTTTCCTAAAATGTGGAATACTACATCAAAGTTGGAAAACCATTTGCTTCAAGCTATCCTAATCATTGCTTTGCATGATTGTTTAACTATTTGAGTCTATCAAGAATATCTTTGTTTGGCATGGTGCTTAATTCTTATCCTTTTCATATGCTCATTTGTTGTGAAGATGATCTTGGATTTATGTGTAAACTACCACCGAAAATAACTCCATATACCTCTTCTCCTTGGAAAATTGGTAATCTATCATGTGGTATTTTTTATATTGATCATCTTCATCTTGGCTATTGCTTTTAATTGCCTTATCTCTCGCCAAGAAATGTAATTGCTTTAACTCCCATTGTCTTTCTTGACTCTTGTGATTCCATTTGATTTTGTTGAACTTATTTTGTGTTATTTCTATGTAGGTAGATGTGATGATCCCATTTGTGTGCATTTTGTATTCAAATGCAAAATCATAAATAATGCACTAATCTTGGGGGAGCTCTCCTATATTTGTTATAACACACTCCTGTGCTTATTTCAATTGGTTTTGATTATTGTTGGAAGTCAAATCTTTTCTTTTTGGTACTTAGTGTGCCATCATAAAAAGTGTGGAGAGTTTGGTTTGTTGTTGGAACCTTGCTCTCTTTGGGAGTTGCTTATCTCATTCCTTGTAATTTGTTTTTCACTCTTAAAATGAGATATGTCTTTGAGCATGTGTGTTTTAGTTATCCTTATGCTCATTGGCTTTTGCCTAGTTCACTAGTTGAACTTTGGAGTCAATCTTGTGTTGATTTGATTCTTTGATATAATTTGGACAACCTTTTGTAGCTTCACAATTTCGTGTGCTCGCTTGTCCTTCTTGGTGTTTTGTCCAAATTGTATCTCCTTTGGCTCTTGAAAGTCTTGTGCATGCATATTTACTGAATGTATATTGTATGGCATGCTTTTGCTTTCTTTGATCTAATATATAGGAGAAACTCCATCAAATCCTAAATCGGCTAAGATGTGCATGAAATTCAAGTTCATATCTATTGCACATATTTATGTGGAGTTTGTCCTATATATTGTAGTTTCTCTAACTACTTTGGACCCAATGAGTTTGGGGACCATCTTGTACTTGAACTTTGTTTTAGGTACATGAAGATATATTGGTGCTTGTCTCAATAATAAGGATGAAGTGGTGACTAAATGATAATTTGAGGCAAGCTAGGATTATTGAAGAACTCCTATCTACTACATCCTACCTTTAATATCTCGGTAACAAGTATCTTATCATGCATACCTTTCTAGTATCCAACCTTGTGTAGGTTGTTTCATGGCATGGAAAATCATTATTTGCAAATGTTGTGCTTCTTGCAAAGGTCTTAATGAAACCTCTTTATTGCAATTGTGAGTAATTTGAGATGAGTGCATATTATTGGGAACATATAAAATCATGCTCATGATTCTCCTATCCCATATATGTCAATTTAGCAATTTTATTGCATATCAATTCCCCAAGTTCTCACATGTGCAATATGGTTGAAAGTGTAAATTTATTACTTTCTTTTGGTATTCATCTTTGTGATACTTGTTGCTTTTCTCAAAGCATCCCAACTATCTCTTTCCCTTGTTGATATTTGTGATGTCTTTGACTTGTTTGTGGTTGAAGTTCATCAATATACAATAAGAAAATTTGAGCCTTTGGCCGTGCTTTAAAAGCAAAATTCTCATTGGTATATTGCATGACTTCATTTTGGATATCATGTTCTATTCTTAGTATCTATTTTGTGTGTACATATTTCTTTGTGATAATTATCTTTGTGATGTTGTCTACTTAGAAACTTATACACATGAGAGATGATATCTCCTTATTTGATATCTTATTTGAACCTTATGTGTTGGGATGGAATGCTAAGCAATTTCCTTCATTAAAGACTATGTGGATGCTCTATGATTATCCTTGTATTAGTCTTATAATATGCTTTGTCATTCATATCACACATTCCTTTGGTTGAGCCTTTTAATATGTTGTCCCTTGCTTGTTGCTCAACCATTTGTTTGATGCAAGTGTTAAGCTTAATTTCTTCTCTATGATCTCTTGCAAATGGTTGCGTTTTAAATGTTATTGAGGGAGTGAGGATTCCATGTTGTGCAAATTGTATTCAAATGCAAACATTCCATTTTTTTGCACGTACCTTGGGGAGCTTCCTCATTTCATTTAAAGCACCATTTTGCGGTTATCATAGTATTTGACTTCACTTGGTATCATTTTGTTTTGAATAATATTGAGGGAGTGATGATTCCATGTTTATGCACCTCATACTTTAATTCAAATAGAATATTTTGTGCACAAACCTTGGGGAGCTTCCTCATATTATTTAGAGCACCCTTTTGGTCTTATCATAATATCTTTATTCAATTTGTTCTTTGGATCGATTGATTGGTCTCTTCATTTGTTGAAGTTTATCCACCATGTGATCTTATTTTATTGCAATCTTTGATCCTCAATATAGGTTGATTTCCTCTGAGTTTTCATATTTGGATATGTGCATATATTTTCAATTATACTTTTGGTTTATGCACACATTATGGAGGAACTCTCACTATATTGGCCTTCTAAGTTTTTCCGCCCATTTCGGCAATTGGTGCCAATGGGGGAGAAGTTTCGAGGGTTTAAAGGGAATTGGGTTTATGCTTTGGTTTTGTTCTTAAGCATTTGCCTTTCATGCTTTGCATGGTTGAGTATATAGAGGAAACTCCACCAACAACCTTGGTTGGCAATATATGCAATGAAATCAAGATCATTCACACGTGCATAGATTGTGGGGGAGTTTGCTCTATATATGGTGGTTTTTACTAACATCACATACTTGTGTAGTATTTGATGTTAGTGCAAACCATTTTGGTTCCTTAAATTCATTATATAAACCATCTCAAAGAGATTGTCATCAATTACCAAAATGGGGGAGATTGAAAGAGCATGGAGCCCCCATGTGTGGTTTTGGTAATTAATGACAATCTCTATGGACTAATGTTTGCATTGAGTTATATTTGTAGGACATGTCCATAGACAATGCTTGAACCATATGTTGGCTTCAAGGTTGTAAGAAGGATCAAATGAAGAACTTTAAGTGATGACCAATGTGTTATTCAAGGAAATATCGAAAGAATGGTCATATGAGAATTGAGCTTATTGCAACTATGTCTTGAAGAATATAATTGAGTGGACATTTGTGTTTACCTTCAAGACATCATCATCATGAAGGAAGAAGGAAGGATACAAGGTTGATCAAGTCAAAGTGCAAATATGGGATTCAAGTTGATCAACTCTCAAAGCATACATATGTATCGAGTGGGATCTTGTGATCTCGGGCTAGGATATTATTAAGTGGTGATCAGTCTTCATGGATATGAAGTCAAGTTCAAGATGTGCCATCTCAAGGATATTATATGCTTGATGCATGTATTCTATTTGGTGGTAATGTCTATGTGAAGATATTCCTAAGAGAGTCTTTCCCATATTGATTTATGGGGGAGCAATTCGCAAGACTTCACCAAGCAATCAAGATCAAGAAAGGTGTTCCAACTTGAGGAAGACAAGACGGTCATAATCTAGCTCAAGTGGAATGCGCAAGGAAAAGATATGCTTAAAAGAGAGTCTTTCCCATAGTGTGTAATGGGGGAGCAATTCGTAAGACTTCACCAAGCAATCAAGATCAAGAAAGGTGTTCCAACTTGAGGAAGACAAGATGGTCATAATCTAGCTCAAGTTGAATGCACAAGGAAAAGGTATGTTCTTGATAGGGTTTCCTTTCTTACCGGTCTCTTGTGTTAGTTTGGAGACCGGGTTTATAGGATTGGTAGCCGTACTATCAAGAGGGGCTCTCGAGTGAGTAACTTAACCGCATCATTCGAAGAGAGCTCAAACCTTTGCATATTTGCCATCATCTTTCTTGGTTCTTATTTGGTTTTTATCCATGTGAGGTTTTAGAGCTTGTGGTTAATTCCATGACAAGCTCTAACTCATCAAAAAGGGATTTTGCATGAAACACTCATTGTGTTTTTGGTGTTTGGAGGTTTTACCGGTTCGACTTTGAAGAGAGGTCAAACCTCTCATCATTTGGTTTTATCCTCCCTTGTTGGACTATGATGTTTCTATGCATATACTTGTATAGCTCGTTGTTGTGATTCCAACGAGCCCAAGATCATCAAAAACGGAGTCCGGATGCTCAAGTTATGGTCGTTTTCGTGTTGGTGTTTCTGCCAGTTTTTG